>SJYV01004222.1:545971-701164 GCA_006410875.1 Neotragus pygmaeus | reverse complement strand
ACAGCCTCCTCCCAGCCTTCTCCTTGGTTCTCCGCCCTCTAAGGCTTGCCTCCAAACCAGAGAAGGAGACTCAGGCTCTCACGGGCTGCCTGGCCTGGAAGAGCCAGAATACATGAGAATCAGCCCTTCAAGACGCCTCGTCATTCCCTCTGAGCATGGTGCCTGCCCTTATCGCCTGCCACGTGTATCACATGGACCACAGCCACCAGGAAATCCCTCAGTCGTCATGCTGATATCCCAAGGACCACACACATAAAGGAGAGATGTCACAGCCCTTCAGGTCCTGAGAAAAAGAGGACCAAGGTATCACGGGATTAACTGTGTACCCCCCAAGAAAGACCTGTCGTAGTTCTAACCTCCAGCACCTGTGAATGTGGCCTGATTTAGAAACAGGGTCATTGCAGAGGGAATTAGTGAAATTAGGAGGAAGTCATACTGGAGTTGGGGTGGGGAGACTTAATCCAATATGACTGGTGTCCTTGTAAGAAGAGGAGAGACACAGGGAGGAGACGGCCAGGTGGACACAGACACACGGGGAAGAAGCCATGTGATGAGGCAGAAATCGGAGTGATGTGTATCCACAAGCTTCCCTGGTGGCCTGATGGTAAAGAATCTGCTTGCCAATGCAGGAGACCTAGGCTCAGTCCCTAGGTCAGGAAGATTCCCTGGAGGAGGAAATGGCAACCCACCCCAGTATTCTTGCCTGGATAATCCCATGGATGGAGGAACCTGGTGGGTTAGAGCTCATGGGGTCGCAAAGAGTCAGACACGACTGACTGATTAAACAGCAGCAATCTATAAGCCAAGGATGCTGAGAATCACCAGCAAATCACCAGAAGCCGGGAATAGACAAGGCAGAATTCCACCCTACAGGCTGCAGAGGGGCCACGGATTACCCTGGGAGAGGACCAACTCCTGTTGCTTAAGTCACCCAGCTTGTGGTCCTTGGTTACAGCCGTGCTGGAGCCAAGCAGAGTCTGGAGTAGATTTCACTGCCTCCTCTCCTTGCTCAGAAAACACTCTCTTCTGAGCATTTCTCTTTCACTGCTCTTGATCCAGGCTGTGTTCGCGTGAGACCAGGTCACGTGGTTCATTCACCTCCAAAGATGTCTCCAATCACCCAGATGTTGAGCCTGATGTAGACTAAACACCAGGATGCTCAGCCAAGTCCTCCCCGCTTAAATCCTAATGTTTTGGCATCTTGGTCATTGCTGCAAGCAAGGCATCTACCCTTGAAGAAACCCACGTCCCTTGTTGTGATCAGATGCCGCTGCAGTCGAGCGGAGCAGCCAGACTCTTCTGTCTGCCAACTTCGTAGCGACCCCCCCAGGACCACATTCCCGTCTGACTGCTGCGCGTGACACAGCACATCCTTGCAGCCCAGATGTGATTCTGATTTTTCTTTTTGTTCTAATTTCTGATCATAAAATGAATCTGAGAGCCATCTTCCATGACACTGTGTCAACTACAATGTCTAGCAAAATGGATGGGCTCCCTTTTGTCTGGACCCCAACTCAATATATCCTGTTTGACTCTTCTGAAACTTTTTTTTTTTTTTTGGCTGTGCTGGATCTTTGCTGCTTTACACAGGCTTCTCTAGCTGTGGGCTTCCCTGGTGGCTCAAACAGTAAAGAATCTACTCGCAGTGTGGGAGACCTGGGTTTGATCCCTGATTGGAAGGATCCCGTGGAGAAGGGAATGGCTACCCCCTCCAGTATTCTTGCCTAGAGAATTCCATGGACAGAGGAGCCTGGCAGGCAATGGTCCATAAGGTCACAGAGTTGGGCATGACTGAGCAATTTTCACTCCTTCACTCCTCTCTAGTTGTGGCGAGCAGGGGCGGCTTTTCGTTGCCGTGTGTGGGTTCTCATTGCAGCGGCTTCTCTTGTTTCAAAGCACAGGCTCTAAGGCACCTGGGCTTCAGTAGTCGCGGGATACGGGCTTAGCTGCCCTGCAGCACGTGAGATCCTCCCAGACCAGGGATTGAACCTGTGCCCCGTGTATTAGCAGACAGATTCTTATCCACTCTATCACCAGGGACATCCTTCTTCTGAAACTTTAATTCATTGGTCTGTGTTAATCAGTAGCCAGGCTGTAGGGAGACTGGTCAGTACTGTCAAGGAAATGACCTGGAGCAGTAGAGCAGACCACGCCGTGGCTGAACAGCTGAACCTTCAGAAAGACCAGGACTCTGGGTTCTAACGGTGTTCAGGGCTCTCCTGGCCCCAGTGCCCACTGTGTACCAGCAGAGGAAATGGGCACATCCATACTTAGATCTGATGGACTTCAGTTCCTTGAAGGAATAAAACTTCAAGAGATTCAGATCAACCCTGTGTGCTGTTGGTGGGAATGTAAATTGACATGTCACTATAGGAAACAGTCATGAAGATTCCTCTAAAAGTTTAAAATAGAGCTGTCATATGATCCAGCAGTTCCACGTGTGGGCATTTACCTGAAGGATATGAAATCTCTATCTGGAAGAGATATCTGCACCTCTGTGTTCACTGTAGCATTTTGTGCAGGGTCTAGGTTTGGAAACAAGCTAAGTGCCCATCACTTAGTGGACGAACGGGTAAGAAAATGTGGTGTGTGTATATACAATGAAATGTCATTCACCATCAAAAGGAAGGAAATCCTGCATTTGCAACAACACAGATAGACAGAGAACATGATGCTAACTCAGAGAGAGAAAGACAAACGCTGTATGCTTTCACTTCTGTGTGCAATCTTAAAAAAGAAAAAAATGCAGTCTCTTAGAGACGAGCGCAGACTGATGGTTGTCAGACGTGGGGGTGGTGAAAATGGGTGAACGAGGTCAAACGTACAAACTTCCAGTTATAAGGCAGATGAATCGTACAGCATGCACAATTGTATCTAACATTCAGCATGGTGACCATAAACTCTAAGATTTCTTTAAAGAGAGGGAGAGACTCAAATCAAAATCTGAAGACAAACATCCTCCAGACAACGAGAACACAAATACATTTAAATTTCCAGAAGACTATGTAATGCTTTTTGCTACTTAATTTAGATAATGCTTATTCCAAGTTTATGTCCATGTGTTTAACGCCCCATAAAACTACTTCTACTTAAAACATTGATGTACAGAGATTCTTTTTTACCCTTTTGTGCTGGTCAATACACAGGTAGTTAGGTTTTATTCACTAACTAACATCTCAGAAACCTCAGTTGGTGGGATTTTTTTTCCTGCCTCTAGTAATATATTCACCAACTAACCACATATATGTTTTATTTGAAAAATAAAAATGAGACAACATTTCTGCCCGTCTCACTTGACACTGCCCGGAGCCTCCCCACCCCAATTCCCTGGATTCAGATGACCTGAGTAATTTGGTTGGCACTTGTAGGCTTGTAATGGAGCAGAAATGTCCAGTCAAAGGGCATTTGAGAATGGGAGTGGACAGGATCGAGGAGTCCGTCACCCTGGACTGTCTCAAACTTGACATTTAATCTATGGAAATCAAGCTCTTTGTGGGTGTCCAAATGGCCTCATAAATGTCACCACATTTCCAAGGTCAAGACGAGGCTGGCGAACCTGGATACAAGATGCTGAAATACATCAGAGCAATGACTATCCAGACGGCCTCAGTCTAAATGAGAGACCTCGGAAATGAAGCAAAACATAATCGGGCCAAGGACTCGGAATGGATGCTGTCACAGGCACAGCTCATCCAAGACAAATTAGAAACTCTGATGCTTGAGTTTCAAGAAAATGACATGATTGAAGGAAGTAAAGCTAGTGGAAAACACATCTCTTGCTCTTACGTATTCAAACACCCCCAAGTACCCACCCAATGGACCCTGGGCTTTCAGCATCCACAGCATGGGACCAGATGCGTCTGAGAATTTAGAGCTTTGTAGATTTTAGGTAGTGCATATATTATGTATTACATAAACCTTCTGCTAAGGTCTGGGGCTTCCCTGATGTCTCAGACAGTAAAGAATCCATCTGCAAAGTGGGAGACCAAGTTTGATCCCGGGTTGGGAAGATCCCCTGGAGAAGGAAATGACAGCCCACTCCAGTATTCTTGCCTGGAGAATAACATGGACGGAGGAGCCTGGTGGGCTATAGTCCATGGGTTCACAAAGACTCAGACACGACTGAGCAACTAACTCTTTCACTTTCACTTTCTGGTACGATCTAGGGCAGCCCCACCAAGTGAAATCCATTCGTATTTTTGTTGTAAAATGTGTGAATGCTCAAGCTGAAAAGAATCAAGACCCTAAGGATTCTTGGTTCAGAGTCTGCTATCAAATGAACTTTGCTGTCAAATGAGTATTTCTGGACCTGGAAGTGTTTTGGAGTTTGGAATTGGTAAGTTATCATTTTGGACATAAAATATTGTCACCACTTCCCAGATGAGGTTACAACAGGCTGTGACACCAGGCCCAGCTGTGTTCTCCTCCCCATCTCCCTCCTGTTTCTCTCTTTCTCTTTCTCTCTCTCTCCCCGATGAGCCCAGCTGCCATGTCATGAGATGCCTGGTGGAGATACTCTCATGACAAGAAACTGAGGAAAACTACTGTCCAACAGCTCATACGGCCTTGACCCTATGGCCCACGAGAAGCTGAGTCCTGCCAGCGATCCCATGAACAAGCCTGAACCCAATCCTTCCCTGCGGAGCCTTGCGATGGCCACAGCCTGCGAGAGACCCTGACCCAGAGGACCCAGATAGGCTGCACCAGGCTCCTGGCCGCCAGAACCTGGGAGGTCACAAATGGTGTTTTAAGCCACTCAATTTGAGGGTAATTTGTTACACAGCAGCAGATAACACCATTTGTGTGGTTTTTGGAAATAACTCATCAATAAAAACTGTTTCTTCTGCTCTAAAAAAAAAAAAAAATGACTTAGTCATGTTTGTGCATGGCAGAAACTGACACAATTATCCTTCAATTAAAAATACAGAAAAAGTGACTTGGAGCAAAAGTGACATAAGAAGGAAGTTATTGATTCACCCTACCACATGGAAGAACTTTAGAAACGTGATGCAAGTGAAAAAAGCCAAACAGATTACCTATTACGGGCTCCCATTTGTACAAAACATCCAGATCAGGCAAATAAACAGAGACAGAAAGTAGGTCTGTGGCTACCGGGGTCTGGAGGAAGGGGGCTTGGGGATTGCCAGCTAATGCGTACAGGGTTTCCTTTTGGGGCAATAAAGAAGCTTTGGAACTAGACAGAGGCAATGATTGTACAACATTGTGAATACATGAAACAACACTGAGCTATGCTCTCTAAAATGGTTCTTTTTACATAATGTGAATTCAGCTCAATTTTTCTTAAAAGACTGAAAGTTATATTAAGTTGTCAATTCTGGGTAACGTGCATGAAATTACTCTTTTGTATATATATTTTTATATACCTGATATATATAATGCAGAGACATGTATTTCCCACTGCAGAGGGCAAGCTGAGTACAACCAGCCCTCGAGCCACCAGTTTGCCACGTCAGATCTCAGTCATTCCTGGCGGCCATGTGGTCACTGCCTCTGTTGGCCGTCTCTGCCCCATGGACCTGTTTAGTGGGATCTCTCCCAGCCTCAGGAAAACAGTTCTGGTGGGATCAGAGATAAAAATAAATCTGCAGGATGCTGGGCCAGAGAAGCCAGATACAGATGAGAACGTGCTGTATGATTCCATTTATATAAAGTGCAAAAACAGACAAACCGGATGGATGCTGAGAGAAGGCAGCATGGTAGCATCTTTTTGGGGCTGGGACAGGCAATGGGGAGGGGGTGGTCACATTCCAGGTCTCAGTCTGGATACCAGTGACACAGGCATGTTCTGTTGGTGAAAACACATCAGGGTGAGAGCTTATGATGCATGTGTATTCCCGTCAGACTCCTCTGTCCATGGGGTTCTCCAGGCAAGAATACTGGAGTGGGTATCCAGGGGATCTTCCCAACCCAGGGATCAAACCCAGGTCTCCCACATTGCAGGCAGATTCTCTACCATCNCATGTGTATTCCCGTCAGACTCCTCTGTCCATGGGGTTCTCCAGGCAAGAATACTGGAGTGGGTATCCAGGGGATCTTCCCAACCCAGGGATCAAACCCAGGTCTCCCACATTGCAGGCAGATTCTCTACCATCTGAGACACCAGGGAAGAGTGTGTTATGGTAGACTTCAATATTAAAAAGTTTAAAAGTAAATAATAAATGCATAAATACATTTGGATAAATTTAATTTCCTGCCAAACTTTTGAAACACTGGCCAGGGGCTTGGCTTCAGGTGGCAAGCCCCAAGACGGGCAGGTTTGTGGCTCCAGTCCTCCGGGCCCTGGGATGTTGTTCAGATGCCATTTAAGGAAATCAACACTCAGGAGGTGGATGGAAAATGCTTATTACAACTTCTCTCTTGCGCAAACAAGAGTGTGTCTTATCCTCTGCTCAGGGTCCTCTTTGCACTTGATCTTAGCCAGAAAGCCAAGAAGCTCAGGGTCTCCTCTGGAGATCAAGAGCTAAGTGCCTGCACTTTATCACTTCAGCCCCGCCCAGCACAGGGAGCAGAGGGTCCAAAGCCACTCTCATGGACCCTGAGTTGTGGGCTATGAAGCGGGGGACTGGGACATTACTCGGCCAGACCAAACTGTTCCTGGGCTTAGAGTTAGGAAAATAAACGTGGACTCACAGAGGACAAACACTTCTCTAATTTCTTCGCAAAGAATCCAAATGCATAGGACTGTTACTAAGTCCTTGGAGAAGCTGCTGCCCCCACCTCCCCTCCTTAGGCTTGCAGGCACTTAGGAGGGAGCCACAAAAGGCTATGAAAGGCCAGTGACTGGCCCCCCCAAAATGGCCTTTCAGATGCCCCCTGTCAATCTCAAGCGAGGCCCAGCATGCCTGACCCTGTGAAGAGATATTACCACTTCAGCCCAGACCCTGTCAGCATGAGGGGTGACATGCAGAGTGGGTGCCCTCACGGTTGGGGGAGAGGCAACTATCAGGTTACCCTTGGAGGCACCATGCATATGCACACACACACACACACACACACACACCAGGTGAGCAGCCTCCCGCAGAGCAGGGCGGGGAGCCTGCCAATCCCTAGACTCTCCAGATGCTCACAGCCCATGCTCTGCTCCAATCCCCAAGGAGCACCTCAAATCTCCAACCCTGGGCTGGCTGAGCGGGGGGCGCCCATTCACCCTGTTGGTGTCAGCCAGTCTGTCTCNCCAATCCCTAGACTCTCCAGATGCTCACAGCCCATGCTCTGCTCCAATCCCCAAGGAGCACCTCAAATCTCCAACCCTGGGCTGGCTGAGCGGGGGGCGCCCATTCACCCTGTTGGTGTCAGCCAGTCTGTCTCGTACTAAGAGGCACCTCCTGCTTCCTGGTGACAGTGGGGGCCTGACATTTAACACTGAGAATGTCTCTGAACTGGGCTCGACAAACAGCAGTCGCTTCTGAATCCACTCCTCCGAAAGGTCACCAGCCAGACACACACAGAAAAGCCAGGCACCATGGCCACCCATCTGGGGGGCCCCTGCCACCCATCGTCTTTCTCCACCTCCGGCTCCTCCCCCACCTGTCTGGCTTGTAGAGCCTGGCACAGGCGGGAGGGCAGCAGCCAGGGCCCCCGCCTGCCAGGATCGTCACCCTCTCGACTTCTGCCCTCCCCTGCAACAGCCTCTGGAGGCGGCAGCAAAAGACGCTTGTGCCCTCTCCTGGGGACCAGGAAGCCCTTGGGACCAGCCAGGGTGGGCTTCCCTTCGAGGTTCTTTCCCTTCACCTGGAGATGCTGGGGCCCCTGAGCCAGGTGATGGCCCCACGCCCTGAGGAGGAAATTGTTCATGAAAGCACAGCAACTGCAGATCCCTGCTGCTTCCTCCCTGCGCCACAGAAATGGAGAGCAGCTGTCACAAGCCCGGCTCCACTCAGGCAGTCTGTGAGCCTCAGTCGCTTGGCCACATTGTTCGAAGTGCGGGGCCTAGGGCTGGGAGGCTGGATTGCGACCCCCACCATTCCCCCATCCAGCTTCCCCGGTGGCTCGGTCAGTAACAAATCTGTCTGCAAGAAGAATCGCATGACCACAGGAGCCGGGCAGGCTACAGTCCATGGGGTCGTGAGAGTCGGACACAACTTAGCAACTAAGCCGCCGCCAACCCCTCCCCAGGGCTTCAGGGCGAGGGAGGGACAGAGGGTGTCCAAGACAAGGCATCACAGCCAGCCCCCACCCACCAGGGGGAGGAAAGTTCTTCTCCCAGACAGACCTGTGGGCCAGGACAGCCGAATATAAGGGATCAGCCGCTTTTCCTGGGGAGAGAAATCCAAAGGCCCCTTCCACGATCAGCACGCATTTTTTGTTTTCCTTCTATGAGAAAATGGAACCAAATCCTGGCTGCAGCTGACGACTCCACCTCCCTACACCTCAGCCGCCCGGGGACACCTCCAGGCCGAGTGCTCACCACGTTCGTTTGCTCTTTCTTTCTTCATTCATCAGCATGTACTTGGCTGAGCACCTGCTCTGTGCCAGGGCTGCACTGAGTGAGGCCAGGCATCCTAGCCCCTTGGGGCTGATCGTCTCGTGAAGATGTCACCCCAACAGCCACGGATCCAGGGAGAGAACTGGCCAGTTGGGACCAGGGCTCTGAGGCACCTGAGAAGGTCACAGTGACGCCGGGAGTTTGGCCAGGAGAGAGGGACTGGGGCAGAGGGAGGGGGTGGAAGTGGGGCTTGAGTGGGTGCTCCAGAGAGACAGGGGCTTGCACGCCACCCCTGCCTGCACCCCTGCCAGCTCCCGTCCCACAACTCAGAGGCTGGCCACGGAGCGCTCACCTGCGGGCCCAGAGTCCACATCCAGCAGGCGCAGGAGGCCTGCCCCTTGGCAGCTGGCTCTAGGCAAGAGCTCGGCATTTCTGTACCCCAGTTTCCTCGTCCGAGGCTGCACAGGCCGGGGTAGAGCTGCAGTGTCTCACACACCCGGGTCTGCTGACCCTGAACTCTTGCTTCAGAGGACATCGTGCACTCTCTGTGGAGCTCAGAGTCTCTGATTGGCCCACAGGGAATTTACCAACTCTGGAAATGTCTGCTTTTTGTGCTGACCATGCTGGAGAACTAATCGAGGGGGGTGTCAGGCAGCCAGAGGGGGCACCTTCCCCAAGGGGTCAGGAGCTGCCTCTGGAGCCAAATTCTGGTGCTAGAATCCTGATCCACTCCTTTGCGCTGTGTGATCTTCAGCAAATTACTTAACTCCTCTGAGCCTCTATCTTGCTGAGAAAAGAGAATAATAGTAATAGTAATACCCACCTTATGGTGTTATTGTGGAAAGTAACAGGATTAGCACAGTATGTCAGTAACTATTGGGTCCTTGAGGGGGTGACTCTTCAGAGGGGAGCAATGCCCTCTGCCCTTTGGAGGGGACAGCGGGCAGGCACTGAGCAACCAGATCCAACCCCCCAGCCATCCACTTGTCTTCATCCCAGAAACCACTTTTGACCAAGCATCCTGCTAAGAGCTCATTTTAGCTACATTTTCTCAGTTAATATATCTCTAAATGTGCTCTCTTCTGAAAGTCTTGATTTTTTATGGTTTTCTTTTCAAATTATGAGAAGCAATGCCTACTCACCTGTGGTTTAAAAAAAAAAAAGTAAATGCAGAAAAGATGCAGAAAGATGAACAAAAGTCCCTCCACCACAGTTGGCATGGAGTAGGGATGGAATCCTCCCACTCCAGGTGTGACTCTCAGAGCCTGGGATGCATCCCAGCTTCCCACAGACACACCCAAAGCCCGAGACATCACGCTTCCTAGAGCCATCCAAAGTGACTGTCCTGGGAGCATCCATTCATTCTTCACACCCGGAAAAACTGCACCTGCCATTGCTTCACTCTCTGGTTCATGCGGCTAGCTAAGGCCATCACACCTGGGTCTGAATCCTGTGACCCTGGGACCTGGGACCTTTCCTCATCCATAAAATGGGGCTGCTGAAGGAACAAATAAGTCAAACTCTGCAAGAGCCCTTGACACAGCTCCTGGCATACATTAAGCGCTCAGTTAACAGCACCAATAATGTTATTGCTGGTGGCCATATGATGGGACAGGGGTGGTGTTATCAAGGCCAACAACCCCTAAAGGGGTCCCACTCGGGCCCACCTACAAACTAGGGGAGGGGCACCGCGCATCCGCTGCTCATCTCACCTACAGACAGAGAGCTTGGCGTTCATCCTGGGCTCCCACCGCCCTGGGGGCTGCGCAGGGGGCCATGAGCTCCTCGACACTTGGTGAGTGCTGAGAGGGAGGGGACAGGATTCCCGGCTGGAGCCACGGGGAGGTCTCCCAGAACACCCGGCCCCACTAAGCCCGGGCAGCCTGCACATCTCCGAAGAAGGGATTACAGTAGTGACCACCTCTTGGGGCTGCTCTGCAGTCAGGGAGAGAATATCTGGCACATAGTCAGCATTCATACTTATTTTGTCTGTCTGAACCTGTAGAATTTCTTTTCAGTTCAAATCCAAGGGGGAAAACGCTGTTCACCAAAACAAACTCAAAAGAGGTTCCTCACTTATACCATCCTTACCTGGGAGAGGGATTGTCACCAAGGGATCAAAGAGAAGTTTTGTCAGGTGCTGTCACTGGGGACTGTTTGCATCAAGAAGGAAAACCAGCAAAAGTGGGAAGGAAAAAAAAGAAAACGCCCCCAGGTCTGAGGCTGGGCATGCACGTGCCCATGCCGCCCCCTTCTGGGCAGATGTGGATTTGCAAGAGCAGAGAGCCCAAAGCTGAAGGCTGCCGGGGTCCCTGAGGAAGGAAGCTGCAGACTGGAGTCCCAAACGCCTACCCTGCGGAGCTCTGGGTCTTCTTTAGGGGCAACTAACGCTTTAAAGAAGAGAGGGAGGGGCTGACCGGCTGGGAAGCGCTGACGGAAGGGATCCCAGCAAAGGATTGCCCCAAATCAGAAACGAGTATAGGTGGAACCTGGGTTGAATAGGCCCGCCCAATGGGTCCCTGGAAACGCCAGTCTCCATCCTTTCAAGGTAACTGGCCTCTGGAAGCTGCTCCCCAAAGGCCACGAGTGGGGCAAATGGGGTGCAAATTTTAATGAGACATCCCCAAAACACAGTGTTCAAGATAAATATTTTAAAAATTCAAAATTTCCATGATGAAAAAAAACATGGAAAATTTAAAGTGAAAACAGAATCCATATTTCTGATTTTTCCCTTTGCTTCAGGTGCCATTGTGGCTCAGCACAAACCTGTTACTTCTTCCTCTTTAAAGCTTTGATATTTTGTTCATCATGGATTTTTGTATTAATTTTTATTTTTTGCAAATTGCGTGAAAATACCATATCTCTTGTTTACTGTTACTGCATCTCCTTGAATTTTGCCCCAGAGGTGAACGCAGCACTTGGCTCACCCTATTCCCGGCCTTGCATGGCTCTCCCCCAACTCCTGGGCCCTGTGGCCCCTGTCCTTGGGCCCTGCAGGCAGGCAGACCTGGTGGAGTCCCACGTGGCTTCTTATCATCTGGGCCACTTGGGGTAAACGGCTCAACCTCTCTGATCCTCAGCTTCCTCATCTGCTACAGAGGATCACAGTTGTTACTGCAACACAGGTCGTCGGGAGGATTCGATGAGCCACTCTCGGGCGTGCAGCAGTGAATCTTGAGCCAGCATCTTCACGAAGGCCTGTGACCGCTTTTGTTTCTACAGTACGTGATTCAGAACTCAGCGGTGATTCAGAGGGATGTATACGTGCAGCCTATTAGCAGAAGGACTAACATTCCTCTTACCAAGGATGCTTATGGAGAAGCAAAGCCCTGGGCAAAACACTGCTGCCTTTCCCAACAAGTCACTAACCATGCATCCTTTCTGAACACCTGTCCCTTCCAAATCCCCCAATACCTGGTCTCAGGGAAGCTAGAGTCCACAAACCACCCCCGGCTCCACT
This sequence comes from Neotragus pygmaeus, assembly GCA_006410875.1. Lineage (NCBI taxonomy): Eukaryota > Metazoa > Chordata > Mammalia > Artiodactyla > Bovidae > Neotragus > Neotragus pygmaeus. The sequence continues at coordinate 689,258 of SJYV01004222.1, read as the reverse complement.
CTCCCTCACTGGGACTCCTGGGACAATGACATTCACTCTTGGACCCTCTGTTACCTCCTCTTGTCCAATGGAAATGCTGGTCGTGTACCTTAAGTTCCCAGGAACAAGCGTTTGAAGAGTCCTTGGCACCACAATATATACTAATTAATATTATCCAAGGAACGGCGGCTGAGCAGGTGCAGGAGGGCCTAGGGGAGCTATCCCATATTGAAGGTCAGGAACAGTGGTGGTAGGGAGATACCCCTCATCCAAGGTAAGGAGCAGCAGCTGTGCTTTGCTGGAGCAGCCATAAAGAGATACCCCATAACCAAGGTAAGAGAAACCCAAGTAAGATGGTAGGTGTTGCAAGAGGGCATCAGAGGGCAGACACACTGAAACNGGGAGGTGGGAGGAAGCTTCAAGAGAGAGGGGATCTATACATTCATGTTGATGTATGGCAGAAACCAACACATACTGTAAATCAATTTCCACCAATTTGAAATAAAATTTTAAAATAAAATGAATAAGTAAAGGGAGAGGAAGAAATTAAACGCAACAGGGTCTACAACCTGTACAGCTGGTTACAGACGTCTGGAGGGACAGCTTGGGTACCCTTAGCCCATCTGCGGTCTCGCTGCGCCACCTGGTGGCCACTTCGTCCACCCACCAGCGGCAACAGCGCTCAGCAGCGCCACCTGGCAGGCAACCTCGAGCTGACCCCGGGAGTCTTGGGAAGGGCCTTTTTCCTGAATTCAAGGCAGAGAGAGGAAGAAAATGCTCAGGAGCCCCGGGGGCCTGTCCTGCTATGGCTCTGATACAAGAAGGTGTCGGTGGGGTGTGATTACCTGCTCTCCATCCTGTGTTCTGCACTGCCTGGTGGTGCCCAGCGCAGGGGTCTCTCCTGTCAAGAAGGCTCTGGGTAGGCACCCCTTTGAGAGAGGCTAGTATTTTATGCGTTTCACAAGCAGGGAAAGAGGCCCTTGGAGAGGTAACCGAGGTCTCACCCAGGAAGTCCTCCCAGACCGGCTGGCTCACGCCTGGAGAAGGATCATGGTCTGTGATTAGGTACAGTTCAGCACTGTCCCGTGCTTGCTAGAACCATGGTTTAGAGTCAGACATCCTCACTCTGCCACTTACATGCTGACCTCTGGGCAACTTGCTGACTTCTCTGAGCTCCAGTTTCCTCAATGAAAACCAGGCCTGGATGGACTAGATCATGCTCAGTGCTGCTCAGCACCAGCATCCCTGGGAATCTGTTAGAAATCTCAAGCTCTGCTCCTGACATACTGAATCCAGATCTCAGGAGAGGAAGCCCAGCCATCTGTGTCTTAACAAGCCCTTCCTGGGACCAATTCACATTCAAGGTTGAGAACCTGTGACTCTCAGCATCTCTGAAACCACTAAATGAGACATTTGGAATGTCTGTTAGTCACTGAATCATGTCTGACTCTTTGCAACCCCATGGACTGTAGCCCGCCAGGCTCCTCTGTTCGTGGGATTCTCCAGGCAAGGATACTGGAGTGGGTAGCCATTTCCTTCACCAGGGGATCTTCCCCACCCAGGAATCGAACCCGGGTCTCCTGCATTGAAGCCAGATTCTTTACCATTGGAGCCACCAGGGAAGCCATGTGGAATGTCTGGCCCAGGATAATTGCTCAATAAATGATTATTGTGATCCTCAAAGTTTGGAGAGTTCAGGTGGAAGGGGGTTCTCTTCTTTTCCCTTTTCATATTTTTTTAGTTACAAATGTAACATATTCTGTTAAACATAGAAGTACCTTATGACCCAGCAACTTCCCCTCCTGGGTATATACTCAAAAGAAACAGGTATTCAAACAAATCTTATACACCCGTGTTCATAGCAGCATTTTCACAATGGGCAAATGATGGAAACAACCCAAATGTTCATCAACTGAATAATGGCTTCATGATGGGATATTATTCAGCCACAAAAAGGAATAGAGCACTGGTCCACGCTGCAACACGGTGAACCCTGAAAACATTTCAGAGAAGCAACTACCTAACGTCACACATGGTAGGATTCTGTTTGTGTGCAATATCCAAAAATGGGCAGATCCACAGAGCCAGAAAATGGATTAGTGTTTGTCGAGGGGTAGGGACTGTTACTGGGTCCAGGTTTTGTTGTTTTGTTTTGTTTTTTTTAGAGTTGATGAAAATGTTCCGGAACTGGATAGGAGTGATGGTTACAACACACAGTGAATCCACTAGTCATTAATGGCAAGTTTTATATTATGTGTCTTTCACCACCATAATGGAAGACAAGACAGGCCTGCTGTGATCCTTCAGAGCTGTGCAGAGCAACCCTGCGATCCCGGAGTAAGCAATGCTAAGAGTTTAAGGACCTTTGACATCATCCTTTTTGCTCAAATAAACTTATGCCCACGTTTCTTGGATTCACCTCCTTTTTAGCATTCTAAGTCCATGAGCTCATACACATTTCCTGGGCAACTTGCTGCTTTTCACGTAATGACACATCACAGACAACCCTCATGTCCACGCCTTGGCCTGGACATCAAATCATTTGTTGTTGTTTTGTTTTAATAGCTGCACCTGGAAGGTTTCCAGGCACTCGCCACCAGAAACAGCTGCCATGAACACTGACACACGCATCTCATCATGAATGGGGGAGCCTTGTCTATGCTGTTATTCAGTTGCTCAGTCGTGTCCAACTCTTTATGACCCCATGGACTGCAACACAGCAGGCTTCCCTATTCTTCACCATCTCCCAGAGTTTGCTCAAACTCATCTCCATCAGGTCGGTGATGCCATCCAGCCATCCAGTTCTCTATTGCCCCCTTCTCCTATCCTCAATCTTGCCCACCATCGGGGTCTTCTCGTCTCTGTAGCGGAGATTTACCCAGTAGGGTAGATGGGCCTTCTGAATGCCTACCTCGTAATCTGGCAAGGCTGTAGGGACGCTGCATGTTCCCCTCTGCAACACTAGAGGGAGCTGTGACCCAAACACTGGCGTACACGGAGGCACACGCACACAGCACCGCCAGATGGGACCAGCGTTTTATCATTTTTTCCAAATTGCGCACCCACCCAAGGGGTAGAAAGGACTTTGCATGGAGGTACTGATTGGACTCGACAGCTGGGGCGCCTGGCCTCCCTTGTTACACGCCCAGGTTTGGGGGATCCATGGACCCTCGCTGGACACAATGAATGTTCTCAGAAAATGTGTGTTTGATGAACAATTTCAGGGGTTCAGGTCAGGCTGAGAAGCCGTCTGAGAGTCCCCGTGGCTGAGCCCCACTCTCGAGTTTCCAGTGGGGCACAGGCTGCCGCAGCTCTGACATTTCCGATGAGCACAAACAGCCGCGTTTTTCTAAATGTTAATGGGCTTCTGTGCCCTCTGCTGGGTGCTGGCGTAGTCAGGACGCACTGCGGAGGCTGAGTGGAGAGGCTGGAATTTTCCTCTCGCGCTAGAGCTTTTCTTTCTCTCTCTCTCTCTCTCTCTCTCTCTCCTGCAGAACTGGCCCTGAAGTTTTCAGTTCAGAAAGATTTTCTAGAAGTTGCTGCGGAAGCCTTGTACTTAATACTAAAATTAGCAAAGTTGGAGAGAAATAATCTCTCCCACCCTGGGAATGATTAGTTCTGGATGGAGACTCTCATGATATAAGGTTTGCTGAAAATTTATGAGGCTTTCTGCATATGGGGAGTGTTTTGATTCCCCAGTGAGCAAACATTTTAAGCAAATTAAGTGGTGGTAGCAATATTAGTAATAATGGATACCATTTTTCAAGCATCTGCTCTGTGTCAAGCATTGCACCCCTCCCATGATGGCGGGGGCAGGTTTTATTTCCTGAACGCTATGGAAGAAGAAGCAGAGGTTCTGAGACATACAGTTGCCTGGCCCAAGGCCACCCATCTGATGGCAGAGGGAAATCCTAAGTGGGACCTGCAGGGTAGCCGGCCCAGGCCCTTTCTGAAGACCACCCACATTGGTCATCGCAACTAGGTTGGGATGGAGATGATGAGGGTCCCTGGAGAGGTGACAGTCTGCCCTGAGGTCATACACTAGTTAGGAGGGGAAATAAAAATAGAATCCCGGCCCACAGATACATTAAATCCTAGCAAAACACTGCTACCTGCAGAAGGTGGCCCTATTTGTGTATCTTATAAAAAGGGTATTTGGGGGGTCGGCGGGGGGACCTGACCCTCTAACACCAAGCAGAGACTTTCCTCTTGTCAGAATTTAAAGGACGGAGAGCAATTTGAAAAGGGAATGACTCTCAGCCTGTGTTTTGATGGCACTCACTGCAGCACCGGGGCCACCTAGAGTCCCCGGAGGCGCCACCAGTGGGTGCCCTTCCGCTTCTCTGGGAAGGTCTGGTCAGTGTCTATGCTGCAGAGAAGGGAGCCTGCAGATCAGAGAAGGAGGGAGGACCCGGGGGGCAGAACTCGGGCATGCAGCCTCTCAGCCGAGTCTTTGGAGAGAGATGGCCACATGCCCGAGACCCAGGCAGTGACCCGGCGGCCAGGGGTCCAGAGGGGTGGCCAAGGCGAGTGGCCATGTGGTGGGGGCACAGCTGTGCTTAGCATGAGCCGTCCACCTCTCCAGAGAGGCTCCCCTAGCTCCAACGGCTATTTTCCTGGCTGACATAAAGGCACCCTGGTGAGAAGGGTCCCCGATGGCCAGGAGGCGCTGGGCGATCAGAGGACATTGGACAGCTCTTCCATGGGCTCCTGAGCTCAGAGATCATCTGTCTCTCGCTGATCAGAACTTGAGAGTCCAAGAAAGAGCTCTAAATGGTCCTAAATGTTTCTCCTCTCTTCCCCCTCCTCAATCGTCAATGGAGCTCACTTTAGCCGGTCTGCACTAAGCTCTCAGCTGAGAAGAGCCAGCATGTACTGAGTGCCCCCACCCAACAACCTGGGGGACCAAACACCATGACCAGCCTCCATCCTCCGATACCCCAAGGCCAGAGGGCAGAGCCACCAAGATGCAACCTGGGGTCCACTCCGACCCCCAGCCCTTACGTCCACGCTACCCTGGTAGCAATCCCACTCTGGCAATCGAGTTCAGTCTCACAGGAGATACAAGATACAGAGCAGGGAGACAGATATTACACCCAAACGACTGACCAGAACTCCGAGGGAGCCAGTCACTCTCCACACAGAGGTGAGGCCCACCTGGGCAAAAGCAGACCACCACTAAAGACCACCCTCAATACCTTGGGCCTAAAAGGATTTCAGGGTCCTATACAAATGTTTGAGATCAACCCCTTAAAAAAAAAAATTCTGTTGGCTCCAAAGTATGACCCCACAAAACTTCAAATATTGAATTAAATTATCTGCAAAGTGTAACATGATTGCAACCAACTGCAAATCAACTCTTCTGAGGTTGTGGACAAATTTTATTGACAAGGCAATGCAAGCTTATTTGACTAGAACAGCTCGGATGTTAAGATTGTCTGAAAGGAAGAGTCCCCAGGACCTACAGGAGTGTTTTAATGGCCCTGCCGCAGACCAAGCAAAATGTCATCACAGTTTGGAACTTGTTCAGCTCCTGGCCAAGTGTTTAGCTGAACTGGGGGCAATGAAGACAGAGGGCTTCCCTCCAAAGTTTTGGGGACAAGTGTCAGGCAGGTGACTCTCCTAACAATAAAGACAGGAGAGCAGAACTCCCGGAAAACCCATGACTGTGAGTCACACCATTTGTTAAGTTAAAAGGGTGCCCAGGTACCCCTGCCAACACACCTCATTAGCTAAATGAACTGACCCCACTGGGTGAGGCTATTTAATATCTGCCTATTGACTTTGGGGAACATCTGCCAAAAACAAGATCTCTGTTTTGACATAGTTGATGCCGAGCTGTATTTTCTTTTCCCCCGACTATTATTTGTCAAACAGATTGCTGAGCTGGGTCCAGCCACGTCCACCAAGCGTAAAGCCACATCATCAACACGGATCTTCCTTCCAAAGACAGCAGGAAATGCGGCCCATTGATGTAAAAGCTGAATCCAGTTCCAGTTCTTGGGATGCAAGTTGGAAAGAAGGGTGGCTGGGATACAGTGCCATTTTCCAGCTCCTTAAAAATCAGAACTTCAGAACCAGGGCTCCTTGGAAAATGACTAAGTTCAGGTCTGAAATAAAAAAAAAGAAAAAAAAATTCTGCAAAGGCACATAACAGAACTGCAACAGTAGAGGGACTGCTGCCACGTGGACTGGCCCTGGAAGCTGTGTCAGGATTCAGGGCTTCAGAGAAACACATGTGTTGTGGGTGTGAGGGTGGACAGCACCACCCAGGAACAGCTGCGGCCATTCCCACCCTGAGGTTTCGGAGCCAGGGAACAGTCCGAGGAGTCCTAGACTGTGTCCACCCATCTCCCAGGTGAAACAAGTTAGTTTGATGATGCTTGGCAGGCCCATCCATGTGCCTCGAATCTTCTCCTTTTGTACTATATGCTGCTCTTAAAATAATTCAAAAGAAAAGAAAGTGAAAGTCGCTCAGTCGTGTCCGACTCTTTGCCACCCCATGGATTATACAGTCCATGGAATTCTCTAGGCCAGGATACTGGAGTGGGTAGCCTTTCCTTTCTCCAGAGGGTAATTCAAGCCAATACTTAAAAATCAGGATTTAGATTTAAAAGCTGGGTTCTTGGCTCTGAAAAGCTCTAGCTGCCTTTGGCTCACTTACTGCTGGAGCTGAGTGGCAGCACCTTCTTCAGGTAAGGTGGGGGGTGGTACACGTCAGTCTGCTGCAGTCCTCACCCCTTGGTCTGATCTCCCACACTCAGCTCATCACTCACATGGCAGCTTTCGTGGGCTGTCGAGCCCAGAGCCCAGGATAGACGCTGCCTCCTAGTAAGGATTCTGGAGCTCCCTCAGTTCTAGAAGGACAGGAGAAAGCTAGTGTGGGGGAGGAGGGTGCTTGGACCTTTGGGGATGGGACAAGAGGACAAAAAGAAGCTGCCAGTTCAAACTCTCTCCTTTACGAGGTATCGTCATCTTTTGCACTAGTCTCCTTTAAATCCAATGTCAACTCACCCCCTTTCACCAAGAGTAACCAGGAGCCCCTTGTGGGCAACAAAGCTTGGATGTCTTCTGGCCAGCCTAGCTTCCCATCCCAACCCTACCTCTGACTCAGACAGCAGACCTCTCCAGGAAGGCTCAGGAAAACTTCTGGAACATTGCGAGCTCAGGGAGCATTTTGTTCCATGAATTTAACAAGCTAGAATTCACAGGTGACACTGCCCACCATCCGGCGACAACTGCCCGCCCTGGTTTTGTACCATAACAACAAGAACTACTCTCATTGTGTCCATTACCCCTGTTATGCGGATGCATTAGATGGTGTCCGGACAGGAGAGGAGGTAATTGGTCCCCATCACCCTAAGCAGCGTTCTAGAGTATAATGAACAAATAGCTTGGAATTAAAGGCTGGCGTGGGAGTCTGTTAGGTTCATAATGGGTTAGGAAATGAACACAAAGTCACCCACTTCTATCAATATTCTCCCCACGTCATTTGCAAACAGGACAGATCATTTCGTGTCTGATTCAGATTAATTGCCATGTTCCCCTGAGTTTCTGCTCACCACGGCCACTGTTCACCGTGGACCTGAACTTGGGAAAGTTACCTCGAGTCAGTGTCAACGTGCAAACGTTCCTACATTTTGCTCTCCTTCTTGGTGCCGAACCCAGACTTGACTCTCTGAAAAGCCTTGTTCACCACAGGGTCCAGTGGGTCCTCAGTCCCCATCTTCACCAGCCAGTAGAAGAGGAACATCCGTCGCTCGCTCTGGGTACGGTTCAGGCGGCGGGCGGTGGACATGGGCGTTTCCCCCTTGGCGTCCTTGGCGTTGATGGAGGCCCCATGGTTGAGCAGGAGGCTGATACAGTCCAGCCGGCTCATGGCTGCAGCCACATGCAGGGGCGTCCTGCCCACGGGGGATCTTCCCTGACAGTTAGCACCTGGGAAATAAAAGAGTGGGCTCAGGGAGGGCCACCCTGCTGGCCAGAGCCAACCTTCAGAAACCTGTTCAAGAAGAGACTCACGGGGAGGGGCCGAGGTTTGGAAAAGAATGCTCGGGAGAATGAATAACTGCTCCCCACCCTGGTACCCAGAGCCACGAAGGGGTCACTCCTGAATCACTCCACCCAGCATCCAGCCCTGCTTCACCCTCAGGCTCCTCTTGTGGCAGACAAAGACCTTGCTACAATCCTCGCTCAAATCCTTGCAGCAATGTTCTGGGTCTTCACTGCTCTGTCCTACCCACCTCGCCTTCTCACTCCGGTATTACCCACCCCACCCCCCATTCAGCGATCTTCCTCTCCCACCACTCCATGCTTCACTTACACCAGCCTTCTAGCTTTATCCTTTCAACACACCTACTCCCTTATCTTGCCTCAGGATCTTTGCACACACTGTTTCCTTTGCTAAAAACACTCTCATCCTTTTTTTTCCCCACCTTGGGGTAACTGTGTTTCTTGAGGTTTCATTCACTTCCTTAGGAAAACACTCCTTAGTCCTCCTCCCCAAGAATCCCTCTGTGCACAGTTTAGTCATATCTGACTCTTTGTGACCCCACAGACTGCACCCTGCCAGGCTCCACTGTTCATGAGATTCTCCAGGCAAGAATACCGGAGTGGGTTGCCACGCTCTCCTCCAGGGGATCTTCCCAACCCAACGATTGAACCCACATCTCTTATATCTACCTGTGTTGGTAGGACGGTTCTTTACCACTGAGCCGTCTGGGGAGCCCCTGCATTTTGTTCAATAGATGTTCTGCATCTCCAGAACATTCCATGCACGACTGACCATGGAATTAATTATTTGTAATAATTTGCTGACTTCCCTTCATAAACTCCACATAGGCAGAAAACACGCTTGTTTTGATCGTTGCTGTTTTCATCCCCGGCACGTAGCCTGGGCGATGCCTGGAGAAGACAGGCCCCTGGAAGATGTCAGAGGCTGAGCAGCCTGACTCATGGACAGACTTCACTTGGATTGAATCCCTCACTGCCTCCCACAGATGGGTGGGCTAATGACAGGTGTCCAATATAGACTTGTTGAATTGAATTGAATTCTGGGTAACAAATACCATGACAGAGAGAACAAGGCAATTCAATTACACGCAGCTGACATTTCGGTAGCCAGTTTTTATGAGCTATGACTGGTCAGTGAGGTAAAGTTTTAAATGGGTTCTCACAACACCCTGCCTTGGCCCCGGCACCTCTTTACAGCTACTGTCTGCAAAGGACAGAAAACTTTGCCAAACCGGCTGTAATTTTTTAACTGGTGCTTTCAAATACATCACAGTTCCATCAGAGTCAAAATGACTTTTTATGAGCTTAAAGGACTGCTGGGCCGTGAAAAGCCCATATTTCATCCTACAACAGGAGAAGTGCAGAAAGAGGCGGGGACCATCACAAAAACCCCTACCCGTCACAGACACACGGCCTGTCATCCTGCCCAAGCACTGGAGATGTTTTTCCAGCTTGGTTGGTGAAAGTGGGCAAAATAGCACAGAGAGCCTGGGATCAAGGCCAAAGGCTGGGAAGAGGGGGTCTAATCTGGAGTCAGGCTGATGTGGGAGATCCTCAGATGAAGCCCCCTCCTGAGCCCCAAGTAGTGTGTGCATGGTCAGTCTTGTCTGACTCTGTGCAACCCCACGAATTATAATCCACCAGGCTCTTCTTCCCAGGGAGTCTCCAGACAAGAATACTGGAGTGGGTTGTCATTCCCTTCTCCAGGGGATCTTCCTGACCTAGGGATCAAACAGGCACCTCCTTCATTGGCAGGCAGGTTCTTTTATCATTGAACCACCTGAGAAACCAGTGATCAAATACTATGTGCTTTTTTCTGGAGGAAGCTGGTGTCCTGGAGTGTCTGACATGGTTTTCTCATGTTTTTGAATGGTCTGCACCTCAATCCCAGGCCTCTTTTCCCAAAAACACTCTACATCCAGGAAAGATAAAACGTACTCCCAAAGAACTCCTCAGGCAAAGCCCTTTAATTGGGAGACAAGCCAGGCTAAGGCTTCTGTGTCTGTGGACGGTGAGAGTAATTGCTCTTTGGTGGAGGAGAAATGTGGGACAAATAATTCAAAGGCTTGGAGAAAGGAGACTGGCCAACTTGCTAGCCACCAAGGGAGGGATGTCAGCATNGGAGACAAGCCAGGCTAAGGCTTCTGTGTCTGTGGACGGTGAGAGTAATTGCTCTTTGGTGGAGGAGAAATGTGGGACAAATAATTCAAAGGCTTGGAGAAAGGAGACTGGCCAACTTGCTAGCCACCAAGGGAGGGATGTCAGCATGGGGCTAGACTCCTTGGGCAGAAAAGGGACCCGAGGTGGGGAGGAAGTAACAGGATGGGTTGGGAATATCCCCAGCGCGATCTGGTTGGACACTATGAACCAGGAAGCCTTGTGACTTGGTGCCCTGAAAACTTCTGACTTCCTGAGCCCTGGCCAAGAGAGGCTCTCTTGGCCTCAGTTAGCATGTCCTCAGACCCCTCAGACAGTGACCGGGTGGCCCAATAGGGACCTTAATTGGTGGTTGACAAACTTAGGTCCAGGAAACCTCCACTGAGCGAACCAGGAGGACAAGCCACTGTGTCCCCCTTGCCTGCAAAAGACCCCTACTCTTGAACATAGGCAGTGGACATGAAGAAGAAGCTGATCCACCGAGTCGTGTCCGATTCTTTGCGACCCCATAGACTGTTGCCTACCAGGCTCCTCCGTCCATGGGATTTTCCAGGCAAGAATACTGGAGTGGGTTGCCATTTCCTTCTCCAGGGGATCTTCCCAACTCAGGGATTGAACCCAGGTCTGCTGCATTGCAGGCAGACGCTTTACTGTCTGAGGCACCAGGAAAGGCCCTCAATGGACATGAGTATGAGCTGACTCTGGGAGATGGTGAAGCACAGGGAAGCCTGGCATACTGCAGTCCATGAGGCTGCAAAGAGTCAGACATGACTTAGTGACTGAATACCAGCCACGTGAACATACCCAGCCGCTATGAGATTTACCGTGTTCTAGAAGGTACTGCACAGCCTCTGAGTGACCCCTGTGTGAGGCAACATACAAGGCCACGAACGCTCTCTGGGAAATCCACTTCTTCCACTGCCTGTCGTCAAAACGCCCTGAATTTGCAGTTCGGTAGAAAGTGTCTTCGGCAACGCCGAGGCAAGCCAGCTGGATGAGACACACAGTTATATGCGTGAGTCTCAGTGACTTCAGGAACACAGAGGCACCTGGCTGGTGGGTCCCGGGACACCCTGGTGGGGAAGTCAGCTCAGATGCCACGTGCAGGAGATGGATGGGACAGGCCGGGTTGGGGGGGTTGCAGCAGCCCCTAGGGGAGGGAGAAGCTGGAAACCGGCCAGGGGTATCTCTCTCTGCACGTCCAGGAAACACAAATTTACCACCAGACAGGCTTGGGAGGCAGGAAATTCTTCCTGTCCATGTTTTGAAGAGAGAAAAATAGCTTTTCTGGGTGTCCAGAGGAAGGGGGCTGCAGCCCTGAAGGAAGACCCCCACCAACACCGAACACCTCCCCCCCTCCAAGGGAGCACGCATTCCTAGGGAGAGTTGATGAACCCTGGCCTTCCGGTCTATTCTTAGGCCCATTGTCTCCGTTAACGTTTGGGACACTCTGAACTCTGCTCTCAGGTGAATAACAGCCCTGCGAGATAATCTTCTCAGGGAGAATTAAAGTTCTGAGCCCCGGAGGAAGGCTACAGCTCCAACAGAGAGGAACCCAGTCCCTGATGCAGGGGGGTGATGCCAGTTCTGGCCCAAGACAAGTTAGGGGGGACTCACCCCACATTCAGAGCAAGGGTCAGAGAACCCAGAAAGGACACAGCCCAAGAGGAATCCAGGGAAGGCAGAGGAGGGGAGAAATGCAGAGAAGGAACCAGAGAGCTGCGCAAATATGCGGGGGATGGGCTCTGAGGCTCCTGCTCCAGGGCAGCAGGGCTGCTGGGTCCCGGCCCTGACTTCCTAGAGCCACCGCCGCTCCCGAGAACCCCATCCCAACCACCACCCCCATCCGTATCCCAGCCAGAAGTAAACTCTCTTCCACAAGTTCCTCGCTTCTCATCCGAATTTACCTTCCACAAGGAACTTGCACTCGCCCCCTGTGTCTGAGCGATTCACCTTCACTGTTGGGTAGACATTTCCTCCTCCTGTCTCACTCCCTCCCCTGCCTGCCCCCCGCCCCATACCAGAGCCCTGCNTCAATAAAGCAGAAATAGATGTTTTTCTGGAACTCTCTTTCTTTTTCCATGATCCAGCAGATGTTGGCAATTTGATCTCTGGTTCCTCTGCCTTTTCTAAAACCAGCTTGAACATCTGGAGGTTCACAGTTCACATATTGCTGAAGATCTCTAGTCTTTCCCATTCTATTGTTTTCCTCTATTTCTTTGCACTGATCACTGAGGAGGGCTTTCTTGTCTCTCCTTGCTATTCTCTGGGACTCTACATTCAAATGGGTGTATCTTTCCTTTTCTCCTTTTTGTCTTTTCGCTTCTCTTCTTTTCTCAGCTATTTGTAAGGCTTCCTCAGACAACCATTTTGCCTTTTTCCATTTCTTTTTCTTGAGGATGGTCTCGATCCTTGCCTCCTGTACAATGTCACGAACCTCCGTCCATAGTTCTTCAGGCAATCTATCAGAATCTAATCCCTTGAATCTATTTGTCACTTCCACTGTATAATCCTAAGGGATTTGATTTGGGTCATACCCAAATGCTCTAGTGGTTTTCCCTATTTTCTTCAATTTCAGTCTGAATTTGGCAATAAGGAGTTCATGATCTGAGCCACATTCAGGTCCCTGTCTTGTTTTTGCTGACTGTATAGAGTTTCTCCATCTTTGGCTGCAAAGAATATAATCAGTCTGATTTTGGTATTGACCATCTGGTGATGTCCATGTATAGTCTTCTGTTGTGTTGCTGGAAGAGGGTGCTTGCTATGACCAGTGCATTCTCTTGGTAAAACTCTGTTAGCCTTTCCCCTGCTTCGTTTTGTACTCCAAGGCCAAATTTGCCTGTTACTCCAGGTATCTCCTGACTTCCTACTTGTGCATTCCATTCCCCTATGATGAAAAGGACATCTTTTTTGGGTGTTAGTTTTAGAAGGTCTTGTAGGTCTTCATAGAACCATTCAACTTCAGCTTCTTAGGCATTACTGGTCGGGGCACAGACTTGCATTACTGTGATATTGAATGGTTTGCCTTGGAAACAAACAGAGATCATTCTGTCATTTTTGAGTTTGCATCCGAGTATTCATTTCAGACTGTTTTGTTGACTATGATGGCTACTCCATTTCTTCTAAGGGATTCTTGCCCACAGTAGTAGATATAATGGTCATCTGAGTTAAATTCACCTGTCCCAGTCCATTTTAGTTTGCTGATTCCTAAAATGTTGATGTTCACTCTTGCCATCTCCTATTTGACCCATTTCCAATTTGCCTTGATTCATGGACCTAACATTCCTAACATTCCTATGCAATATTGCTCTTTACAGCATTGGACTTTACTTCCATCACCAGTCACTTTCACAACTGGGTGTTGTTTCTGGTTTGGCTTCATCTCTCCATTCTTTTTGGAGTTATTTCTCCACTGATCTCCAGTAGCATATTGGGCACCTACAGTCCTGGAGAGTTCATCTTTCAGTGTCCTCTCTTTTTGCCTTTTCATACTGTTCATGGGGTTCTCAAAGCAGGAATACTGAAGTGGTTTGCCATTCCCTNATTTCTCCACTGATCTCCAGTAGCATATTGGGCACCTACAGTCCTGGAGAGTTCATCTTTCAGTGTCCTCTCTTTTTGCCTTTTCATACTGTTCATGGGGTTCTCAAAGCAGGAATACTGAAGTGGTTTGCCATTCCCTTCTCCAGTGGACCACATTTTGTCACAACTCTCCACCATGAGCTGTCCATCTTGGGTGGCCCTACCCAGCATGACTCATAGTTTTACTGCGTTACACAAGGCTGTGGTCCATGTGATCAGATTGGTTAGTCTTCTGTGAAATTGATTTTCATGCTGTCTGCCCTCTGATGGAGAAGGATAAGAGGCTTATTTTAGGTTATTATAAAATAATGGCTAGAATTCCCTGTGCTATACAGTATATCCTAGTTGCTTATCTATTTATTTGGGCTTTTCTGGTGGCTCAGCTGGTAAAGAATCCACTGAAATGCGGGTAACCTGGGTTCAATCCCTGCATTGGGAAGATGCCCTGGAGAAGGGAATGGCTACTCACTCTAGTATTCTGGCGTGGAGAATTCCATATAGATTATTATAAAATAAAATAATGACTTTCACTTCACACTTCATTTATGAAATAGATATTATTATTAATCCCATTTTAGAGATAAGGAAAGACACAGAGAGATTAACTTGCCCAAGGTCACACAGGTAGTTTAAGTGGCAGAGGTGGAATTTTAACACAGGCAGTTTGGCTCCAGAGTCTGTGTTAATTACCCCACCATACTGACTCTAAGACAAGAGAAAAAAGCCATTCAAGGAAAACAGAACAGCATATGCAAAGGTGTAGAGGCATGAAGGAACACATCTTTGAGAAACTGTGAGTGGCTGACACTGGCCGGAAGGTAAATAAGAAGGGCAGCAGGGCAGGCAGGTACCAGGTCACAGAGGGCCTTTGGGGTCATGTAAAGAACGTCTTTATCGAAAGGTAGTTTAAAAGCACCAAGGGAAGGGTTTCCTTTGGCAAGGAGGTGACCTGAGTAGATTTTTTTTTTAAGCCTTATTTCTCTGACTTAAGTGTGGAGGTTGGAATGATAGGGGATGCCAAAGTAAGGGAGACAAAGTTAACAGACCACAGAACTGCTCTGAATTCAAAAAGATTTTGAAATTTAAAGAGAGAGATGTAAAGGCAGAAAGGATTTTTAGGAGACAAAATTGAAAATTGGATATAAAGAAGAAGAATTAATGGTGGTTTCTAAATGTCTAGTCCCAGTTACTTGGTATCTGGATAAAATAAATATGGGAGGCTTGGAAGAAAAGCCATTGCACTGAAGGAGAATGTTACTCCATATGCCTGTTGTTTATTCTGACTCCACAATCTTCACATGACTTATTCTCATCATCACACACAGAGATCTCAACTGGGGCCCACCTGGGGACACCAAGGGTAGAAGGGACAGGTGAAGGTATATTAGAATCTGGGTGTTTGTATGTTGAGTGTACATGTAGGTCAATTACTACTATCCCTTTTTTTCTTCCAGACAGTCTGATACCACAGTCCTGCCCACCACTGTCTCTGAGAATTATATACAGTAGTGACTATATACAATATACAGTCTACAATAATTTGTGGATACTCTGACCAAACAGTTGAAACACTTGAATATGTTCTAGGAATTCACAAAACTTCAAAACTAGGGGAGATTTTAAAGATCATCTTGAGCTTAGTAGGTCTCAACTAAGGGCTACTTGTAAATACGTGAAGACATTTTTGGTCATCACAGTGGGAGGTGCTACTGGCATTTAGTGTCTGAGGGCCTGAGATGCTCATCTTTGTAAAACTCACAGGACAGTTACAAATGATGAAGAATTATCTTGCCCGAAAGGACAACAGTGTTTGTTTGAAGAAACTCTGACATAGGCCAACCACCACATTTCCCAGATAAGGGAAAAGTGAGATCCCAGTTTAGAAAATGACTTGCTAAAGATCACCCAGCTGCACAAGAGGGCCTAGAACCCAGGGTTTTTGTTTACACTTCCCTATATTGCTTTCTAATCTGGGTCTGGTAAACCTGTGGTATATCTAAAAGTCCAATGGAGTACTTAAGTACTCAGAAGGCCCTCCACACCATCACAGTCTTTGTAAATTTTTCTCTATCCCCGATCCCATTCTCTTCAGAGACCTAGGCCAGAGGTGCAAGTTTGGCAGTCATCAGCATGGCAAGCCTTAAGATGAATAAGATTACCCTGGCCAAATACATAAAATGTGACAAAGTTCTGCAGAGCACAAACATTAGCAGTCTAATGGAGAAAAGAGGAAGCAATAAAGGAAATCAGAAAGAAAAAGTCCATAATGTAGAAGGAGAGGTTCAAGATGACTAATGAACTGATTGCAAGCAGTTTTCTGCTTGTTTTTAGTGAAGTAACTTGTTGTTGTTCAGTCGCTAAGCCGTGTCCAACTCTCTGTGACCCCATGAACTGCAGCACTCCAGGCTCCTCTGTCCTTCACTATTAAGTGAAGCAATAATTACCATTAATTGGGTTCTTACATTTATTGATTCACTGTTGGTTGTCTATACTGTATTCATGATGACTTGCCTCTTCCTTGCCAACGTAAGTCAGACAGTTTGAGGCTGCAAAGAGTCCAGTTTAACAGTCTCTTTTTCAGTCTCAGCTGTGGCTATGAAGGCCACATGATACAGTTCCGGTCAATATGATATGAGGGTGATATGATGATATCACCACCCAATCTTACTGAGTTTATACAGGGTACACGAATCATATTTGGTACTTGAACATTCCATTTAATAGACAAGAACAACTTGCAAAAGAAGAATAACTTAAGAGGATGTATCCTACCAGTTAGTGAAACATACCACAAAGCTAAAGTAACTANGACTTCTGTGTTTCCAAGGCTTTCCCTGTCAGGTGGGGGCAGACCTCCGGGACTTTTTTTTTTTTGCAGCAACGACAAACGCTCTTGACGAACGCTCTGGACCAGACAATTCCAACTTATCTGGCATCCTCCACTGTTAAATTAGGTTTTCGATTTTACCAAATATACTTGTGGTGCTAGTGGTAAAGAATTCACTTGCAATGCAGGAGACCCAGGTTCGATCCCTGGGTCGGAAAGCTCCCCTGGAGAAAAGAAGGGCAGCCCACTCCAGTATTCTTGCCTGGAGAATCCCATGGACAGAGGAGCTGGGTGGGCTACAGTCCATGGGGTGGCAAAGAGTCGGACACGACTGAAGAGACTTAGAACGCATGCAAATAGACATGTGAATAGGAAAAGGGCTGCCCTGGTTCCTCTCGGGGTGGAGTGACTGGGTTACAAATCACAAGTCTGTGGACAGGGAGAAACCACAAAGCCAAACAGCAAATGGAAACACATGATTTGATCATGATGACAAGTCATTGTTAGTCTCTCTACTCTGCAACTTTCAATAAATATTCGCATTAGAGAGCAAGCAACTTCCCCCTACACACATACACACACACAATCTACAGTTGCTTCACGAAGTATAATATCCATTTAGAGAAGCATGAAAACACCTTACTGGAATCCCCTTCCACAGCCGCCAAAACCAGTTCCGTCCATCCATCATAGTGCCAGATACATAATGAAATAATTCCACCAGGAATAACGTCGTGGAACTTCAGCGTAGCATCATCCATCAAAATTCCTATGGGGAGTAATTTTTATCTTTAAAAAGAAAAATCAGGCATTAAAGATAAATTGTTACACTGGTTTAGTTAAGAGATTATCTTATTTGTGATATTTGGGTATCACAAAAATACTTTGAGACACTTGAGCACTAGTCTCAATTGATAAAACCACGTATATCTGTTTGTGGTAGCTGATATTTTCTTAGAAAATTAATTTGGCTTAAAGAGAAGCCAAACCTTCCCCCACCAAAAAAAAAGCAATAAATCATAAAATTCTGTAATTATAACTTGCGTGTGTGCATGCCAAGTCGCTTCAGTAATGTCTGACTTTGCCACCCTACGGACTGTAGCCTGCCAGGCTCCTCTGTTCATGGGATTCTCCAGGCAAGAATGCTGGAGTGGATTGCCATGCCCTTCTGCAAGGGGATCTTCCCAACCCAGGGATCAAACGACACCTCTAATGTCTCTTACATGGACAGGCAGGTTCTCTACCACTAGAGCCACCTGGGAAGCCCAATTATAACTTGACCCATCACACATGAAAAATACATGAAGTGAACAAAAGTCATTTCAGGAGGCCAACTCTAAGTAGAACTACTTGAAGTAACTGTGCATTAAAGACAGGTGATACAAGTGGTTATACACCTTTAAACTAAAATACTGATTCTGGTTAATGTTGTCATCAGTTAGCTTAAAGAGGTAATAATGAGGAAAACTTGTTGGATATTTCAAATTATAGCCTATGGCATCATTTCTCAACCTCTGCACTCATGACCCTTGGGGCCAAATGACTATCTGCTGGGTGGTCTTCCTGGACATTTCAGGGTCTTTACAGCATTCCTGGCCTCTACCGCCAAGGTGGCAGCAGCCCACTCAGCTAGGTGTGACCACTGAAATGTCTCTAGACATTGCCAGATGGCCTCCAGGGGGAAAAAATTGCCCCAGTGGAGACCCTATGGTAATAAGAGCATCTCCATGTCTTTGAAAAAACTGGAGCAAGGCTGTGTTTCTCCGAGAAAGACAAGAGCACAATTCACACCAGCTAAACAGCTCTTAGAGAAAATCAGAGCACATTCTCCTTTTACAGGCAGGCAGCAACTGCCTTCGGCTTAGACAAATACTAATTATCACCACCTAAATAAATTATTAGAGTTGACAACAGACGTGGGAAGGCGACCCGCCTCCAGGAGAATGCTTCATCCCCTTTTAGAGTTAAGTCTTTCAAGGTTTTCACAAACATTATCTCATGTGATCCTCCCTGGCAACCTTTGAGGTGGGTAAAGAGGCATCAGACTGATTATTTATTGGCAGAAGCCCAATAAGGTATACCTTCTCTCTTTCTTGTTTGCCGTCAACAATAAGGATGGCAATCGCAAGAGAGGTCAAGCTTCTAACAGTTGCTAAGTGCTTGCTGACTGACAGGATTGTGACATCAGTGTTAAGCCACTTCGTCTCTTTCTTTCCCTCTTAGCTTTCTTGAATGTATCGCTCGGCATAGCTCATGGGTGAAAATAAATTAACAGGAGGGGTGTCAGACATCTGCAGTTCAGGACACATAATTCTCGAATTACTTGCTTTGGAACTCTAAGTACTTCCATAGCTCACTTCACTTTTAACACATTAAATCCAGGTACATTTCTTTCCACATAAAATCTCAAAAAGGCTCTTAAGCATCTTCCAAATACTGCTCTAGCAAAGCAAATACATCATGAAAAATGCTTAACCAATTTCCAAGAGGGCAAAGGAAAGGACTTTGGTCTTCAGTATGCATTCTGAGATTCTGGAGTCGTTTTTGCCTAGAGGAGGAAACGGCACTGAGGATTCCGGAGCTAATGGGGCTGTGGTTTACAAATCAGGAAACTGAGCCCCAGAAGGGCAATGTCTGGGAGCCTGGAGCTCAGGGAGACAGGCTGCTTCAAGTCTTCATCTCTGTTGCTTCATGGCCCCTGCAGTATAACTGCAGTGTCTCTGCACCACTTTCTCTGTGCAGCAGCCCAGAGAGCTATTTTCTACCTTTGTTTTCTTGTTTTTGCATTGATTTCAAGCAGGTGGGGAGATGGTAGAGGCTGGGGGGCTTTGATCCTGCTCTCATATTCTAAATATCATAGGGATGGGATAGGGACAACAGGCACACGGGCTGAGGGAAGGAGACCCTAGGGGGAGAGGATGTGCTCAGGACCCTCACTCTCCACTGGATGTCTCCCATGTGGGGTTTATCTGGACAGGCGACCTTGGAGTCCTGAGTCAGTCACAGTGAGCTTTGGGTGCTGGGTTCTGATTCTGGCTGGGCTAGCTTTGAGCTCCTAACGTAGACAAGGAGGCAGCTTGAGATTTGAGGTCCTGATATGGACTGGGTCAGTGCCAGTATTTGGGGTTCAAATGTGGACAGGGTTTGAGATTTGGGGTTCTGATGGAGGCAAGGTTTGCGCTCTGCCTGGGGATCCTGGTGTGGGAAGGATCTGTTCTGGGATGTAGAGTCCTTCTGTGGGAAGGATTTGTTTTGGCATTTGGGGGTCCTGGATAGCATGGGATGAGGAATTGGACAGGTCTGCCTTGCGATTCAGGTGTCTCAGTGGTGACAGGTTCTGCTATGAGATTCGGAGTCCTGATATAGACAGGGTTTGGCCTTGAACTTGGGATTTAAAGGTGACTGAGGCTGATGTGGGATTTGGTTTTCAAACACAAGCAGAGTTTGCTTTGAGTCTGGGGGGGTCCTCATGTAGGCAAGGCTTGTTTTGAGCTTTGGCTTCCTTATACACATACGGCTGGCTTAAACCTCTGAGTGCAAATGTGATTTCCATGGAGGTTTGGGGTTCAGATATGGGTACACTGGACTTGAGTTTTGGGGTCCTATTGTGGGAGGTATCTGTCTCATGCCTTGGAGCTCTTCTGAAGACTCTTGGCCTGGGCTTCTGGTGTGGTCACAGTGAGCTGTCAGATGTGGGCAGAGTTCATTTTGGGGTCTGACATCCTTATGTAAACAGAGATGGCTGATGCAGTGGGGTTCAGATGCATGATTGGTTAGGTGGAGATGAGGGACTCAGAATTGAGCCCATCTGCTCTGGGATTCAGGTTTCTGTTGTGAGCAGGGGGTCACCTGGGGATTGTATTTGAGGTTCAAACATGAGTATGGTTTGTGGAGAGATGTGGGTTCTGAGGCTCACAGCGTTTGTTTAAGGCTCTAGTGTCCTGGAGTCTACATGGTTGCTGGAAGATTCAGGGTTCTCACGGTCACTTGGTTAGGAGATAAGGGGGTTCAGTCTTGGGCAGATTGGTTCTTGGCTTGAGGGCCCTGAAGTAAGCAGGGCTTGTTCCAAGTTCTAGTGTCCGTGTGTGGACACTTTGCCAAAGAATCCAGGATTCTGAAGTAGTCATGGTAACCCTGGAGATTTGGGGTAAGTTTTGGGCAGGCTTGTTCTGGGCTTGGGATCCTTGCATGGATACAACTGGATGGTGGATTGGGGGTCCTGGTGTCCCACAGTGTAGCACAGACGCTAGAGGTTTGCCTCCATTTGGGGGCCTGACATAAGCAGGTTTGTGCGGTCTGCTGAGGATAAATGTTTCAGGCTTGAGGTCTTGTGTGGCACTGCTGGCTTTGGGGCTTGGATCCCTGATGAAGAGAGACATGGGAGTCTGAGTCTGGGTGTCTGAAGGTCTTAGTGGGGGTGGGCAGAGTCTGCTTTGGGACTGGGGGGGGCTCTGACCTGGACGGGGTTGTCTCAGGTTGGCAGGATGGACAAGCTGGCTTTGAGACTAGAGGATTTGCTACAGATCAAGGTCTTGCTGTGGACAGGGTTTGCCTGGAGATCTGAGGTCTAACATGAACCCGACTTTCCTGGAATTGGGAAGTCCCTAGGTGGCCAGGATTGGCTTTTCCACCTGGAGTTTCATGGTGCGGGATTTGTTTTGACCCATCTGGGGTCCTCGTCTGGGCGGGCTCCCCTTGCCCCATTGTAGGTTCAGAGGGGACTAGGCAGCGGGGGTGGAGAGGAGTACCCTTGGCCAGGTAAGGGGTCGGGCAGGGGCCACCTTGGTCCAGGTACTGCAGCCGCTGCAGGTTGAAGGGAATACCGGCTGTTAGGTCCAGCTCCTCTTTGAGCTGCCGCACCGTCATGTTGCTGNGGGAATATCCTTTGGAGGAGGAAACAGGAGCCCACTCCAGTATTCGTGCCTGGAGAATTCCATGGACAGAGGAGCCTGGTGGGCTACAGTCCATGGGGTCGCAAAGAATATGACACGACTGAGGAACAACTAGAGAGGGCTCCCTGGGGACCTGAACTTCATCTTAAAGAGATGAAGCAGCCTCTGCCCAACTGCTCTGTTCCTCACTGCCCCCATCCCCCACTTCCCCAGGAAGTAGGACTGGGCATGACCCCGTGAGCAGGGTCTGGGCCAAGCCCCCCAGCACTGGACAGCAGGTGCTGGGAGAGCAGGAGGTGGTTCCCGCCCTGCTACGGTATCAGCACGCCTGGCACACAGCAGGTGCCCGGCTACTATCCACAGAGGACTGCACAGAGTGGCTGGGGAACCCTGGGCAGGTTCTTTGCCTGACCAGGCTGTGACGTGAGGGGGCCCGGTTCGATGATCCCCAAGCTGCTGGCTAGTCCTCCAGGGCTGGGATCCTTTGCCTGGTGTTGTGCGTTGACGTCACACAGGAAACGTATGCTCGTGCTGGATGCTCCCCTGGGCCCCTGCTAACCTGACAAATGAAAGCAAATGCTTGCCTTCCGACCCACTGAGAACAGTGCCAGAACCGCAGGATGAGTTCATGATGAAACTGAACCCCGGTGCACTTTCACTGTTTGAACAGAACTTCTGCAGAATTGCCACAACCTGTGAAAAACATTAGAAGAGCAAATTTAAAATGCTGCCATCTACTTGAATTATGAATACTACTCTACATGGAAACGAGACGTTTTTATGCACCCTTCCACTTTTAAAATGAATTTATAAGCACGAGAGAAAGTAATTTTTTCAGTGATCATTAGAACACAGAGGAAAAAAGATGTTTAAATATATGGCATTACACACACACACACACACACACACACACACATAAAACCCTTCATAAAAAACAGAATTTAAAAAAGGGAATGGCATTAGAAAAATACGTCATTAATCTTAAGATTCCAAATCTGAGAAAATGTCCCCTTGCTAACTAAATCATTACCTTTCAGAACATGTCATTTTTATAACATTTTAACACCATCAGAGTACCTCAGTAAATCGATATTTTCAACTGAGGTGTTTTTTTTCCCGTGTTCAGCTGGTATAAGCTCACAGAAAACAGGATCATCTTTTCTTCACTGGAGTGTGCTTATTAACTACTTTTTTAAATAAAACCGTGCTAGAGAATCAACTCAATCTATGTTTAAAAGAAAACACTAAACCACTGTTTAAAGGGTGTGATAAATAATTTACCTACAATTTTCATACTCAGGCACACAGTTAAACCAAAGAGCTAACTTTATATTAATAAAACTATAATAGTTTCTAATTTCAAAATAAAAGCTGCTTTCATGAGTAAATGGACAAATTAAGCCCAGATAAAATACAGGAGTTAAAATGGAAGAAACATAAATATTCCTTTTTCTAAAAATCATAAACAGAAAAGACCATGATTCCTGACTAATCTGAAGGAGATTCACTGAACCTCAGAAACTTTATCTGCACAAAACTTTAAGGCAATATGCATTAAATAATCATAAACATCACTGGGATTATGGAGTTCCAAAATCAGTATCAACTGTCCAAAAGAAAATAAATTATGAAATGTGAAAAACATTCTCTCTCTTTACTCTCATTTCAGCCGGGCCGTGAGATCAACGGAAGCTGAGAGAAAACGGCTACACAAAGAAAAGTGAAGAAAAACAAAGAAATCTTAATTCTTCATCTCTCTCACGCACACAAATCAAACCAAAAGAAAATAAGTTAGTCTTTGTAAAACAGAGGTTGAGAAATTTATGAATAAGGGCTTTAATCTTTCAACTTTAGGTTATCAGTTCGAAAACACATAAACCTTTTACAAATCAGATAACATAAAAATAGCCAGGACGCTGAAGTTCCCAAAGATCAGCAGATCAAGGGGGAAACAATCGAGGTCGCCGCAGCCCCCGACGCTGCAGACTAACTGCTCAGCCTGTGCTCTCGGCTCGGCTCGCGCGCTCGCACGAGGTCCGCTTGGGGAGAACCGAGCCGGGCTCCGCGCTCCCGGGAAAATCTATCACCCGCCGGTGGGAGCACGCCACCGCCAGAGAGCTCTCTCCAAGTGGGGAAGGGGAGAAGGGAACAGAAGCAAACGGCATGATTTCCACCCTGGCAAAGGCAAAGGAAACGAAAAAGTGATTGCGTGCAAGTTAGAACCAGAAGCCAGGGGTGCCGATGAATACTTTCATTTAAAAAAAGGGGGGGGGGGCACTGTTTTCAGAAAAATGATATCAGTATCGTGGGCGCGGAACACAGAATTTATATCGGTGGGCTTCGGCTTCAATAACCACCGCACAGATATTGGCGATAACGCCGTAGGGCGAGGCTAGTCGGCTCGGCCCGGCCGGCCCGGGAAACGGGTCTTCGCAGCCGGCACCGGCACCAGCACCGGGTCCACACCGTGCCTGCCCTCGGTGCCCGGCCCCGGGAGGTGGATCAGCCGGTCCCCCGTCCCGACTCCACCGTTGGTCTCCAGCCCCCCGTTCCCGGTTCCTGCCGGCCTCCGGCCCCAACTCCACCCGGGGTCTCGGTCCTTGCATCGCCATGGGAGCCCCCCACTCGGGAGAGACAGTTCAGCCCAGCCTGAGGCGGACCGCGCCGAGTTCCCGCATCTGCCGCTAGAGGGCGCGATGCCTTCACGGAAAAAAAACGTGGGCCTGTTTTTCTCAGAATATGCGCCGGGGACAAGGCATAATGACTGAAACCTCAATCTCTCAAATTAAGCATAATGATTAAGGATCACAGCAAAGAGAAAATCTTTTCGTTTGCCCCTGGCATCGGCAAAATCTTATCCCGAAGAGCTGCAAAATCCTGATGGATTTCTACAGGGAAGACAATTATTTGAGAGATTTCTAGTTGAGGGCAAGAAAAATGAAAACAAGAGATTACTGAAATAAATCTTGAGGAGGGGAAAACGAACACCCAAACACCACCACCACAAACAAATCTACTCAATACTGCGGAAAGCACATTCTACACCCCAGGAAGGGGAATTATTTAAGGGGACGATTTCACTCTTCTGCAATCACTAAAACCTTGAACATTCTTCTTGCCGGCACACAATGGAGTTAAATAACTCCTTCACACACAAAATGATGTGCAGCTCTGAGCCACCTTGGGGGACGTTTTTATTCAATAATCACCTCATCTGGGTTAGACTTTCTCATCTCTCTCACTGTAGCATAATTTTCTTTAGGAGCTGAAGTGTATAAACCACGCTGTGTCCTTAAACAGAGGGTTACACTCAGAATGTTCAAGAAAGCTTTGGCAAAAACTGCTCCGATTAATAGGAGAATATTGAAGAGCGGGTGATTCATCTTTTATTTGGTTCGAATAAATTGCCTTATAGAACAGCAGAACACTCTAATTCCAAAGTGACTCTCGCCCTGTCTGCCTCTGAAAATGAATGTCTCCCCGGAGACTGTGGTATTTGTAACTTAGAGCTTTGGAATTCAGTTTATCCCTTAATAAAAACATAATCTCTTTATCCAGAAGAAGACTCTTACTGCTACTTTAGAAATCAATTATAAGGTAGGGAAATTAAGAATTATTCCATCTAATTTGCCTTCTCATATCCCCGAACAGGTTTTACTTACTCTGCTAGTTCATATCAAAACCTCCAATTCCTGCTGTTATTGGTCACTACAAATTCTTGAAGCTGATATATTCTCTCCTCTTGTCTTCATGAAGCAATTAGGTTTTTTAAATTTACATATAAATAAGAATATATAATCCTCCAGAATGCCCCCCAATACTCTGTTTTCCGATAAACTTCAGGTTCTACATCTGTCCCCGGCCGTAGCCGTACGTCTCCCTGACACCTGTGTCTCCATTACCCAGAGTGGCTGTGAATTAGCTCTGCTGTGAACACACGGACAGTGCCTCCCTGACTGCTTCCAACCTCTCCCCCCATTTCGTGTATGTGCTTGTGTGTTTCTACATGCCCTCCACTCTTCCATCTTTCACAATTTCCTGCCTGAAGAAAAACAAAACAAAACAGAAAACGCAGGCCTGTGTGTGCTCGGGAGATAATGCCACGCTGCTTCCCGGGGAGGCGCTGCTCGCGAGCTCTGTGCCCACACCAGCCAAGCAGCAGGCGCCCAGCTCTGTCAAGGGCAGCTCCCGGTCGTCTGGATGCGACTAATTAGTTTCTTGAGGTCATTTTTAAACTCACAGTTTTACACTCATCGCTCCTTTAGGAGGGGAGGAAAAAAAAAGGCAAGGAGGCAATCAGCACCATCTTGCAAGAAAAAGCTCTTCTTGCAGAACTGAGATTGGATTTCAGCCTTGCTCTTCCCTTAGATGACCCTGGGCAAGGCACACACCGCCCAGCAGCCCAGCTTCTCCTTTCCCGGAGTGTAATTCTCCATGGCATTAGAACTCTAAGGGACAGAGAGATTAGGAGGAAAGACAGAAAAATATTTACCCATCACTGAAAGAATGCCCAGTTTAAGACTGTGGATGATATGTTTCAACTGAAGAAACCCAGACAGCTGCTTTTTTTTGTTTGTTTTTTTAACTGAATCTATACATACCCAGGGTTTTTAAAAAATTGTATTGAAGAGAGGAGGTTTGTTTTTTGTTTTAACCCTTCTCCCTACCTTTAGAAAGTCATACAGGTGTTTGAAGACTCCTATTCATACTTCATCCAGGTCCTTTAGAAATCCGTTGAANTTTTAACTGAATCTATACATACCCAGGGTTTTTAAAAAATTGTATTGAAGAGAGGAGGTTTGTTTTTTGTTTTAACCCTTCTCCCTACCTTTAGAAAGTCATACAGGTGTTTGAAGACTCCTATTCATACTTCATCCAGGTCCTTTAGAAATCCGTTGAAGACGGGTATCAGGTGGGCTGCTGTTAACTGATCCCTGAGGATCACAGCAAGCTCGTGGAAGGAGAAGGCCAGGGTGCGCTGGACTTTCCACTGGGTAGACCGCAGAAGGCAAGCAGAACTCAGCATTATCAAAAGCGTAGGTGGCATTTCTGGAGCAAAACTGGTACTGCCAGGTGCTGACCACTTAAAGCTCTATTTCATCAGAGGCCAGTAAACATGTCAACTTCGGCCACAAAAAGCACAGGTCAGTGGGCCTGGCCGCAGCTTCCCCGTCTCCTAATTAGCTGTTCTGTGCCAGCCTCTGCAAAGGCTCCTTTTAGCTGCACGTTGGAGGCCAGCGTCTTGTACGTATCTTTCAGGCAGTGCCAATTCTGCCAGCCCAGGGTGAGTGCCACCCCCAGGGAGGCTGCAGGCGCCGTGTTTGGCTATGTTGGTATTGACGGTCTGCGCTTGAGCTGGATCGGTCATGGACACATACTGATCTAGCAGGGGCTGCGGTTTTATGTCCTAGGAAATGGAAGAGAAAGGAAACCATCATGCTTGCAGGAGAGAGGGAGAAAATACTCACGAAAGACAAGGTGGTTGGAACTTAAATGTGAAAACAGCCAAGCAGAGATGTAAGAGGGATGAGAGGCCTGGACCGACTTCTGGTTTTGCAGGGGGGTGAGTTTTCAACCTGGACACAAGTTAAAGCAGAGTCGTTTCCAAACTGGTCCAACACCATGTCACAGATGACAGTCTAGAACATCCACATCTGGTTAGACTGGTCCAGGCAGCTCTGGAGAATGCAAACCCTTTCCTCTTCTCCTATAACTGCCCCAGCCTCTATGGCTTGAGGCCCTCACTCTGCTCACTACCACCTTTTTCCAATGGACGGAACGCTGCCTTCTTAAGACATTACCTACCAACCTTTTCCCTATAAGGACAATGGGATTCAGTGATTAAAACTCTTTAAGAGAACTTCCATAGCACAAGAAACAAGCCATGAGATAGAACAAAACCAAACATGGTTCAACAAAGGAAGTTGTCAAAAAGTTTTCGGACCAAAAAAAAAGGACTTAAATGGTTTGCATAAATAGACATTAAACATTGATGTATATGTGTCAAATTCTTTTCTCATACTTCATTTTGTTTTATTAAGATACCATTCTAGATTGTTTGGAATACTTTAAATACTACTTGAGAATTTACTTTTTTTTCAGTTGGAGAGGAAATATTAGCAACAGAGATTATGAACTAAGATATGTCATTAATATTGACGGAAGAAAAACATTTGGCTCCAACAGCCATTCTTAAATTTAACTTCCAGATAATGTAAAGTTTTGAGTTGCTTTTCTTGTCAAGGTACAAACCTGTAATTTAGATTTATTCTCTTCGAAGGGACTGGAGGCCCCTCACCCCACTGCCAGGTCCGCCTGGACCCTGCAGAATAGAGTGGGCAGGTTAGCAACACAGTCCAAAGGAGGAAGCTGTCCTACTGCTCCCCCTTCAAAGAACCCTCTTTCAAGGTCAGAAATGACTTCTGCAAACCAAGGCCAGAGCTCCCCCTGAAGTCAGTGGCATTTCTCTAGATGCAAAAAAATACATTTGCAAGCTTATATTTGATATCGCACAGGTCACTCACTGCAGGTGCATCTTACATTCAAGGCTGCTTGAGCCTCTTACAAAAGACAGGCTCCCGTTGGTGGGTACCAACAACCTGAGTCTGCACTTACCCTTCTTTAAGCCCCAGGATCCCTGGTACGGTTAACTGATAAACAGTCACATGTTTAAAGCATAGACCACACCAGAAGGCAGAGCAAGGTTTGCAGGAAATGGTGATCAGTATCCCCAGCGTTTCTCAGGAATGGGAGAGGGCCTCCTGGCTAGACTCCAGAGAGAGAGGGTGGACAGGGAAGGGGAGGACCCATTTAGTCTGAGTGAAAAGACATGGCTGATAAAAGAGTATTTACTTAGGAAACTGTTCTCAATTTTCACATGTACAAATACCTCTAATGTTTGCTGATGAACCTTTACATTAGGTTAACAATTAAAATGAGCAGGACCGTCCAGCGGTGACATATTGGTCTCTGATCATTGATTAACTGAGATGGACCTGACCTTCTCCTTCAACCATAACATGGATTTTCCTACTTGCACTTGAAATGTCATACTGTCGACTAGCTTAATGGATTCTGACAAATCAGCTCAATATATGATCCGGGAAAGTCGATTAATACACCGATAGATGCTTCGCTTGCTCTGAGGCATGCTACCAGAACCTTCAATTCCCAAGGTTTTCACTGAAATGTACTGCTCATTTTAATAGAGGGACATGATAAAATAGAAATATTTTGATGTGATAACCTAAGACCTCAATTTCTCCAAGTTAATAAATTCACAGAGATTAATAAATAATAGATCATTTCTCTTCCTCCAGGAATTAATTTTATTCCCAAGTCTTCAGTGCCATCATTACATACAGAACTTATTCCCAGAGCCAAGTTAAGGTTTCAGTAAACCACCTCAAGTCAAGGCAACCCCAGAAGGAGCTGGGAGGTCACTTCCCCAGAAAATCACCAGGCAGTCAAAAGAGACGAGTGGGAAGAACAGGACCCTCTTTCCCCCGGACAGCTCTGCATCGAGTCGGCACACAAAGATGGTAGAGTGGAGCTAGACCAGGGTCAACACAGGGGCTGAGGGGACCAGTCTCCCAGCTTCACCTCCTCTTCTGCCTCATTGCTTAAGCTCCTTGAGGCTTTTTTGTTTGATTGTTTTTTCTTCTTTTGCAACCAGAAGCATCCTGACTGGCTCTTTAGGAAACTAAGAGTCAAGTTCAAGCTGCCTGACATACCTCACGATAAACCAAAAGCCCAACTATGCACACCCTTCAAGATCCATCACTCAAGAGGACCAGCTTGGAAGCATCTGTTCTTTCTTTTCTGTTTTCGTGTCCATGTATGACAAAGAAGCCCAAAGAGTACCACATCTCCCACCAAGGTAAACATGACCACACCTTTCCACTTAACACAGATGGTTTTTATACTCCAGGCAACAAGGATAACAATGTGAGCTTTCTTGCCTATTTTTTTAAACAAATCAGCAAAATAGGATATCATCTTATCCCTTACTAGTCAAAGGCAACCTTAACGAACTCTTAAACATTTAGGATTTGGACCGTTTTCATTCGTCTTTCGTTTTGCTTTACTGGAGTGAACCAATGGGGGTAAAGGGAGGTGACAAGTTAGTTTAATCATGAAAACCAAAATATAAACTGTGAGAATGGACAAACAATTGTACTCTGGCCCTGGAGACCACGATTTTGAAGATTGCCCATCACAGCACATAAAAATGAAAGAATGCCAACACACCATGACTCCTCAGGCTTATCATTACCTGGGAAGGACCCCAGCTCAAGGGGGTCCGCATGCAAGCTTAGTAGGAATTAGGAAGGCATCAGAGCCTCTAACCACAAGCAAGCTGGAAAGTTGGAGAAACTTAAGGTGAGAAATAAATGCCAAATCATATGATATCGCTTACATGTAGAATTTAAACAAAAAGGTACAAATGAATCTCTTTACAAAACGGAAGTAGAGTCATGGATATAGAAAAAAACATATGGCTGCCAGGAGACAAAGCAGGGGGAGGGGTAAACTGGGAGACTATGGTTGATATAGACACACCACGATACATAACTAATAACAATCCGCTGTGTAACACAGGGAACTTGACTCAGTGCTCTCTAATGGCCTACATGGGAAGAGAGTCTAAAACCTAGTGGATATGTGAAACTGATTCACTTTGTTGTACATCTGAAACTAACAAACTGCACATCAACTATGTTAGTTGCTCACTCGTGTCTGACTCTTTGTGACCCCCATGGACTGTAGCCCACCAGACTCCTCTGTCCACGGAATTCTCTAGGCAAGAATACTGGAGTAGGTTGCCTTCTCCAGGAGATCTTCACAACCCAGGAATCGAACCTGAGTCTCCTGCATTCCAGGCAGATTCTTTACCATCTGAGCTACCAGGGAAGTCCACATCAACTATAGTCCAATAATTTTTTTTTTTTTTTTAAAGAAAGAAGTGCTGGGCTTCCTCCTTGCCCTAGACGTGGAGTTTAGGTCTCACCTGGGCTGGCTCCAGACTAGAGGAGAACAAGTGATGAGCTACTAGCTTTTCAAAATCTCTCCTTCAAGAAACAGCATCCACCACTCCATCCTGAGCAGCCAGGTGTGAGAGGAGGCCCGCGGACAGGCTGGAGGTGACACACAGCTTGAAGGCCACTGTCAATTTTACATTCCAGGAGTTGCATGAACTCACTTCCTCTCATCGCTGAAAGAAGTGAATGTCGGCCAGCGGTGAGATGGAGCCTTTAGACATTTAATTCCCCCCAAAGAAGCAGGTCTCATCATCTCTGGGGATGGGGGGAAGGCGCTTTTTGGTCTCCCACCTCTGTTTCATGGAGGAGAGTCAGTGTTATCAATCACCCCATTGATTGGTTGTCTAGTTATCCAACACATGACCTTAAGAATAAAATTAAATTTGCCATTTATCATCTCTGCCAGGATATATTAATAAAAGAAAATGCAGCTTTGTGATTTCTGTCACATCCTCGGTGACAGAGAGACAGGGCAGAGACTTACTGTGCTTGCTAACATCCTGGCTGCAGAGAGCTCGCCCCACGGTGGTGAGGGCAGCCGGGGGCCCTGGCTGTCTGGGGCAGGCATGGGATCTGGCATGGACTCTTCACTTGGCCCTTCTCTTGGCTGGTGCTAGGCCTTGCTCACAGAGTCAGGCTGGGCAGCTCTCTGTGCAGCTGATAATCCCTGAACTTGAGCTGCGGAAAAAGAAGTTTTGAGAATTTTAATAACTGGATTTGGCTTTACAACAAGACAGGCTGGATGCAAACGCGCTGCACAAGCATAGCACCTGCACCCCGCCCCCTGGCCCCCGCAGGAGCTCTCGCCGAGATGCTGAGGTTTGCAGACATTAACTTTAGTCCAGCTAAACACCAGCCACGCACAGAGCGTCAAACCTGAAGTCGAAAAGCCTCAACTGGGAAAATCAGTTTAACTTCATCATCTTTCACAGAAAGACAACACAGTGTCCTGAACACTGCTGTCCGGGAGGCCCAGAAGCACAGTGGGCGGGGGTCTCCCATTTATAAAGTGGACAGCTGCTGGCCCTGCCACACGCACATGCACATGCATGAGTTGAGGCGATCTTCATGGATGAGTGAAGACCTCGCTCCCGAGCCCCCAGGGCTACTCGCTCTTTCTGTCCACGACTTGACAACCTGAGGCTCTCCTAACAGTGAAGATGACATATTTCACGCGCCTTTCTATAAAAACCAACTCAGGTTTCCAAGGCCCCGGCTCCACACACACACACAGCACTCCCTGCATTCTGTTTCCCCCCAGTCAAATCCCAGAGAGTCACTGAAATATTTGGAGCTTGCAAAGACCACACCCCGCCATGGCTAGGGCACGAATCCCCAGCGTGGGGTTTCTTTGTGAATCTCTGGGGGTCCCAGTTCCCTTTGAACACTGATGAAAGTTGTGGGTCCTTTCTCACAAAGAGATTAAGTCCACATCTGCACGCAGGATTTCACAAATGCTTTGGGGAAACTGGAGGAAACCTCTGAACTCATCCCTGACTTCTCGAGATGATAAGAGTCCTGGCCATTGCCTAAAGCCCGCCTTACATGTCAGCTGTCTGCCAGGTCTTCTCCCAGATCTTTCCTCTGCCCCCAGNCCGCGGACAGGCTGGAGGTGACACACAGCTTGAAGGCCACTGTCAATTTTACATTCCAGGAGTTGCATGAACTCACTTCCTCTCATCGCTGAAAGAAGTGAATGTCGGCCAGCGGTGAGATGGAGCCTTTAGACATTTAATTCCCCCCAAAGAAGCAGGTCTCATCATCTCTGGGGATGGGGGGAAGGCGCTTTTTGGTCTCCCACCTCTGTTTCATGGAGGAGAGTCAGTGTTATCAATCACCCCATTGATTGGTTGTCTAGTTATCCAACACATGACCTTAAGAATAAAATTAAATTTGCCATTTATCATCTCTGCCAGGATATATTAATAAAAGAAAATGCAGCTTTGTGATTTCTGTCACATCCTCGGTGACAGAGAGACAGGGCAGAGACTTACTGTGCTTGCTAACATCCTGGCTGCAGAGAGCTCGCCCCACGGTGGTGAGGGCAGCCGGGGGCCCTGGCTGTCTGGGGCAGGCATGGGATCTGGCATGGACTCTTCACTTGGCCCTTCTCTTGGCTGGTGCTAGGCCTTGCTCACAGAGTCAGGCTGGGCAGCTCTCTGTGCAGCTGATAATCCCTGAACTTGAGCTGCGGAAAAAGAAGTTTTGAGAATTTTAATAACTGGATTTGGCTTTACAACAAGACAGGCTGGATGCAAACGCGCTGCACAAGCATAGCACCTGCACCCCGCCCCCTGGCCCCCGCAGGAGCTCTCGCCGAGATGCTGAGGTTTGCAGACATTAACTTTAGTCCAGCTAAACACCAGCCACGCACAGAGCGTCAAACCTGAAGTCGAAAAGCCTCAACTGGGAAAATCAGTTTAACTTCATCATCTTTCACAGAAAGACAACACAGTGTCCTGAACACTGCTGTCCGGGAGGCCCAGAAGCACAGTGGGCGGGGGTCTCCCATTTATAAAGTGGACAGCTGCTGGCCCTGCCACACGCACATGCACATGCATGAGTTGAGGCGATCTTCATGGATGAGTGAAGACCTCGCTCCCGAGCCCCCAGGGCTACTCGCTCTTTCTGTCCACGACTTGACAACCTGAGGCTCTCCTAACAGTGAAGATGACATATTTCACGCGCCTTTCTATAAAAACCAACTCAGGTTTCCAAGGCCCCGGCTCCACACACACACACAGCACTCCCTGCATTCTGTTTCCCCCCAGTCAAATCCCAGAGAGTCACTGAAATATTTGGAGCTTGCAAAGACCACACCCCGCCATGGCTAGGGCACGAATCCCCAGCGTGGGGTTTCTTTGTGAATCTCTGGGGGTCCCAGTTCCCTTTGAACACTGATGAAAGTTGTGGGTCCTTTCTCACAAAGAGATTAAGTCCACATCTGCACGCAGGATTTCACAAATGCTTTGGGGAAACTGGAGGAAACCTCTGAACTCATCCCTGACTTCTCGAGATGATAAGAGTCCTGGCCATTGCCTAAAGCCCGCCTTACATGTCAGCTGTCTGCCAGGTCTTCTCCCAGATCTTTCCTCTGCCCCCAGGAGGGACAGCTTCCTGGCCTGTGCACCCACCCCTGCCCCAGCCCCTGACACTCCCTATGCAGGGGATTGTTTCCACAATCCCCTCTACCAGGCCATAAGGGCCTCGTGTGTCTGTTTGTCATCACTGCCTCAGCACCCAGTCCAGGTCCAGGCACTGAATAACTCAGCTTTAGAAATGCATTTTCCAAAAACAGATCTTTGTCTATAACTATTAGGAGCGATATGTTACATGTGCTTGATCCTTCAGCAAACGTTGAGTTAATTTCCTTTATGAATTTAAAGACACAGAATAATCACAGGGCTAACTGGATTTTCACATTTCCTTTCCCGAAAGGCTTCACAAATCTTTGCCTGGCAACAGCAGCAAGCGTTTTTTTTTTTTTTCCAGTTTCCCCAACTCAGGGAAGAATACAAATCTAGCCGTGTTTAGAGAAAGAAGAGGCGTGATGATGGATATGGACCGCGGGGCCTGGCTCCCAGATCAGACACTCTGTGGGAACACTAGTCACAGCATGAAAAATACCCGAGAGAAGAAGTTGTACTTTTCCTGGCTGCACAAAGGCAAACATCTTCAGGTTTAGGTGAGGGCTGAGTTAACAGGCTCTGAAAGGAGCACTGTCCTTAGCTGTTCATAAGTAGAAAGGGCATTGTCACACAGGAAGTGACAGAACCGGGTCCAAGGAGCTAATGAAATTTCCACTGCTTAGGATGTGCCTGAGAACTGCCCGCTTTTACCTGAAAGCCGGCTCCAGTTTTGCACGCATGGCTGAAAAGCAAGGAGGTGAAACCCCTGCTGGGACCTGCACAGTGGGATCCCCGGGGTGACGGCAGTGGGGAAAGACTGAGCCAGGCTCCCCCTGCACCGCCCCGGCGGGGGGGCACACGAGGGAGCGCACATACAGAGAAAGATGCTGTTTTCTCTCATCACGATGGACAACAGTTATCTTGAATGCCTGGATCGTTCATCATGTGCTCTTGCAAGCTATCCAGAACTCTCTGGATCCCGCTCCTGGCCACATAGCCCTTGTGCATGGCCCCGGGTGAAATCCTACCTTCCTCCCGTGGCCAGCCTCACTCATCAGCAGCTCTAAGTCCTTGCTTGTATCAGGGAGAGGAGTTCGCCAATAAAGGAAATTATTGAAAGCATCCTCAGGACACTCTGGGTGGGCCCAGGAATCCAGTCGAGGATGGCCATGGATGGGGTCGTCGTTAACACTGGAGAGCTTCGTGGCCTCTGGGGGAAGCCTGGTCAGCTCGGCTCCAGCCAAGACAGAGTTCTCCACCAGGCCACCAGAGGAGCTACTGACACGTGGGAAGGTGCTGGTGTCTGTGGATGGGCACAGAGTGACCAGAGTTCTCTGGGTAGAGCTGGCTCTGTCTGGCCTGGCTGTGCTGAACTAGGTTAAACTGAGGGAAGCAAGTTTTTAGCACCGTACAACAGACGAGATTGAGGGCATGAGGAGAAGGGGGTGACAGAGGATAAGATGGTTGGATGGCATCATCAACTTAATGGACATGAGTTTAAGCAAGCTCCAGGAGATAGTGAGGGACAGGGAAGCCTGGTGTGCTGCAGTCCATGGGGTCACGAAGAATTGGACACAATTGAACAATAATCAACAATAATCAAAAACAACAGACTGGAAGGAAAATGAGAAAAGGTGAGGCCCACGTCCTTGCAAGCCAATCCTCCTGTCTACCTGGAGACCCAATCTCTCAGGTCTCCTGGGGCCAGATGATACTAACCTCACAGGGGACGAGAGGCCCAGTCAGCACCCTCGGATCCACTGGGGGGTACTTTATGCACTGAAAAAGGCACAGGAAGGTGCAGCCAATCCCTCACCGTGCCCAGGTGGTACATGAGCCTTGGCTTCGGTGCGCTGGCACCCTAACCCTAACCCTAACCCTAACCAACCCTAACCCTAACCCTAACCCTAACTAACCCTAACCCTAACCCTAACCCCCTTGGCATGGCAAGACTTCTGGCACATACTGCTCATCAGTCCCTCCACCAGGGGGCAGGCATCAGAAAATAAAAGGTCCTGGACCTGCTAAGACCTGGCTGCTCGCGAGCCAGTTGGAAAGTCTCTTGATGAGGAAGACGTGGTGCCCCAGGCCTGACCTTCAGCAAGAACTCAGTGAATTTTGGTAAAGAAAGATGGAGGGAAGGATCCACCACCCTTACAGAGCATCCATATCACCTGAGATGTGAAATTACCTCCTCTCACACTGCTGAGTAACATTAACACTGGAGAGATGCTTGTGAACCATCTCAAATGATCTGCTTAGGGTGTACCCATTATCTTCAGAGGGAAGACAAAAAAAAAAAAACCCAAGATCAGTCACTAGAACATACAAGAAATACAGTGTAGGGCCAACGAACAGTGAGTCAGGAACGTCACCTTCATGTGCGTGTAAAATCCTATGGCACAAAAATCTGTTTGGGAGACTTCACATTTTCCCTGTGTGAATTGTCCAAAGAACTTCATTAATCAAATGGTAAAAGAAAATTTTCTTTATAGGTTATTTAATCACTACTCTCAATGAATATTTTATCTAAATTTAGGAGACAGTAGCTTCATTATTTATAACCCAGTAGTCATGTTTCAAAATCATTATTGCAATTACTTTTTGCTTCTTTACATAATTAAAGCTCTAATATTCCATCTTGCCCAGAAGGTCACTGTTACTAAAACTTCAGACGAGATAATTGCTAGAATTTTAGGTGGACGCTTGAGGTGAAGCGGGGACCCTGATAATTATCCGGCTGAAACTCACCAGGCGGAGGCTGTGTCCCCACAGCCGCCTGCACCCAGTAGCTCAGGCTGATGTCTGAGTCCAAACCTGGAGCCAGTGGTCAGATGTTCAAAGTACCATCTTCCTGAATATAAACGCCAGCCCTAGAGGGGTTGGCAAAAGATGGCAAGAGATGAAGGGGCCCAGGGACTGGAAGGCAGCCTGGAGCACCTGCAACCAGAGAGAAGGGCTCAGTGGGTACGGGGTCTGATTCACTTGATTCCAGGTGGGACAGATGGCTAACCACCAGACAGCTTGCTGTCCACCAAATCACGTCTCAGCAGGTGTACTGCTTTCTAAAAGCAGTCCCTAAGTTCCAAATAAACTATTTTTCAATAGAAAATCAGGAAAACTGTAGTACCATCATGTAGTTTGTATGCTTCCAGAATATTAATTCCATATCAAATAATTCCAGACTTTGTAAAGCATGTGAACAGCGCTTATTAATCACTGTGGGCATGTTTATGACTAACAGAAAAGGTAACTTGGCAGTTACAGTTTTCTCCTCCTCATTTTCATTTCTAAAATATTTGTTTGCTACCAATGCTCCAGCCTTCTGAGATTTCAGGTGCCCTAATAATCCTCAAAAAGTCTAAATAAGCTGGTCCATTACTGAAAAGACATAGGACACAGAGACAAGTCTGGAGGCCACATTGAGGCCCCAGAGTGGCCACACTCACCCATTGGCAGAGGTCACTGATCAATGTGATGAAAAGGGGCCAGAGTCTGGCCCTGCAGATCTCAGGGGACATGTTGTAGGCCACGGCCAGGGAGCACTCAGCACAGGCTTTCCACCTCCCCCACACGCTGTCCGTGCAGAGCTCAAAAAACTTTGGGAGGTACCAAAGCAAACAGAACTGTGCTGCTCCGACTCAGCCATCCTGAGCAAGGGCGGGCCTGACTCAGTGATGCCGTGGAGGCAGAGCCGTAAGTTAAGGGTGCAGAAAAAGGAACCAGATGTGAGTCCAAAAGGGAGCATCTGAAACAAACAGAAATAATGAGAAGTAACTTCCTTTACCCCTTAATCTTAGCAAATGACCTGGTTAAATACAACAAGATAAATGCAGAAACCCTCCCAAGGGCTGAATGACTGATATCTGTTATGTGAATTGTAGAGAAGAATTGTGGATGACTTTGAAATTCTGGATTCCCCAAGCAGCACACCGACCAAGGTAAGATGGTCTTTGGGGATGCTCTAGTCATAAGTAAAAGTGCTAGTTGCTCAGTCATGTCCGACTCCTTACAATCCCATGGCTCCTCTGTCCGTGGAATTCTACAGGCAAGAATACTGGAGTGGGTTGCCATTCCCTTCTCCAGGGGATCTTCCCCACCCAGGGATCAAACCCGAGTTTACCTGCATTGCAGGCAGATTTTTTTTTTTTTTTTTTAATGTCTGAGCACAGTCTCCCTTTTAGTCATAGAGGGCAGACTGTTAAAACCTGATAGTAATGCAAACTGTTCCTGCTCATAGAAGGCAAGCTGGGAGCCATAGAAGGCAAGCTGGGAGCGATGGAACGCAATAGGTTATCATCACCCTGGATATGGATGGTGGCGAGTCAATTCACAAGCTCACATCGGTCCTCCTCAGTGTGACTGTGAATATATGGCACTTCAGTTAAGCTAGTTGTTGGATCTTATGGGTTCCTTCACTAATCGATGCATTCAATAAACGATTGACCTGTGTTCATCTTATATCTGTATGGTCATGATTATGACCTCTTTTTAAATTTACCCTTTAAAAATAAGACTTCATTTTTGATATCCTTAGGTAAAATAATTAGCCAAAATGCTTCACAAATAGAAACATATGATTGTGGAAACATCCACTTACAGGAGGATTAGTATGTTGGTCACTCCTCTTTTCCTGTCTGCTATAGGAGATAACATTGTGTGTTCATGGCAACAGCCCACTAAAAAATTATTTCAGAATTATGTTGAATGGCTACAGTTTAAATAGAACAAAATGAGCTTCTAAACTTAAATTTAAAAATCAACTTAAAGATGATACTTTTTGAGGTTAATTCAAACCATACAGGTATTACGCCCTGTCACATAAAAGTGGCAAGTGCTTACTCAGCATAGTTCTCTGGGGACCTGGTGCTCGGTGGGCAGTGGAGAAACAGACCAACATGACCAGGTGACGGTCCCCCATTAGTAACACTGTGAAGAGGCGTGTGAGGGACACACAAGTGTGAGGGACATATCCTGAACAGAATGCTACAGAATGCCAAGAAGGGAGAAACTTAATTCTGACACAGCAGCAGGTGAGTCCAGATAGGGAAAAAGCAAACACACCTGCAAGCTGGGTGTGAACTGTGAGCAGAGTCCCCCCAGGCAGGGAAGCCTCTGGAAGGAAGTGGGTAGTAATGAGCAGGGAAGTGGGGGAGAGAGGTGGTATGCAAGAGCAGAAAGCCTTGAGGCCCTGATAAGCCCCCCAGCCAAAGGGTGACATGGTTCTCCACCCTGCTATGCCAAGAATCACCAGGGACTTTATCAAAAATACCCCCTCTTTCGCCTTCCCCGTGATTCATATGCATGACCAATGGTTAGAGCAGCAATCAGACCCGAGGGAGGTGATGGAGGTGAGACAGAAAAGGCACCTATGAAGGGACCGGGGCAGGGAGGGAGGAAATGGGAGTCTGTATTTTAATCTGTAAACCAAGAAAAGTCCCATAGGTGCTGAAGCCCAGCAGTGAGGTGGTGGAACAGTGTTATAGAAAGAGCAGTCACAAAGGAACAAAGTGGGTGGCTTAGACAGCAAGAAGACTGGGGGAAGTGGCCAGTGAGGAAGCTACAGCAGGAGCCCCCAGGAAAGAGGCGGGGGCTGCTCCTGCTCAACCCCGCAGCCAGCCACCTGGTGCTTAAGAGAAACCTCAGCTCCTGGAGTCAAGAAACCTGAAACTGATGAATGCAAAATTGAGCTGCCATTCCAAAGTAACAGGCTCATAAAGACAAAACTTTACCACTAATTTCAAAAGTGCCCTAGGATGTGCGTCGGCAATTACAATTTGCAAAATGTCACGTACCAAAAATTGTTCAGGGCCTTCTTGTCTGACAGAGTGACAAATATCACCAGAATTTGTAGCACACACCTTAAAGAGGCAAAACACACGCTCATTATTCTCAGATTTCTTTTTGTCTTAACAAATTGTGAAAACCAACAAGCAGGAAGCTTGAGAGCAATTACTCTGCTGGTCAGGCAGCTAACAAGCACTTACCGAGTCCAGCGCCCACTCAGCACCACCCAGGTGCCTTTGCTGCATTGGAAACAGAAGATTTACAACTGAGCACCACATGCTAGGACGTTCTGGCTCCTAATTGTCTCAATACATAATGCATTTGGTTAGCAATAGAGCAAAAGAGACCCTTAATATTCTCTGCATGGTAAATGAGCCCTGTCTCCTTGGCTCCACATCGTGCCATGAGGAGAGGCCACAGAGAAGATGAGCAGTTGCACAGAAAGGGGGAGGGGAAGGCTGCTGGGGAGAGGGAGAAGGGTGGGGAGGCAATGGCCTTCAGAAGGAAGACTCTTAACGACCAAGTGACCAGCCATCAAAGGGGAGGGCAGAGCAGCGAGTGCAGTCAGAATGGCGGCAAACCTAAGAGGGTCCTAGAGCCCCTCTTAGAGGAGAGGCCTTGCATGCCTGGCCAGGTGTCTAAGCACAAGCCGACAGGTCTCAGCAGGTCCCTCCCTCCTGTGCCTCCCCGAATCTCCAGGGCCCGAGTGGCAGGGAGAATGGGCAGGGGTATTCACTGTGTCTTACACAGTTTACTCTGGCCACGCTTTTCATCCAGACTGTGTCTACTGAGGAAGTCCAGGCGCTTTAAAGGAATCGATCTTGAATGTTTTAACTTTCTGAGTTTTGAAACCACATGATCTCACCTTCCGAACTTGAAAGAGCTTCCCGTAGCCACACAGTTCACAGAATTGAGGGAACAGCAGGCGTCCAACTGTGCTCTTGCTCAGCACTGACAACAGCTTGCAGATTACAAATAACAAAAAAAAACCCAGGTCACTTGAGATACCACAGCACAGATCTCACATGGATCACTAACTAGATTCTGAAAGCTGCTGCTAAGTCACTTCAGTTGTGTCCGACTTTGTGCGACCCCATAGACGGCAGCCCACCATGATCCCCCGTCCCTGGGATTCTCCAGACAAGAACACTGGAGTGGGTTGCCATTTCCTTCTCCAATGCATGAAAGTGAAAAGTGAAAGGGAAGTCACTCAGTCGTGTCCGACTCTTCGCGACCCCGTGGACTGCAGCCTACCAGGCTCCTCTGTCTGTTGGATTTTCCAGGCAAGAGTACTGGAGTGGGGTGCCATCACCTTCTTCTGAAAGCTAATATTCAAAATATTGCCAGAACACCCCAGGAGTCAAAACAGAGAACACCTTCTCTTGCATTTTGTCAAGTTATATCAATAGAAGGCCAACAGTTTTCAAATCTAACTCAGATTGTCTAAAGCCTGAGAGTTACCACTTACCAGATGCCTACTGTGTGCCCGACATATGCATGAACCACTTATGTACATCCCCTCTTTCACGTTCCTCAAAACCTATGATATAAGTATCATTCATCTTCATTTTTCCAGATGAGGAAACTAACACTCAAAGAGGGGAAGTCCTGTTACCCAAAACAAATGTTGGTGAAGTGGGATATATAGGAATAGCTGGCTTGCAGGCCATCAGCAAAGACTCACCAAACACTGGCAAGACTAAAAGGGAGCAGACCTTGGATACAACATGCCCTGCTGCTGTCTTTCTGCCCAGGACACCCCTGCATTCTGCACCAGCATGCAGGGTAGCTGGACTTAAAGTAAAAGCTCCCGTTTTACTGGCTTGAGAAGTCAGAGGACAGAGACAGAGGTGATCAGAGCAGCTGGAAAGTGAGGAGGAAATCCTGGAAGAGAGCTAGACAAGGGAAAGCCCCCACCTGCCTGAGATTAAACCTTACTCTAACTCTAACTCTCAGCTGATCTCGGCACCATGTGGGCACTGGGGAGGGGGTAAGGTTTACAGAGTGAAGCAATAGCTGGAAGGCAGAAGGAGCCGTGTGGTTTCAGCTGCTGAGGGCTGAAGAGAGAGCAAACTCTAGAACAAAGTCAACACTCTTCAGAGGAAAAACACAGAGTTCAGAGTTTCTGCACTGTTTCGTCAAGGAGACACATTAGATAATAAAAATTAATATACATAAGAACAAATGAGGAAACATTTGTGACTTACATTCAAGGAAAACCTCAGTCGGTAGAAACAAATCCACAGAAGATCCAGATGTTAGAAGTAGTGAACTTTAAAAGGACTTTAAAGAGCTATTAACTAAAAGGAAAATACTCATAACAAATGAAAAGATAGGAAATCTCACCAAAGAAATAAAAAAAGAATTAAGACTTCTGACCAAGACACAGTAGCTTGGTCAGACAACAACAACAACATTCAATTAAAACTAACTAATTATGTGTTAACAGGAAAAAGTGAACCATAGTAAAGAAAAAAACAGTCAACAGAAATCAACACCAAGATGATCCAAATGTTGTAAGCACCAGACAAGGACTTTCAGGGAGCTTTTATAAATATATTCAAGGATTAAAATAAAATACAAGCTTAAAGAACATACAGGGAATCTCTACATCGTAGAGATATGTCAACTACAAAAAGGTCAAAAATGGAAGCTCCAGCACTAAAAACCATAATAACTTTGGTAAAAAAAATGTAATGGAGAGGCCTAAGAGCAGATTGGAGGTGACAAAAAGAGTCACCGAACTTAAAGAGCAATGAAAATCACCAAATCTGAGTATCAGATAAAAAAATCACTTAAAAAAAATAAACAAAAACAGAAACTCAAACACCACCTGGACAATATAGGGTTCCAATTTTATGTAATCCAAGTCCTAGACTGAAAGAAAAAAGAGATTTTAAAAAGCACTTAAAGGAACAATAGCCAAAAACTGTCCAAATTAACTGAAGGGCATCAACACACAAATCTAAGGAGTTTAAGAAACACAAAGCCGGAAAAACACCCATTCTACAAAGACACAGAGAACAATCTCAAGAAAGAGCTGGCAGAGGAAAAAGGATATTCCACACAGGCTATGATGTGAATGACAGCTGACCTTTCCAGAAGACAGCAGAATGGTATCTTTAAAGTGCTGCAAGGAGAAACAAGAACAAACCTCAATTCTACATCCAGTAAAGCTATCATTCAAAATTGAAGGAAAAAAAAAAGACATTTTCAGATGAAAACAGAGATTTCATCAGCAGCCAACCAAACTAAAGACAATACTAAAGTAAGTTCTTCAGACTGAAAGGAAATGACATCAGATGGACACTCAGACCAAGGAAAGGAAACAAAGCATCAAAAATGGTAAAAATGTGGGTATAAAAGGCTATGAATTTTTTTCTCTTTTCTTACTTGCTCTAAAACTTAGAATCGTTCAAATCAAAAACTGCAATATCATATTACCAGGATTGTCATGTAATGTACATGTCATAACGTATGTGAAAACAATAGCACAGAGGAGGGGGCTGAGGGAACTGTGTTGCAAGGTACCATATTTTTGAAAATTTCAACAGAGAAATTAAATTGCAATGCTACAAAAATAGTCAATTAGCCCAAGGAAGGCAGGAAAGAATTAACAGAAGAACAAACGAGACCAATGGAAAACAAAAAAAGTGGCAGAATTAAATTCAAATATATCAATAATTCCCACTAAACATAAGTGCGATAAACACACCAATTAAAAGGCAGAAACTATCAGATTGGATATAAAAGCAAGACCAAACTCTGTGCCAATGAAAGGAAGAACATTTTCAATGTAAAGACATATACAGACATATGAATAAACAGGTGTAAACTGATATACTATGATGAGCAGTAAGCACGAGAATGCTGGAGTGGTTATATTAATCGTACTATCTCAGTGGACTGCAAGATACAGATTTCTACCAGTGATAGAGAAAGTCACCTTTTAGTAAGAGCCAATACATGACAAAGACAGTAACGTAAATGTGTAGGTTTAAACCCTTAAAGTAGAAAAGAAGCCAGATTGAGAAAAATTAAGCTTTTTCCTTAAGAAATTGGAAAACTACAAGCAAATTGAACTCAGGTAAGTAGAAGGAAGGAAATAATAAACAGCAGAAATTACCATTATAAATGGAAGGGATAATACTGCAGATCTTCCCAGGGAGTAAAGGAATAAGGGAATATTGCAAGCAACTTTATCCCAATAAATTAACAACTCATATGAAATTAATAAATTCCTTAAAATATACGACTTACCCACTGACATAGATGAAATAACAGATGTGAACAGGCCATATCTGTGTTGAATCTGTCATCAAAAGTCATCTCAGAAAACCCTAGAGCCAGAATTTTTACTGGGGGATTCTAACAAATATTTAAGGGAAAAATAACACCAATCTTAAACAAAATCTTTCAGAAAATAGAAGAGCAGGGAATACTTCCCAACTCATTTTTTGAAGCTGGAATAACCCTGATTCTAAAACCTGACAAAAACATAATAGGGAAAGAAAATTGCCTACAATAGTCCTCTTGAATATAGATGTGAAAATC
The DNA here is from genome assembly GCA_006410875.1 of Neotragus pygmaeus. Classification (NCBI taxonomy): domain Eukaryota; kingdom Metazoa; phylum Chordata; class Mammalia; order Artiodactyla; family Bovidae; genus Neotragus; species Neotragus pygmaeus. The sequence goes on along the minus strand of SJYV01004222.1, from coordinate 645,298 downwards.
TCAACAGAATGTTAGCAAATAATGGAGACAGGACACTTCACAGCAATGCCAGCTGGAATCATCGATGGACGCTAACAGGAGCGGGTCAAAGTTTGATGAACAACAAACTTGTGTGGCTGCAAAGTAACTCCCCTTATTATATTCAGAGGGGAAAAGAAGCACAGAGGAACTTGGCAGACACCACATCCGTCTAAGTCACCGGAGTTCACATCACCAATATCAGGTCAAACTGAAGTCCTGGGCCCTCTGATATGACACACAAGAGCACAACCCTACATTTCCCACCAGAAATGCCGAGCTGGACTCTACAGTCGCCAGGAAACGTCACACCAGCCTAAACTGGGAGACTGGAGGCTCAGATGGTAAAGAATCTGCCTGCAACGTGAGTGATGCAGGTTCGATCCCTGGGTCAGGCCGATTCCCTGGAGAAGGAAATGGCTACCCACTCCAGTATTCTTGCCTGGAAAATCCCATGAACAAAGGAGCCCAGCGGGCTACAGTCCACAGGGCTGCAAAGAATCGGACATGACTGGGAGACTAGCACTTTCACTGTTTCTTCTTTCACTGGAAGCACTGCCCTCTCCCTTTCCCACACGTTCATGTTACAAAATTCAGAGAAAGACCCCACATCCATCCCAGGCCCGAGGAGACAAAGGACATGCAGCCATTCAGTACCAGGGGTGATCCTGGACAACAGCAACACTGGAACATGAACTGTGGATGACGTATTAGTATTGCATCAGGGTTAAACTGCCTGATTTTGATCGATGTGCTGTGGATGTTTAAGAGAAAATTTCCTTGCTTTTAGGAAACATCCACTGAAGTATTTAGGAGTAAAGGGGAAACAGTGTCTCCAGTTTACTCTCGAGTGAAAAATATATACACATACGTGCATGTATATATGTCTATATATACATATATATATATATAGAGAGAGGGGGGGGTGTGTGCACATGTGTAAAGAAAGAGGATGTGATTAAACAGAGATAAATATAAACCACGGGTGAAGTGGGACAAAAGGTATACAGCAGTTCATTCCTGCAACTCTTCTACAAGTTTGAAACTAAGACAGAATGAAAAATTATTCCAAAAAATGTTTAGAGAACTCTCCCATCCTCCTCAAAATAAAAAAAAAAAAAAGAAAAGGAGAAGAAGAAAGAAGGAAGGACTTCCCATCACTCGTTTGCTCTGCCCACTGCACAGCACTGCCTTTATTTATTTATATATTTTACAGCCAAGCAAGCTCCTGGTTAGCAGTTCACCAGCTATTCTATTTGGAATCTGCACCCAGCAGACAAGAAGGAAAAGAGAAGGAAATGGGGTAGGGCGGGGGGAGATGGAACTAGCCCCACAACTCACATAAGGAGAAGGGTGTGTCTTCAGGACTTAGGAGACACGTATTGCTGATCTGGTGCTCAGTACAGCTGCATGGAGTGACAGCCACAGAAATGAGACATGAGGCTCCGTATCCAGGGTAACGGGCAACAGGCCAGCATCTCCATCCACTCTCTCCATTGGCCACACCCACAGGACCTTATTTCTGCCCGTACAAAACAAATTCACAATCATTAGAAAGTCAGCACACCGCGTGACAAGACATGACATTCCCCTGGCCCTGGGAACCACGTGTGTGGAATGACCACCTTCACGTTTTTGCTGGGACCCAGCTATTCTTTACAGTAGGGAACCGCAACGCTCCTTTTAAATTAATGCACAAATAAAAATGAGCTTAAAAATAGGAATGACAACAAAAAATGAGGAAGCCTTAATGCAAAAACGTGTTGGGAGAGAAAAATAGGCTTCTGACAATTAGTTATAATCTCAGAATGCTAATGGCCTTCCTGCAAACAAGAGGAATTGTAATTGGTCTCTGGTGGCCTGTTTATGCTGTCGAGATATAATTACAGGATACAGCGCTTCCAGGTTTTACCAATTCATTCATTCAACAACTAACATTTATTTAGTGCTGACTCTGGGCCCGGCACTGTGCTGGGTGCCGGTGATAGAAAGCCACCTGTGTTTAAGAAGTGGACGAAGGAGAAATAAACAAACAAATGACGTTTGCGATTCGATTGCTAAATGACACAAGACAGATAGGAGCCCAGTTTTCTGACTGTGTGAAGGAGGGAGTAGCTAATGTCACCTGGCATATTAGACAGACTTCATGAAACAAACTGCGTTTATGCGAGAAACCAGGACATAGGAAGCCACCACATAGTACACATACTCTGCACTGCATAACTCAGTTTTAAAATGCCCAGGACGTGTCCAGTTGGCGAGCTCTGATACTCCCAGTCATGTGTACACTACGGTTGCTGGCATCAGAATCGACTGATTGTAACTTCCAGAGAGAATGTAAAGTCTAATGAATAGACACACGTTTTTGTCTATGGAGGAGTGCAGGTGCCTCAGAGCAGAAGCAATCTTTCCAAAACAGCACTGTTCCAAGAGTGCATGTGTTTGTGAACACACGGTTGTAGCAATACTCACACCACGTGGCTGCAAAGAAAGCCCAAAACACAAGAACATCGGAGCACTGCAATTCGCTTCTTTTCTCTTCTATCACCTCCTCACAAATACACATCGATAGCCACGGTGTTCAAGGTGTCACTCAGACTGGCTAAATGAGAACCTGTCTTCCCAAGGGAGCTCTGCCAATCACACACGTGGTCTCTGTTCCTTGAAGAATGAAATCTACTCGTATCCTACTGTTATTTCCTTGCTAAAAAGAGAACAGCATCTCTGTGCTCCAGGGTTCCAGGTCCCAAGGAGTGAGACTGCTCCTAGACTCTTGGCCTCCAAGGAACAAGGGAGGGAGCGTCTGAGTCCTACCCGAGTACACACAGGCCAGGCAAGGCACCCCAAGTCCTATTCCTCTTGGGGCTCCAAGGGAAAAGAAGTGGTAGCCTTCCAGAAATCCTCTAAAATGCAGATATACCTCCACCTGGGCACAGGTCAAGATCATTTTTGCTTTTTGCAGCCACGTTTAAAAGCCTGCACATTTCAAGTGATGAAATCGGCAACCCACTTTGAATGAAAAATACAATTTATGTGAATTAATTTGTTCTGCAAGTGACATGTGAAGAGAGTTTTTTGAAGACATTATATTTTCCAAATATTTTTGCAAAAAAAAAAAAAAATAGAAGAATACTGCTGACAAGAATGGAGTGGCTGGAAACAAACCAAAATAAAAATCATGCAAAACTGCCTCTAGAATTATTTATCAGCTATTATCAGTCTTTAGGGATAAGGTATTTGGTTGTCAGTTGTAGCCTTGGAAACTCTCCTAGCCAACTTTCAAACAAAAACGAAGATCTAACTGGCAAAGTTCACCACTCAGCTGCCAGATATCCCAACTAAATGATATTATCTAGGTTCATTTTGCAAAATAAATTTAATTTCTTACAAGGAAACTTGAAATTTATAAAAGAACCCTGGAGAATTTGAATTTTAATAATCAATTATTCTTCAGCCTGATTCATCTTATAAACATATGGATTATGCAAAAAATTAAATTAGTTTAAGAAGTGGGACCTTTAACTCATAGTTGAGAACAACTTTTACATAAATGAAGAATGATGATCGAATGTTCTGATGCTGTGTTACAAATTTTTAGCTCCATGGTGTGTAATGTTTCTGCACTAGAATTCCTTTCTTGAACATCATTCTTTTGCAACCAAGGAAACAACTGTATCTTATTGTACTCATAATTAAGGATTAAGATTTTTTTAAATCCTTGTGCACTTCCCTCAAAATGCTGGAATAATCCTGGAGCTATTTACTTCTGTGCTGTGTGTATATGCTAAGTCACTTCAGTTGTGTCCCACTCTTTGCAACCCTATGGACTGTAGCCCGCCGGGCTCCAGGCAAGAGTACTGGAGTGGGTTACCATGCTTTCCCCCAGGCGATCTTCCCAACACAGGGACTGAACCCACATCTCTTGATGCTCCTGCACTGGCAGGTGGATTCTTTATCTCTAGCATCACCCTTGGTTCTGAGATGCCAACACAAAGGGATGGACTGTGCAGCACCACCTATCAGAGTCCCTTGGGAGGGAGCAGAAGCCACAGAGCACACAGTGGCCTTGGATGACCTTCCTCTGAGCCATGAAGGACAAGCGCAGGGACAAGCGGGGCTCTCAGTCCAAGAGTGGCCAGTGAAGGCCAGCACTGCCTCCTCTGCAGCTCATTTGTGAATAAGGGCTTTGGAAGCAAGGAGAAAGTACTTGCTTATATAATCACTTCATAATTGGTATCAGTTCAGTTCAGTTCAGTCGCTCAGTCGTGTCTGACTCTTTGCGACCCCATGAATTGCAGCATGCCAGGCCTCCCTGTCCATCACCAATTCCTGCAGTTCACTCAGACTCACGTCCATCGAGTCAGTGATGCCATCCAGCCATCTCATCCTCTGTCGTCCCTTCCTCCTCCTGCCCCCAATCCCTCCCAGCATCAGAGTCTTTTCCAGTGAGTCAACTCTTCGCATGAGGTGGCCAAAGTACTGGAGTTTCAGCTTTAGCATCATTCCCTCCAAAGAAATCCCAGGGCTGATCTNCAGGAACAAACAAGGACACAGAGAGGATGGAAATATTCACCCTTGACCATGGGAGCACATGACATGAGTGCACACATTTACCCCAAACTCACTGCATGGGACGCTTTAAGTGAGTAGGTTCTATTGCATGAAAAGTATGCCCTGATAAAGGCATTTTAAACAAAGACACTGATGACAGAAGTCACTGCAACCAGCAGTGGCTAACAGTGGCCTGGAGGCCAAGGGATGCCTGAGAGGAGGGCCTGGACTCCCTGGGAGGTGTCTTTGAACAAATGGAAAGGAGTCTCTGCCTGCTCCTCTGGGTCTCTGACAGCCTAGAAATAATACTTGTCTCTGCTTCATTTCCAGCCATGCACTGCAGAACAATGGAAGACAGAAACCCACCAGGATATTCAGAAAAAGATGATGGAAATGTGGAATGCAAAGAGGCAATCCAGGAGGAAATTTCACCCAACTAGGCCTCTCCAGGGAGAGGTGTACAGCACCCCCACAATCCCCCGCCCCCAGGATGCAAGGCCAAGATCTGGCAGCTGGGACTTTTGGGGAAGCTGAAACAGTCAGTCAAGCCCCTGATTACATTCCACTGGACCACATTGATGGCAGCCTCCCCTGGGAAATTAAGCAGCTAAGATCGCCAATCTGCTTGTAGGGCCACCGAATGGATACTCAGCAGTGCATCCAGCCTCAAGTGGTCCCAGGGGCCCTGCCCTCTTAAAGAGAGCCAGGAAAGCAGTAAGAGAGGGCCCTGGAACAGAGACACAGACCTTGCGGTGAATACAGAATGTAAGGGAGTAAAGACACAAACAGACTGGTGCTCTGGCACCAGCACTTTGGAGAACCTGGCTGCTTGATGTTGGAATGACCTAGCGAAGTCACAGTGGATGAGCATAGGCCTCGAGACTTCTCACTGCTTGTTGTGCTGATGACCTGAAAGAACACAGGACAATTGTGTGCCTCAGAAGACCGTGAGGAACCTTAAATGAAATCTTGAGATTGTGTCCATGAAGCTCAGACTGGCACTTGGTTCATGCTGAGCCCTCTAGCAAGTCAGCCATCAATCAGTATTATGTAAGCAAAGAATTGCAATCAAAGTGCCTATCAGAAGAGGGAAGCTAAAATAAATTAGGATGAAGCTATACACTGGCATACTATACAATCATTATTAAAGGTACCTATAGAAATGCACTGAGTTAGAAAGCTGCCCATGATATATAAAAAGAAAAAACAAGAAAAATAATTTTACATATAGTATGAGCCCATTTCTTAACAAAAAAATGCTTATACATCAATGCCCAATGTGTGTGTATGTGTGTGTGTGTATGTATCTGTTAGTCACTCAGTCTTGTCCAACTCTTTGTGATCCCATGGACTGTACCCTACCAGGCTCCTCTGTCCATGGGATTTTCCAGATGTACAACACGTGTACACAGAAACACTCACATACACATACACTCATTTAGGAAATGTCAGGAAGTCAGAGATCCCAACATCCCTCTCAGTAACTGACAGGACAAGAAAAAATAGATAAGGATATATAAGACCTGAATAATGTTTTCAACAAACTTTCCCAGTTGACGTTGATAGGATAACTCTACCCCCAAATACTGCACATTCTTTTCAAGCACATGTGAAGCATTCAACAAGTAAGAGTAGACACTGAGCCATAAAACAAGTCTCAACAGTTTTAAAGAAGAGAAATCATACAAAGTTTGTTCTCTGACCACAAGAGACGTACACTCAGAATCAAGTAACAGAAAGATGCCTGAAAACTTCTCAAATATTTCAAAATTAATCAACATGCTTCTAAATAACTCATTGGTCAAAGGAGAAATCATTATGGATGTTAAAAATACTTTATACTGAAAGGGAATGAAAATATTACTTATAAGAACTTGAGGACACAATTAATATAACACTTAAGTACTCATAATACTTAATATAGTACTTAATGTAAAATGCAAATGCTATAAAAGAAAGACCATAAAAGCAAAATGTTAAGCATCCCTCAGACGAAGTAAGAAAAGGAACGGCAATTAAATCCCCATCCAAAAAAATAAAAAACTCCAAGGAAGAAAATAATACAGATTAGAGCAAAAATTAGAAAGCTAGAAAATGAACATACAACAGAGAAATTCAAACGCAAAAATTGATTTTTCAAAACAACTAATAAAATGGATAATCCTCTGGAAAGAATTATCTGGGAAAAGCAAAGAGAAAAGGCAACAAGAGCCAACAACAGGATAGAAAATGGGGCTATTCTACAGATTTCGTAGACAATAGAAAGAAAATTACCATTTTTCAACAGACAATGAAATAACAGATCTAAGCAATGATTATTTGTGACCACTAAAATCATTAGAAGAAAGGTTGGTGGGGAATTTTGTAATGAAAGAATCAAACACCTGTGCCCACTGCTCAATATTAACAGCTCTGAGAGTGGGACAATCAGACCCTGTCTCACGATGTTTTGTGATAAGAAGTACACAAAAAAACATATATTGTTTTTTTAAAAAAAAATTGAAGCAGAATCTAATCAAGTCTCCAGGTTTAATTTTCAGTTTACAGAAAATACAGAGAACAAAGGAACACGTTAAATTACACCATGAGAATAATGGTCACAAATCCAGAATGTGAAAAATTCTGCAAGACTAATGATCCCTTCAACAAACAAGTGATGTAGGGGGAAGATGAGAGGGAGAATCAATGAGAGAGTAAAAGAAATTTAATATCAAAAGAACAAAAAAAACTATAAACAAAAAAAAAAGACTTGAGAGACAACATCTATGTAATGAAATGTGCAGACTTTATTTGGATCAGGATTCAAATCAACCAACCATTAAAAGGTATTTTGAGACAGTCAGGGGAAATTGGGATGCATTATTGTTAATTTTGTGGACTGTGATAATGATATTGCAGTTATATTTATGTCTTTAGTTGGATAAAATTATATAATATCTACTACTACTACTAAGTCGCTTCAGTCGTGTCCGACTCTGTGCGACCCCATAGATGGCAGCCCACCAGGCTCTGCTGTCCCTGGGATTCTCCAGGGAAGAATACTGGAATGGGTTGCCATTTCCTTCTCCATTGCATGAAAGTGGAAAGTCAAAGTGAAGTCGCTCAGTCGTTTCTGACTCTTAGCAACCCCATGGACTGTAGCCCACCAGGCTCCTCCGTCCAATGGGATTTTCCAGGCAAGAGTACTGGAGTGGGGTGTCATTGCCTTCTCCATATAATATCTTAGATTTGCTTTAAAATACACTGAAAAATTCCATGGACAGAGGAGCCTGGTGGGCTACCATACATGGAATGCCAAGAGTCAGACACTGCTTAGTGACTAAACTGTCACCACACTAGCAAAAGAACATAAAAGTTCTACAGAAAAATGATCAAAAATTTACTGGGACATTAAAGGAAACCTAAATAAATGGAAAGATATACCATGTCTATGGACTGGAAGTCTAAATATTGTACTGTATTGAGGGCAATTCTCCCCAAATCGACAAAATGATTCAATGTGAACCCAATCAAAAGTCTAATAGGTGTTTTGTTTTGCTCTATTAGAAATTGATGAGCTGATTTGGGGATTTATATGGAAATGCAAAGGACCAAGACTAACAAGTTAGGTCAAAGAAGAAAGACAAGGTGAGAATTCTTTCTCTATCAAATATAAAGACTTACTACAAATCTATAGCAATCAAGACGGTGTGGTTCTGGCTGCACGGTAGACAAACGGACCACTGGGAAAGGAGACGTCCAGACAGTCATGAACAGACACCGGATCATAACAGGCGGCACTGCGGAGAGGATGTGTAACGTGGTCTTGTGACAAGACGCACCAAAGAGCTTCCTGAGGAGGGTGAAAGAGGAGAGTGAAGAAGCTGGCTTAAAACTCAACTTTCAAAAACTAAGATCAAGGCCTCTGCCATCACTTCATGGCAAACAGAAGGGGGAAAAGTATAAACAGTGACAGAGTTTATTTTCTTGGGCTCCAGAATCACCATAGACAGTGACTACAGCCATAAAATTAAAAGACGCTACTCATTGGAAGGAAGGATATAACAAATCTAAACAGTGTATTAAAAAGCAGAGATATCACTTTGCTGACAAAAGTATACAGTCAAGGCTATGGTTTTTCCAGCAGTCATGTACGGATATGAGAGGTGGACCAGAAAGAAGTCACAGAACAATTGATGCTTTTGAACTGTGGTGCTGGAGAAGACTCCTGTGAGTCCCTTGGATAGCAAGGAGATCAAACCAGTCAATCCTAAAGGAAATCAACCCTGAGTATTCACTGGAAGGACTGATGCTGAAGCTGAAGCTCCAATACTTTGGCCACCTGATGCAAAGAGCCTACTCACTGGAAAACACCCTGATGCTGGGAAAGATTTAAGAGAAGGGGACGACAGAGGCTGAGATAGTTGTATGGCATCACCAACTCAAAGGACATGAGTCTGAGCAAATTCTGGGAGACAGTGAAGGACAGGGAAACCTGGAGAGCTATAGTCCAAGGGGTCACAGAAGAGTCACACACAACTCAGCGACTGAACAACAATAAATTGTGACAATTAGGAAAATGAAACTCTTTCAAATTTTCAGACCTAAATGTGAAAGGAAAAAAAAAAAAAGTAGAGACTTTATGAAAGAACATGCTTATGAGCTTCCGGTAGAGGAAGACATTTTAAGGACACTTCAAAGTGCATTAAGGATAAAAGAAAACAATAAATTTAACTACATTAAAAGGAATAACCTCTGGTCACCAAAAGAACACCATAACGAAAGCTAAAACACAAGTCAGAATGAGAGAGGATGTCTGCCATACACAACTGAGAGAGGGTTAAAATCTAGAATACACGAAAAACTCCTTTGTCCATTTATTAGATGACAGTACTTATCAAACTTTAATTTTGATTTTGATAACTGCACTGGGATTATGTAAATAAGTGATGAATGCCCGTGTTGGAAAAATTTACACTGAAGGATTTAAAGCAGAAGCAACACAAAGTGTACAACTTATTCCTATATAGCTGAGAAACAGAAAGGAAGGATAGAGATATGAATTAAATGTGGCCAAGTGTTAACAGCTGACAAATCTGGGTAAAAGTTACACAAGAATTCTTTCTACTGTTCATGAAGCTTTCCTAAGAGTGTGAGGTTATCTTTAAAACTTTAAAAATAATCTCCTGGCAAAACAGGAGTATAAAGAGACACAAATCAGAAATACAAATTTTCTTAAGCTGCTGAAAGGCAGCTAATAAAGAAATAAAACAAGATAGGAAAGGAAGAAATAAAACCATCATTTTTTCACAAACATCACTGTAATATGTAAAAAACCCAGAGAATCCACAGGGAAGTTCTTAAAGTTAATAAGTGAACTTAACATAATCAGACAAAATCAGAATATAAAAATCAACTTCATTTTCATAGGTCAGCAACAATTACAACTTCTAAGAAATGATACAATTTACATTAGCATAAAAGATCAAACACCTAGAACTGAACTGAACAAGATATGAAAGATCGCTACAACAGAAAACTATGTATTATAGTTTTATGGTTATTTATGTGGATGTGTTATACATGTGTGTAGATACATGTATATACACACAGAGAAAGAAATTGAAGAAAATCTTAAAAAATGGAAGGAATAGAAAACTAAGTACGGTAACAATGCTAATTCTCTACATACTGATTTACAGATGCAATGCAATGAGATGAAAATTGCAGCACATTTTCTGTTTTGTTTTCTAAAATTGACAGACTGGTACTAAGATACATTTGGAAATGCCAAGGGCCAAGAGCAGTCAGGACAACCTTGTCCTTTCATGAAGCACTTCCTCTACCTGATACCAGGACCGGGGCGACAAAGCTGCAGTGATGAAGACAGCGTGCTCCTGGTGTGACCACAGATAAACGGCCCGATGCAACTGACGAGGGAGTCCAGAAAGGGACACCTGACGGAAGGCAAAGGGGGCAAGCAGCAGGGCTCAGGGAGCAAAGCACTTTCAATAAAGGGCGCTGCATTAACCGGAGACTGTAGAGGGAAATGAAACTTGGCTCCCTCCTCGCATCAGACAGGAACAAGAAGAGCAACTAAAGGTGGATGGTGGATCCGGTGGTGAAAGGGAAACAATAAAATTTCAGGAAGACAGGGTGAGAAAATATGCTAGTGCCTTACACGGGATGTGAAGAGCAGCAATGCTAAAAGAAAAAGCTGTTGAATCATGGACCACATTTCAGTGAAGAGTGGCTCATCAAGGACACGGCTCAGAGTACCCTCATTTTCCTATCTGTAAAATTGGGATAATAATTGTGGCAATTACTGCGAGCCTTCTATCATTTAATAGATGTAAAGCAGAGAACAGAATTTTTTAAAGAGCAGCAGAAGTAAGAAAAGACACCCAGTGAACAGAGTAGGAACCAGTCTTGACAGAACCTGTTCTTCAGGAAAGATGTGGCAGGCCCAGGTGGACCCAGAGGACTGTTCCGAGTGAGAGAAGTGGAAGGAAAGGGCTGGTAGAAGGGTGAGGAGGAGGAGACAAGAGCCGGGGGACAGAGCTGATGCCAGGAACCTGAGCACACCCTCCTCTCTGAGGCGGGGGCAGTGCTGGCAGATGCAGGTTTGGGCGGACGGTGAACTGACAAGCCATGTCTCAGCTTTCTGATACGCCAGTCAGGGTCAGCTGCTGAAGGGAAGAGGCATGGGCTGAGCCCAGGGGAGGGTCCTGCCAGCACCGGGAGGAGTGACAGTGTAGCGTGCGGACAAGCAGCGAGAGGCTCCCAGAAGCCTGGTGCCGTCAGGACACGAGGCAGGTGAGCGGCACGCCCACCGACGCCTCCCCCTTCCTGGTTGTTTACACCCCATTACACTTCATCCGGCACGCCCACCGATGCCTCCCCCTTCCTGATTGTCTAAACCCCATTACACTTCATCGCTATCTCCTTTCCTGGCTTACCGGGCGGTGAGTAAGACAGTGACAAGAATAATGGGAAAGCCTAATAACAAGAGTCCCAGCATCCAGGGAAGAGCCTATAGCCCTCTTCCTCCACATGCTCCCGTCAGGCTATCACAGACACGTGGCCGCCAATGGCCACCAAACCGTGTGGAGGCCGGGCGCAGCTTACCAGTTGAAGATGTGACTGCTGAAAAAGCATACTTTTGCAGATGAGCGAGGGGAAGCAGGTTGTCCTGGCCTGGAATGTCCAAGAAAGCTGTCACCTTCATGCCATTGCAATTTTTGAGGGCCATACTCCTCAAATCCATCTGGAGGGGAAGACGGGGACCACACTGTAAGTTCGCATGGCTGGACGGGTCACACCTGGGTAAGACGTGGCCACTCACATGCCTTCTCCTCTCACATGTCTTTCCAGCTGAAGCTGCTGACAATTCGTTGGGGATGACACGGGCAGGCATATAACCCAGAAGGGGATGAGACCAGAGCCGTGGCACAGGGCTGGACACCACCCCTCTGGGCTGCGGGTCTGATGTCAAGTCACCTATCACCACCGTGGAGGGGACCCTCCCCGCCATCTGGGATGCAGAGGATGTTCATTCACAAAGTACTCCCCCCTGTGAAAACTGGCCACGGAGCTCTACACAAACAAGATGGTTTAGAACAGTCAAAAGAGAAAGAAGTCTGACACCGAAGCAAGAATCTGACAGCAAGTCCCCAGCACCATATCTTCTCTCAGTCTGAATGTCCCACCACGCAGCTTCTCCTGCCCTGTGACACAGATCCCCATCAAGTAAGCCCTGGCCTGGCAGCCCCCAAACAGACCCCCCTACATGGATGTCAACAGTGCCTCCAGCTCACCCTGGTCAAAAAGGAGCCTATGCATGCATGCTCAGTCGCTCAGTTGTGTCTGACTCTTTGCGACCCCATAGACCGTAGCCTGACAGGTTCCTCTGTCCATGGGGATTCTCCAGGCAAGAATACTGAAGTGGGTTGCCATGCCCTCCTCCAGAAGAAGCCCACTGTCACGCTGACTCTTCCTCTTCAAGTCTACTCCCCCTTGTCCCCCCAGCTGAGGCAGGTACCCCCTCCCTCCAAGGTAGCAGGGTGGCTGAGCTCAGGGGCTTTTGAACCAAACATTTCTGGAACGGAATGAATCCACCAACTTCTATGCATCGGCAGTGAGACTAGAGTGACAGCCTGTCTACATTCCCGTGTTCTAATATGCAGGGTGGGTGTTACACCCTACCTGGCCCTGTCCAGATGCTGGAACAAGTAAGTTCATGTGTGTCAAGACGGTGAGATCTGGCCCCTCAGGGTCCAGCCTTGAACCTGGCCACCAACCTCTATGAACCCATGCTTCAGGGTGAAAAGGCTTCCTTCTCTTCCCCAGCACAGCAGCAGCTGAGCAAGAAGCACCACTGGAGCAGAAAAGCAGGGGATTCCTACCCAGAAGACAGAGAAACCATGGTTAATTTGGGCAATAACTGATCAGACTTGAAAACAAGAGATGACAAGTTTGTGCCTAGGTGCTTACTGTTCTTTGAAACTTTTTTTTTTCCTTAAAGATTTTTATATGTGGACCATTTCCAAAGTCTTTAATTTGTTATAGTACTATTTCTGTTTTATGCTTTGGCTTTTTTGACGGGGAGGTACGGGGGATCTTAGCTCCCTTGACCAGGGATCAAACTCACACAACCTGCATTGGCACGCAAAGTGCTAACCACTGGACCACCGGGGAAGTCCCTCTGTGAAACATTAATCACATTTTTTTCTGAACTAATTCTTTTAGGCTAGTAGTTAGAGCCTATTAAAAATTCACACGTGTAACAGTGACCCTGAGCACTCTATTAAAGAATTACAGGTCTGCAGACATGATGTGTGTGACACCACCAACTATGTCCTTTCTCTGCAGGATCCCTGATGGAGAGGACCAGCCACCCAACCACAGGTGCCTCGCATGAGCTTCTTTCAGTGCATTTCAGGGACCAGGAGCACCATGGCAGCCTGTGTCCCACAGGCGTTTACAGAGCACTGCGGATTCGGCCTGGAGTAGGACTCAAGACACTGAGTTTAAAGCAGAAAGCTTTGGGACTGGATGATGTTCACAGACACACACACTCTTCTCAAACACAACTTTTCATAAGGATCAGGTTTGAAAAGATTCTCTAAGGTCCAATTGCGTACTTAATGGGTTAAGAAGGCCTGTTTTAAAAGTAACAAACCATATCTAGGCTTTCTTCAGAAAACTCTATTTATCAGAGAACTAGAGAATCTAGCAATTAGTTCCACAAAAGAATAGTTGTTATTAGAGAATATTAATGACTCTACTAAACTAACTATATAAAACTACACAAATTATATACATGGAAGTAAAAGCCATAAGCCATAAAATACCAGATAATAACTAAACTTTATTGGTTACTTCCTGTAAGCCAGCAACTGTGCTAAGAGCTTTCTGTAGAGCAGTAGTTTACTGAACCCTGACAATACCATATTAGTTTTGTTAAGGGAACTGAAGCTCAGCGAGGCTAAGAAAGTTGCCAAAGGTCACACAGCTAGAGAGTGATAGAGTCAGAATTTGAACTCAGTCAGACCCTAGACACTGCACTGTGTTGTACTATCAGAGAGGAAACCAAAATTTTAATTTTCAAAGAAGTCCCACCCTCCTATTTGGGATTCAGCCACTGGGGCCTTCTCTTAGTTCTTCAAATGCACCAAAGGCTTCAGCTCAATGATTTTGTCCCACTGCCTGAGAAACTACTGCTTCTTAATCCCTACGCCCTACCCAAGCCCGGGCAGTGCTGTCCAAAACAGCCTTTCCCCGGCCTCTAGGGGAAGGCCAATCTCCGGCAGCAGCCCCTCCTGGAGCTGCAGCTTTCCTGTCCTGACCCCTCATCCCAAGAAAGCTGCTGCACCAGGTTCTGTGACTGCTTGTGTTCATCCTCCAGCAGCTCTGCCCGCTCCATGGAGGGGCTGTCAACCCAGCACCTAGTATGGGACCTGACAACCAACAGGTGCTCAATAAAAAGTACTGAAATGAAGAAACACCAAAAGAAACTTGAATGAAAACAAATATTAAATTAAAAAAAAAAAAGAATGTTATAATATGGAATCATAAAGAAGCAAGAAGGGACCTTAGAACACGCCTTGATAAATTCCCTCATTTAAGATTCAGGGCCCCCATTGCCAGCAGCAAAAACTGGGATTCTTGGAACCTAAATGTTTTGCATTCCAGCCCAGTGTTATTTCAAGAGATGAGCAGAAAAACCTATAGAGATGAAGGCTGACAGAACAACAAAGCCAAAGGGAAGGGTCACGGCTTCTGAGGCGACCGAAGCAAGGAAAGAAAAGACTTTGCTTCCAGCAGGAAGGTAAAAAGACCTGCCAGGTTAACACAGGCAGAAAGCGGGGGGCGGGGGGAAATCAATGAAAGGAAAGTTTTCAGGTGCTGCACAGCAAGCAGGCCAGTTCCAGGATACCTCGGAGAAGATCTCGCTCTCCTTGTTTGTGCCCAGGGCGGCAGCGGCGGACCGCCTAGAGGGATCCCAGCGACCGAGCAGCAAGTGCAAGGAGGCTGGGGAAGGGGGAAGCCGCAGAGACCAGCAAAGCAGCCCCCTGGAAGATAGCTATTTGTGCGTTGCTAGGAAACAACTGCTCAGCAGAAGCTGACACCCTACGGTCAACATAGACCTACACACAGGTAGGTCTAAGGCAGTAGACTTCTGGGGATAAAAGAGAAGGGTGGTTAATTTGAAGCCAAGCCCCCTGTAGAAGACAGCTGTGGAAAGAGGATACAGTTAAGGTGGGAGCAAGGTAAAGGATAGTCGCTCCTGAGAAATCAAAACCACAGCCTCGCATGACCCATGGGAACACAGACCAGACCTACCCGGCCTACAGAGAGCATAGGAGCCTCTCTCACTGAGCATTTGGGAGGTTCACTGTCCAGAATTAGTCCAAATCCGAGCATGTCTGCAGAAGCACCCAAGCTGTTCTAAAGAGACTTTCACAATCCAGTAAGCATGTGCCTTCATCACATGATTCTTGCTGAAGATAAATATGCAATAAAAAAAAAAACCTTCAAACTACCACCCAGAGGAAGAGAGAGCAGATACAACAAATGAGAACTTGCACCCCAAGATGAGAAATATAAGAAAAAAATCTGAAATAGGCTATCAAAATAATTATGCATAGAATGAACAGGATTTTAAAGTGGATATCATAACGAAAAAAGAGGACAGTGAGGCGGAGGAGCAGGCGCGTTTGAAAAAGAACCTAGTGGAGATGAAAAATAGAGACAATTTAATTAAAAATTCAGTAGCTGGCTTAAATAGCAGTTTAGACACAGCTCAAGAGAGAGTGAGTGAGCTGGAAGATTGAGCTGACAAATCACCCAGAACTCTGCACAGAGAACTAAAGACTTGGAAATCTGGCACAGCAATTAAGACACAGGAAGAATGGAATGCTCAGGTCTAAGATAAGCCTAAAAGGAATTCCAGGAGGGATTAGTGAAAATAGGGAAAGGCAACAGTCAAAGAGATAATGGCTAACAACCTTCCAGAAGCGGGGGCGGGGGGGTGGAGGTGGGAATGAATATTCAATTTGAAGAACTACAGATCCTGAACTGAATGATTAATAACAACTCCTTACTTAGAAGCCATGTAGAACACCAATGGCCAAGAAAGCCATCTGAAGAAAACAGAAAAGATTAAATCCTGGGCCTCTCATTTAATAGACATCAGAGGTATGACGTATGCTAAATAGGAGAATGAGTCAAAATACCTGATCCGAAACCCAGCTCTGCCCCTTCAGTTCAGTTCAGTCGTTCAGTCGTGTCCGACTCTACGACCCCATGAACTGCAGCACGCCAGGCCTCCCTGTTCATCACCATCTCTCGGAGTTCACTCAGACTCACATCCATCAAGTCCGTGATGCCATCCAGCCATCTCATCCTTGGTCGTCCCCTTCTCCTCCTGACCCCAATCCCTCCCAGCATCAGAGTCTTTTCCAGTGAGTCAACTCTTCGCATGAGGTGGCCAAAGTACTGGAGTTTCAGCTTCAGCATCATTCCTTCCAAAGAAATACCAGGGTTGATCTCCTTCAGAATGGACTGGTTGGATCTCCTTGCAGTCTAAGGGACTCTCAAGAGTCTTCTCCAACACCACAGTTCAAAAGCATCAATTCTTCGGCTCTCAGCTCTGCCCCTTAGAAGGTCCATACTCCAGTTAAACAGCTCGCCTCTCTGATGCACAGTTTCTCACTCTAATAAAATGGATGCCTACCAGTGATGACTACTGTAGTGTAGATTAAAAGACAGTAGTAGATAGTTAGATACAGTTAGGTAGCATATGACATACATAAACACTTTGAAAATGTCAGCTGCTATTATTATTACTAAATCACTGCACACACTGTATTACCGATATTGTTTATGCTTCTGCCTCTACAGTTTAGGGCAACCACAGCTACCAGAAAGTGTGTGTGTGTGGTGGGAGCTGGGGGTGGGGAGAACCAGAAAGGAAAACATCATAACGGGGAAGTCCTCGCATTAAGCTCTGGCTTGGCCACTAAACCGTGCATTTGTGTGGCAAGCTCCAGCACAGCTAAGACTAAGGGAATCAAACTGAGATTGGGGGTACTCTCCATTACTGGAGAGACAATGGGAACAGGTGGAACTGCCAATCGGAATGCCTAATGAAATAAAACAAAACAAAGAAATCAACACTCTTTGGAGGCATACAGCAGAATCCAGGGACCTTTTTACAGTACAGGCTATTCACTATATCCAGGGTACAATCCAAAGTTACTCAATCAACAAAGAAAACATAAACTAGCTAACAGAGAAACAAGTCAAAGCAGACTCAAAGGATCCGAATGTTGGAATTACAGACAAAGAGTTTAAAACAACTCGTATAAGACGCTTATGGACGGAAGAGAAGATATGCCTTTATGGATGGCCCCGGTGGTCCAGTGGTCAAGATTCGGGCTCCCAGTGCAGCGGAACCAGGTTTGATCTCTGGTCAGGGAGCTAGATTTCACATGCCGAAACTAAAGAACGAGCCCTCGTGCCACCACTAAGACCTGAAGCAGCCAAATAAACACAATTTGTTAAAAAATGAGAAGAAAATATGCCTATAATGACTGAAAAAGCAACAAGTCTCAGCAAAGAAATGTCAACTATAAAAAGAAAGCAAATAAAATTCTTAAAATTGAAACAGTATCTCAAATTCAAAAATTCACTGAGCAGACTTAATAGGATAAAGATGACTAAATAATGTCCAAGAAGTCCCCACAGTCAATGAAATAAATAAGTACATAAATTCCAGGATCTCAGCAACATCAAGAAGATAAATACAGTTGGCCCCTGAACACGTTAGGGTTAATCCAAATAGAACTTAAGAGTCTGTCCTCCAAATGGGAGGTTCCTCTGCATTCACAGATTCAACCAGTCACAGACCATGGAGCCCTGAAGTATTTACTACCGAGAAAAACCTGCCTATAAGAGCACCTGAACAGTTCCAATCCAAGCTCTTCGAGGGTCAATTGTACTCAGAAAACTATAGCTAGACACATCCCACTCAAAATGCTGATAACCAAAGAGAATCTAGAAAGCAGCCAAGAAAAAACAAAAAATGACATACAAGGAGTAATGGTCGGGGCGTCTCCTGACTCCTCAACCAAAAACAGTAGAGGAAGAAGACCATGGAAGTAAACCGTTGAGGCACCAGAAGAGAAAACATCAATCCAAACTCGACATCCAGTGACACATCCTTCAGGGAGGAAGGTGAAACAAAGACGCCATCAGACAAGAAACAGAAACAAGCACACACACCAAGAATTTATTTAATACATCCTCTTAAACATTGCCAGCTAATGCAGACTATAACAAACACTCGAGGAAGTTCTGTAGGCTGAAGAAGAACGGCATCACCTGGAAACTTTACCTTCAGAAGGTAAAGAGTGCTGGAAACGGTATATATATATATATATATATATATATATATGGGTAAAAGTTTTTAAAACTATTCTTCTGCTTAATTTCTTCAAAATATACAAGATGGTTTAAAAGCAACACAAACCAAACATTATAACTTGGTATCATAGAATTTATAATTTACACAATGCTATCTTTTAAATGGATAACCAACAAGGTCCTACTGTATAGCACAGGGAACTCTGCTTAATGTTATATGGCAGCCTGGATGGGAGAGGAGTTTGAGGGAAAATGGATACACGTATGGCTGAGTCCCTTCGCTGTCCACTTGAAACTATCACAACACTGTTAGTCGGCTATACTCCAATATAAAACAAAAAGCTTTTTTTAGAAAAGAAAGAGAAATAAAGAGATTATCAGACCAAAAAAAAAAAAAAAAGACTCTGCCTTAATGCAGAGGATGCAGATTTAATCCCTGGTCAGGAAACTAGGATCCCACATGTCTCACGATATGGCAAAAAACAATTTTGAAAAAAGAAAAGAAAGCAAGCTTCCTTTCACATTAGTCTGTCTTAAACTGGCTCATCTTCCTTTCGAATACAGGGCAGATCTCACATTCAGATCTTTACCAGACAACTGTGTCTATCTAGAATTTTATCATGTCATTTTACTTCTGTCTTATTCCCTGATGGCTCAGTTGGTAAAGAATCTACCTGCAGTGCAGGAGACGCAGGCTTGATCTCTGGGTAGATTCCCCTGGAGAAAAAAATGGTAACCCACTCCAGTGTTCTTGCCTGGAAAATCCTGTGGACAAAGGAGCCTGGCAGGCTATAGTCCATGGGGTCACAAAGAGTAGGACTCATACAAGTTTCTCAACATGTTTTTAAACAAAATAAATTAGTTGATATAAAGACAATTACAGGTGGTATATAGATAAAGCAGAAATAAGAAAAGTGGTACATAAATAACCGACTCCTGAAAATTACCGGATTTGTGTAATCCAGGGAAAATATTCCCACTAATAGGATCACATTCGTATGCATACAATAGTATCTTTTATTCCAAATTCCAAATGTAGGTGAACACTTTCTTTTGTGTGGATCAACATCCTGGGCCTTTTCAAAAATCCTACTTGAAACCAAATCAATGAGAGTATTACTATTTACTTGTAAATAATGTATTTAAATTGTTTACTCCATAAAAGCAGCAGAGTTTACTGAGAAGAACATGCAAGGCCGATGTGGAACCCCTTCCCATAAAGGGAATGAAAATAGCCAGCAGGTTCAGTGTCAACTCTGATGGCATTCTGACCAGACACTGGAATTAATAACTTCTTCCTATGACATTTTAGGGCTTCCCTGGTGGCTCAGAGGGTAAAGAATCTGCCTACAATGCAGGAAACCTGGGTCTGATCCCTGGGTTGGGAAGATGCTTTGGAGAAGGGAATGGTTACCCACTCCAGTATTCTGGCCTGGAGAATGCCATGGACAGAGGACCCTGGTGGGCTACAGGGCATGGGGTCACAAAGAGTCAAACATGACTGAGGGACCTTCACACTGTGACATTTTAATTTTTTTCTAATTAAGTCTTCAAAGACAAACAAAATCAACCAACAGCGGATGAACTATGTTATAGCAGGGCCTGGTTTCTCAGCCCCGGCAGGAGTGGCGTGGCCAGTCTCGGTTGTGGGGCTGCTCTGTACGTCACAGGACACCCCGCAGCTTTCCTGGCCTCAACTCACAGGTGGCCAGGAGCACCCTGTCCCCACTCTGAAAATAAGAACGTCTCCAGACATTGCCCCGGGTCCCTAGTCGAGAACCACTTTGAAAAAGAAAGACGTGTCAGGTGTCGTTAACTGGTCCCTTAAGGGAAGGGGCGGGTCAGCAGGAATGCCCCCTTGGCCCTCCTTGGCCTCTCAGACCTCACCTCCCACTACTCCTGCCCCCACCCCCCACCCACCCTGTCCTCCAACCACGCAGCTCCTCACTGTTCCCCTAGGACTCTGGTCAGTTTCCTGGTGTGGGGGGTTCATTACACGACCCGGGGCTTCCCTCTGCCCAGAGGTCTGCTTCCCAAGATGTCCTCATTGATAAGGTCCTTCTTCTCAGTTAAATCTCTGCTCCCTCATCTTCTCACTGAGGTCCGCCCTGACCACCTGATTTTGAAACTGTACACCTCCCGCCTATGCCCCACCCTANTGCCCAGAGGTCTGCTTCCCAAGATGTCCTCATTGATAAGGTCCTTCTTCTCAGTTAAATCTCTGCTCCCTCATCTTCTCACTGAGGTCCGCCCTGACCACCTGATTTTGAAACTGTACACCTCCCGCCTATGCCCCACCCTACCCTGACCCGCTTCTCTCTTTTTTCAGGGACTGGATCATCTTCTGACACGGAGAACATTCTCCTCCTGAATCTACTGCTTACGGTGGGTCCACCCCCACACCTCCGCCGCTGCACCCAGGGCAAAAATCTCTCACTGACTCTTTGATGTGCCTGGCACACAGCTGGCAATCGGTAGAAGCTGCTGAATGAACAAATGGATACATGGTAAAGAACTGTCGAGCTAGCCTGCTGTGCCTTCCTGACAGTGCCAGTAACACACAAAATGGCCAGTGCTCAGAAAGAATTTTCTACGATGTACATTTCTAGCTACTGCCCTTGGAGCAAACTGTCTGGCAACTGTTCACGGGAATAAGAAGTGAAGGTCTAATGGACACTGTGACACCAGGAGCAGCTGATTATTCTGAAGCCCCACGAGTCTAGGTCACCCAGAAACATCAGGAATCTCAAGCATTCAAGCTAGAAATGAAATATGAAGTCGGGTATGAATTTGTTCAAATTTTTTCATTATACTTTCACACATTTGGAAAAAAAAAAGTTACCTACCCCATTCATGAACACTTAAAATAGTATGGCAAAGCAAAGACTTCTTAAGAAAATAGTCTCTAATACCTTCAAGGCTTCTTGGTCCCATGTAAAACATTTAAAAAACAATACTGATCATGATTGGTTTCGCTTGCCATCTATGCAATGACTTTCAAGCAGCAGCTGCTAAGTTTGTGCCACGTGTCAGATTCAAGTCTACAACAGGACCACATTGACTCCTTGGGCTCTGATTCCTGGTGGCTCAGACAGAAAAGAGTCTGCTGCAACGCAGGAGACGCAGGTTCTATCCCTGGGTCAGGAAGATCCCCTGGAGGGAATGGCAACCCACTCCAGTATTTCTGACTGCAGAATCCCATGGACAGAGGAACCTGGTAGGCTACAGTTCATGGAGGTTACACAGAGTTGGACACGACTAAGCAGCTAACCTTCACCTTCACTGATTTCTTACCAAAAATGACGAATAAGGACAAAGGCTGAAGAGCTAAGAAGTGCCTTGTAGGGGTGAGGGCCCCCCTACCACCACACCTTCTGCTCAGCACCCTGTCCCCCACTGCACATTTCCATGTCCACATGGTTCCTGAACTATAGGGGCCATGTTCCCATGACTCTGGTGCAGATCAGCCCGTAGCTGTGGTGGCCACCTGCCTTCCAGTGGAATGGTCCAAGCTTAAAAACCCAGCTGACCAACCAAGAGATATAATGCTCATCCAACCAAAGCCAGAGTGGCCGTGAAGCAGTAGTCTTAAGCTCACACAACCAAAGATGAGGTTGGCTTCTCTTCAGTGAGGTCCTGGTCAGTTTACAAATTATAACAGCACTATTACCCTTTGACCCTGATGCTAGATGACTAAGTAAAAATAACAAACAAAACTCTTTTCTCATTAACTATATTTCTGAAAGTTATAAACCTGGGGGGTGGGGTGGGAAACGGGGTTTATAGCCTCTTCTATACTAACTGGTTACTCAAGGGTTATCTACCAAAAATAATGCACACTGTCAGTATATTCATCTTTTAAAACAGGCTAGGGCAAAGAATACATTGGATGAGGCTGCTCTGGCCAAAACACACAGTGAACATCTGCGTGTGCGTCAGTGCTTTTCATAAGACACCAATCTGTCTTAAAACAGGCTGAGTATGAACTAACACTTCAAATATAATGTTAGGTGGATGTGATGTACAGGTTGAAAGTACATTAGATACAAGCTAATAAAAAGAGGGAAAGAAAAGAAATGTTACACATCATTTTCCATCAAGAAAAGGATTAGAGGATCTAGTACAAAAAAACAGAAGTTGTGTTCACAGCAGACCCATTCCAAGCACCCTCTTCTCTATCCACCATGGTTGACTTCAGGAGACGACAGTAAACCATAATTCAGCAGAGTACTGGAGATTCAGAGATGACACAGGCATGGTCCCCAGACTCCAGAGGCCCCCCCCAGGGAACAAAGACCTTCCCACACATAACAACACACAATCCCCCTGTGACAAGAGCCATGGAGTTCAGGTATAAACAAAACAGGGAGGAGACTGGTTCTGCTTACAGAAGGAGGTAAAAGGAAGTATTTCCCTAGGACAGAAGGGTATTTGAGTTGGATTTTGAAAATTGAGTAGGAGTCCACCACAGAGGAAGAGAGAGGGGATCTGGGAAAGGGAAAGAGACGATTCTGGATGAAGGGAAGAGCACAGCAGGGGAAAAAGAAAGGCTGTTGCTGCCTCGGAGTGGCTCGGGAAGCCAGAGACTTCCCACGAAGCCACCAAACCCTGGCTGAGCAGCCACTCCAGACCTGGTTGGAAGCAGAAAGGTGAGAAAAAATAAACACAGTAAAACATGCCCAGAGAGATACCTTTATTGGCCCAGACATGAACAGGAGTAGAAATGGAGGCAGGATATTAGAGCATGAGTACCCCAGTAAGTGTTTTCATTAAGCGTTCCTTCTCCAGACATGCCCAGAATTTAGGGCTCTCCATTCAACGTGCCATCTTGTCACTATGACTCAGTGAGACAGGCCACCCTGGGCCAGCCCAATTAGCCACCCAATCTCAATTTTCTATTCTTTAACACANAATGGAGGCAGGATATTAGAGCATGAGTACCCCAGTAAGTGTTTTCATTAAGCGTTCCTTCTCCAGACATGCCCAGAATTTAGGGCTCTCCATTCAACGTGCCATCTTGTCACTATGACTCAGTGAGACAGGCCACCCTGGGCCAGCCCAATTAGCCACCCAATCTCAATTTTCTATTCTTTAACACAGCACTCGCGGACACTGGTTGAGAGAAGATGACAGATGGGCCCCCCTGTCTGTGTCTGTTTCAAAATGTGAGAAGACTTGTTGATGAAGGCCGACAAGGAGTCTAGCCTTATTTGCAAAACGTGCACTTAAAAAAAAGGGGGAAAGAGAGTGAGAAAACTGTATTAATGTAGAACTTACATAATTGATAATTCTCACGCTTCTCATTAGCCACTCTTCAATGAACAATAACTAAGTCTCTGCAAGGCCTTAAATGATTTGGGGGGAGACGAGAGTAAAGCATCCATTAATGTATTATTTAAAGTGGCTTCATCCTTCTTGCTAATAGGCTTATAAATACTAATGCGAATTCTTAAATTGGGAGTATTTCTAAAAGCTAGACCAGACAAACTGAACCCATCTGAAAAAGAAAGAGCATTCTTGATTCCTCACTGGCTTTGGGGGAGGGGGGAGAAGGACCGACCCCTGAACACTGCAGGTCCTTGTTGACTTAACTAAATTTCAACAGCAAGTTGCTCAGGCAAACTTTCTCTGTATAAATGCCATTCTCTAACAAGACCCACACAGATTTATTAGCTCCTGTATGAGCAGATCCGTCTGATGCATAATATTCTCTATCACAAATCTTGGAGGGCTACTGATGGTTGTTACTACTAGCACTATGGGTTGGCTGAACAGACCGATCCAACTCAGAAGACGCCGGCCTTTCTACACCTTGCATACATGGAAACTCTTCTTTGATTTGTGGCTTTAATCACAGCTTCCAAAACTTGGTCACTATTTATGAGTCTGACTTTTACACTGACGGTCAAGGGGACACACTGACTCAGGTTACCTGACAGGCATGCCCTCTTTAGCTCCCAGCTGCCATGGGCTCCACGGTGGTATTACACATCTCAATTTCCTGCCAACCCACCGGGCTGGGGATAGAACTGGAGGAGGTGGGGGCGAGGGGGCCAGAGTCTACACAGCGTTAATGATTGCAAGAGTGCTGCTAGAAAATGCAGTGATTTCCCCCCTAGACGTGAGGCAGGTTCGAAAAGGAAAAAAGGTTGGAAAGAAAAACCAACAGCCTTTGGGGTGAGTGTTATGGGTGGGTGCACGTGTGTGCTGAGTCCGTTCAGTCATGTCCAACTCTTTGTGACTCTATGAACTGCAGCCCGCCAGGCTCCTCTGTCCACGGGATTCTCCAGGCAAGAATACCAGAGAGGGTTGCCATGCCCTCCCCCAGGGGATCTTCCTGATCCAGGGATCCAACCCAAGTCTCTTATGTCTCCTGCACTGCCAGGTGGAGTCTTGGCTCTATTTTCTTGCTGCTCAAGATACTTGATACAATTAAGCAATGGGGGCCGACATTACACCACTTTCCTAACAATCACCTTGGCCAATTGCCAGGAGGGTCACCTTTCTCCCTGTGGAAAGCAGCACACTCCTGAGGATGTGCTAGTCTGGATGCACGTTTGGATGCATGAGTTCCATGCCCAGCTCACACGTCCTGCCCCGCCCTCACCTGCCCCACTTGCTCTCCACCATCTTCCTCTTTCCACTGACCCCCTCCCCCCTACCCATGGCTATGCTCTCCCCTGTGCCTTTCATTAAAAAGCAATGCTTTTCAGAAAAGTGTATAGCTAGTAACGACAAACTTTTAAACTGAATATACGCAGCTCAAGAAGGAATCCTTCCAGCTTCTCCAACCCGCACCCCTCATCCCATTCTCCCTCCCACTTTCTGCCTTCCATGTGTTAGGGGGGTGGGGGCACACTCTCCTGCCTTCTTCATCAGATCAGAGATTGCCGTGCCATTCCTGTGCTCTGTGTAAATAGTCACGCAGTCTCTACCTTTTGTGCAGACACTGCCTCAACCCCTGGAGGCTTCCCAACTCATTCTGGCCTCATTTTGTGTATGGCTTCCTTCACCAACCACTATGTGATGTTCATCCATATTACTGAGTGGAGCTGGAGATCACTCACTCTTAGAGCGGCACTGTTTCCATCGTGTGAACATAACTACACTTTATAATCCATTGTACTCAATGAGGACATGTGGGTGGGCTCTAGTTTTCAACTATTAAGAACAGTGCAACTATGACCCTGTCTTCTTTCCTTTATTGGCTGCGCTGGGTCATTTTGGCATGTAGAATCTTGTTTCAGCATGTGAACTCTTAGCTGTGGCATGTGGGATCTAGATCCCTGATTAGGGATTGAACAGGGATCCCCCACATTGGGAGAGCAGAGTCTTAGCCATTGAACCACCAGGGAAGTACTGACCACAACTTTTTGAAAATATGTGTTCACATTTTGTTGGGCAAATAACCAGGCATGGAGCTGTTGAGTTGATCTTTTTTTTTTTAAGGTTCTCAGCGTAGATACAAGTAACACAAATCTGTTCTGGGCTCTTCCATCTAAGAAGAAAAGCAAATGATTTCAACCTCTCCAACCTCTCCAACTGCTTATTCTGGAAAGGGTCTGTTTTCCCTGCTAGACTGGGAGCTCTCCAAAGCAGTGACTATTCCTCAAAATGCCCAAAGGCCAGCCAGCATCTGGAATACAGTGGGTGCTCAATGCATGATCACTGAGCTACAGGACTGCAGGCAACATTGCCTCAACCCCTGGAGCCTTCCCAACTCATTCTGGCCTGGCTTCTGCTCCTTGGTTTCACTGGGAAGTTCTCACTGAGGTCATCTGCCCATGGCCCTCCTGGACTTGAGCCAAATCAACCGGCACCTCCCGTCTGCACCATTGCTACTCTCCCCTGTCCTCTAGGTGGGAGCAGCTCTGGGATGGAGCCCAGGGATTCTTCATCCCTCTTCGCCCAGCACCTCCCTGGGTAATAGCACATCTATTACCCAGATGATTTTCCACACAGGGAAAGTGAGCACCTGCCCTCATCTCTTCATTTTTTTTCCCCAATCAGGTTAAGGCTAAGTGATGTTCTGAACTCAGAATTGCTTCCTCTTTCATTAGCTAGACTTTGTTGCAGAAATTTCTGCTTAAAAAAAAAATCTTAATTTGTGGTGTAGAAAGCCATATAAAACTTTCTTTTTAAACAGAGACGATTCCAGGGAATCTCTGGTGTTCATCTGTTTTTCTCACAGGAAATGGAAAATACAGAGTAAAATGCATTACAATTATCAGACAGGAAGCAAGACTGACTCGGCTCCCACCACACTGACTCTTGCAATAGCCTATAATGGGGAAGAATCGGAAAAAGAATATATATAAAATAAATATATAAAAGATCTATAGTGAAGTGAAGTCACTCAGTCATGTGCGACTCTTTGCGACCCCATAGACTGTAGCCTAGCAGGCTCCTCTGTCCATGGGATTTTCCAGGCAATAGTACTGGAGTGGGTTGCCATTTCCTTCTCCAAGGGATCTTCCCAACCCAGGGCTCGAACCCGGGTCTCCTGCATTGTAGACAGACGCTTTACGGTCTGAGCCACCAGGGAAGATTTATATACATACATAATATATATATAAATAACTGAATCACTTTGCTGTACACCTGAACCTAACACAACATTGTAAATGACACTTCAATTAAACCACCCCCTCAAAAAGGGGAGTAAAAATAGAATCAAGTTTGATTTAGAACAGAAGGCCAAATCCAGCCCACTGCCTGTGTTTGTAAATAAAACTTCATTAGCAAACAATGTCCATTCATTTATGTATATCTGTGGGTGCTACTTGAAGAAGGAAATGGCAACCCACTCCAGTATTCTTGCCTAGAGAAGCCCATGGACAGAGGAGCCTGGTGGGCTGCTGTCCATAGGGTCGCACAGAGTCAGACACGACTGAAGCGACTTAGCAGAAGCAGCAGCAGCAGCAGTGGGTGCTACTCAACTACGGCAGACTTGAGTGACTGCATTAGGACTTCAGGCCAGCAAAGTCTAAAATGTTTACTGTCTGACCCTTTATGGGGGAAAAAAAAAAATTGCCCATCTCTGATTTAGAGAACAATCTAATGGCTGGATTTCATTCTATTTCCCAACTGTTAACTGAACTGAACTGAACACACTCAAGTTCCTGTTCAAACTAGTTCACTCAACAGGGAGGTTTTTAACTTAAAACTTTTTTAACAATCTTGGATTCAAGTTTATGTAATAGTCCAGAGAAAAAGTTCAGTGGTTTGGTTTGGGGCTCAAATTAATATAGTTTCTCCGCCTGGTTGTGGTCCTTGAGCAGAACGTTGTGACGAACCTGACCAAAGTGAGCAGGTGACACAGAATGCTTCCTTTCTGCTCTAGAGGGTGTCTTTTATTCAAGCTTGAACATACTCCACTCCTTCTATTCCAAGAGTCTATCTGTACTCCTCAAACTTAGCTAATCCTATTTCCAACAAAGAAACACATACCATTTGTTGGCATCTAGTTTTCTTCATCAATAGGAGTCTACCTTTTCCAACTTCTTTCATGGCTACCTCTTAAAACTTGAACATTTGGAAAGAAATACACTGTCCTGCAAATACTAATACATTTTCCAAGTCTGTCTTTTGAAGCTAAATATATCTTACAATAACATGCCAGCTGACTTCAGAACTGAAATCCAGCATTAAACTCTTCATATAGATGTTTGATCATATAGGAAACTTTCATCTCATTTTTTAAAACTTTTTATTAAGGAAATTTTCAAACATATGCACAAATATAATACTATAATAAACCCCCACACCCTTAACCAGCCAGTTTCAACAAGTATAAATAGTTTGCCAATTTTTCCCACTCATCTTTCTTTCCAACTTATTGATTATTTATTGTTTGCTGCAGTATTTTAAAAGCAGACCTCATAGATCATATTGTTTCACCCACAAATGCCTATTTGCTTCTGTTAAATAAGGTCCTTCTCCTTCAAACAAAACTGTGACACCACTATCACATCTGACAAGATTAATAATAATTCTTAATATAACCTAATACCTGGGTCAAGTTTAATTTTCCCCACTGTCTTAATAATGTCTTTTTACAGCTCATTTGTTCAACTAAGGATCTAAATATGACCATATATTATATTTTGTTGATAGGTCTCTTTATATCTGCAACAGAGTCCCCTCACTTTTTTTCACCCACCACCAGTACACATTTAAATTCTAATTGGTCGAGCAAGCCTTACCTGGAGTGACACCTCTTTAGCCCCCACATGCTTTAATCAACCCAGCCGCTGACAGGCTATAAGCCCTTGAGGCAGAGATGCGTCCAGCTCCACCTTCCACGTGCAATCTACCACCAGGACCACTGTGTCTGGCCATCTCACACACTTTTTGCTCTCAAGAGAAGGAATCTGGGTTGCTTCAGCAGGCTAATTCACTAAAATTAAGTCTTTTTTGTGCTCCAATGGCCCGGAGACTGAATGACTTTGAAAAAACATGGCAACCTTTCTTGATGGCTTCTTTTTAAAGTGAGCCAATTTAATCAAGAAATAACAAAGTAAATCAGACAAGCCTCGCGATCCATCTTGGTTACCGGTAATGACATTAATTGAACGCCTAGATCATGGAGGACACTAGGTTATAAAAAGGATGACCAGTGTCCCTGCCCAAGGAGGCTTAGAGCCTAGATGGAATGGCTATCCCATCATTTAGACCCAAAAAAAGTCCGAGGACAACAGCTGCAGAACCCACCCAAACCAACAAACTGTGCCCTACCGTTAGTTTAAGAATATTTGTGAGATTGATCTCTGTGATGGAATAAAAGGAGGAAGAGTCAGGACTAGTCAAACCAGTTTGATTGCTAGTTTTACTAGTTTTATCATTTATGACCTATGCCATACTGAATAAGTTACTTAACTTCTCTGATTCTGTTTCATCATTTATAAAACAGGAACAATCCTGCCTACCACAGTAGCAACCCTTAACACAGGAACAGAAAATCTTACATGAATGCCTAGCAGTAATTGATGACAGTTAAAATAGTAACAGTAATTCTCTATGCCAGGCACTGGGTTGTCTTTTTTTTAATACTTCAGTAATTAATTATTTATTTGCTGGGTCTTGGTTGCAGCTCTCGGGATCTTCAATCTTTGATGAGGCATGTGTGATTTTTTTTAGGTGCGGCATGCAAACTCTTAGTTGGGTAATGTGAGATCTAGTTCCCTGACCAAGGATCGAACCCAGGCCCCCTGGTTTGGGAGTGTGAGTCTTAGCCACTGGACCACCAAGGAAGTCCCTAAAACATTTTGTGTCTTCTGTTTCATCTAATCCTCGTATCAGTCCTATGAAGCATCTCCAGTTGTCAGGTCTTCTAGATGAATAAAGTGAACAAAGTGATTCAGCTAAAGACAGGAAATGGGTCACCAGACCTCAGGGTTTTTGCCATAATCACAGTGTAATAATGCCTCCCTAATACCACCACAGTAAAGTGTAAAGGTGGGACCCAGGGCAGCATAAGTTACTGGAGGGGAAAGGCCCTCCTATTATGGCTATTAATTAGACCAATTATATTGTAATTTTATAGATACAGCATCCTGAAGCCTCCACCTCTGCGCAATAAGGAAGCCTTGGGAGGCTCCCCGAGTGGCCCTACCCATGGGCTGGGTGTGTTCAGAGCCATGATGCTGGTTTCCTTCCTTACCAGGACAAGTCTTCAGCAGTCTCCTAAACAGTATTGAATGCATTCTTTATTATAAGTGTCACCTAAGATATGTACAAACAGAGCCAAAACCAGAATTATTTTCCTATATAATCTCTTAATTCCTTTCTGTACACATATACAGAAAATACAAAAGGAAGTTAGCTGCCAGAAGAGATCCAATTGCCTGCCACCACCACCCTTTGGGCTGGAAGAAGCACAAGCTGGAATCAAGATTGCTGGGACAAATATCAAAAACCTCAGATATGCAGATGACACCACCCTTATGGCGGAAAGTGAAGAAGAACTAAAAAGCCTCTGATGAAACTGAAAGAGGAGAGTGAAAAAGTTGGCTTAAAGCTCAACATTCAGAAAACGAAGATCATGGCATCTAGTCCCACCACTTCATGGGAAATAGATGGGGAAGCAGTGGAAACAGTGTCAGACTTTATTTTTTGGGCTCCAAAATCACTGCAGATGATTACTGCAGCCATGAAATTAAAAGATGCTTACTCCATGGAAGAAAAGTTATGATCAACCTAGATAGCATATTGAAAAGTAGAGACATTACTTTGCCAAAAAGGTCTGTCTAGTCAAGGCTATGGTTTTTCCAGTGGTCATGTATGGATGNGGTGACTGCAACCATGAAATTAAAAGACACTTACTCCTTGGAAGGAAAGTTATGACCAACCTAGGTAGCCTATTCAAAAGCAGAGACATTACTTTGCCAACAAAGGTCTGTCTAGTCAAGGCTATGGTTTTTCCAGTGGTCATGTATAGATGTGAGAGTTGGACTGTGAAGAAGGCTGAGCACCAAAGAATTGATGCTTTTGAACTGTGGTGTTGGAGAAGACTTGAGAGTCCCTTGGACTGCAAGGAGATCCAACTAGTCCATTCTAAAGATCAGTCCTGGGTGTTCTTTGGAAGAAATGATGCTAAAGCTGAAACTCCAGTACTTTGGCCACCTCGTGGGAAGAGTTGACTCTTTGGAAAAGATGCTGATGCTGGGAGGGATTGGGGGCAGGAGGAGAAGGGGACGACAGAGGATGGGATGGCTGGATGACATCACCGACTCGATGGACGTGAGTTTAAGTTAACTCCAGGAATTGGTGATGGATAGGGAGGCCTGGCGTGCTGCAATTTATGGGGTCGCAAAGAGTTGGACATGACTGAACGACTGAACTGAACTGAGTGACTAAATTAATGATATTGAGCCTGGGGAAGAAAAAGGGTATTTGGAGAACATTAGTATATCCTAATCTCTTTGCTTTCCCCACCAACCCTAGTGCCTCATGTTATGCAGTCTTAGGATTATTGGACAGGAATAGAGTGAGATCAAGTGCCTGTCTGAACTGGATAAGTAATTTCAACATTTTCTGGGTGGGGATTCCCACTTTATTTGAGTCTTAGGAGTAAGCTCATAGCATTCTTGGCTGTAATGTCTTTTGTATGCAGAAAGGTTTCAAAGAGATTTGTGTTTTTCTTTTGGAAAACAACACCTTAGCAGAAAATTTAAATCTTGTGAGTAGATAACCTCTTTTGGAGTTCAGGCAGGTTTCTTTATCCTGAGTGTTCTTATAAGGGTGAGAGAGGGAAATAGTACGGTATTAAAGTATTAAGATTATAGCTAACAAAGGGGTATCTGTGTTTTCTTTCTCTAGGTTCTCAGTTGCTTCGGGAGTTGAAAAAGATGGATGACAAAGCCCTTTTGGTGGAAGTACAGCTTTTAGAAAGCAAAACCTACCATGCTCTGAGCAACCTGCCAAAAGCCCGAGCTGCCTTAACCTCTGCTCGAACCACAGCAAATGCCATTTACTGCCCCCCTAAGTTGCAAGCCACCTTGGATATGCAGTCAGGTAACAACCTTAGAAACTCATGTGATGTTTTCTTAAAGCTCGTCCTACCTCACAGGTGGAAGGAATGGGGAGTTGGGACCGAAGAGTAAAATTGGCTGTTTTGGCTCAGGCTTCCTCAGGGAAACCAGTTGGAAGGCTACCCCTCTAACTAGCTGCCCCCCATCCTCTTCACTTGCTATGAACTGCCTAAATTTTATTAAGAACTTGCTTATCTGTGGTTGAACAGGCAACCTGATTGTTTTGCACCAGCATCCTAGAGGTCTTACTTACCTTCTAGAAAGCTCTTCCTTCTCTTCCATCTTTGTCAGTTACTCAGGATGGTAACTTCTTTCCAGGACTGGACTAACCCAAGTCTCTTGACAGTTGGAGACCTTTGTAAAGCATGCTAGACTTTTCTAAAGGACCTCATATCAAGGCTGAGGAAGGGACTCCACCCTCAACCCCCACCCCTACAGGAGAGTGTAGTGAATTGCCTTCTTATGGAGTGTGGGAATTGAGCTGGCAGGCCATGAATTGGCAGTAGATACTTGTAGTCAGCAGCTTTTATTAGTTATGGTTTATTATCATTGTTGAAGGGTGTTAGGATTGGAGACAGAGAACTAGTTTTAAGTCCTGGTGTTACCTCTTTGTAATCTTTGTTTTCACATAAAACTGTTAGAGGGAGATAACAGCTGCCATGCTTGCCTCTCAGGTATTATAAATGTCAATTGGCATGTTTTGACATTCAGGTGAAGAGCAGAAGCTGTCGAAAATGGCTTTTCTAGGTTGAAATTTTAGTTTTGCGAATTTCTAGCTGTGTGATTGGGCAAGTTACTTAATTTATCTTTAGTTCATCCTAAAAATGGTGATGATAATTGTACCTCCTTACAAGATGGTGGTGAGGAGTAAATGAGATGAGGAATGTAAGCTCTTACCACAGGACCTTGCTTTGACCAAAATTGGCACTTTCCTTAAGCACTGCTCTTCATTATGCTCTTTCCTCATGGTCAGGAGATGAACTTGCATCATGTTTCTCAGAGCAGATAGAGGCCATTTTTATGTGCATCTTCTTTATCTCTCTCTCCTCCCTAGAATTTGTATCACTGTCTGTTTTTACCCATTATTAAGTGTGATCCTTCTGCCTGCCTTTATAGAAGTCTTCAGTTTTCCAAGTCCAGTTTTTTGTCTCCACTTGGATCTTCCTCTCAGTCTTTGAACTACCCCAGCTGAAAAATCACAGTCCTTTGTCCTTTTAAAATTGCTGTCTTCTCCTTTTCAGTCAAGCTTACTGGAAAAGCTGGAAGAATATCATTACTTTGGTGTCTTTTGATTCCTTGCAAGACAGTTAATCCCCTGTAATCTCTGACTTCTGTGGAGATGGGACACTGTTGAGCACTCCAGCCTTCTTGGACAGCAGTGTCTCCTCGGTTCTCCTCCCTTGACTCTTTGTCCTCAGTCACTCTTCCCTCTGTTGTCTCTGAAGTGGAGGTGTTCCTCAGTGTTGTTTTCTTCGTTCTTTTCTCTTCCTGGTCTCCCTTTTTCCTGTCTCATCTCATATTCTTCCATGGCTTTAGTTACTATGTAACACACAGATGGCCTCCTCATCTAGATTTCTGGTAGCTTCTCTGTCCCGAATTCCATACCTAAATGTTCTGTAGATCTGAATCTCAGCACATCAAAAAGCAAAATTATTATTTAACTGTTCCCCTCAAACTATTCTTTTCTACATTTCCTATTTTCATTAGTGGTATAATTACTGACTCAGGTGTTCCGGCTGTTCTCTTTGGAATGATTTGGATTCCCTTCCTCTTCTTCACCCTTCATATCCAGTCAGTCACCAGATGAGGTTGAGTCTGTCTCCACATCTGCCTTTTCTCTTCCATCTCTGCAGTCACTGCTCTCATGAATGCCGTTGGGCCACTGGCATGGTCTTTTCCCTGCCCTAAACATCCCTGTCACTTCCCAGTCCATCTTGCTTACTGGTCTCTTTTTTTGGGAAACAAATCTGATCCTGTAAATCCAGTGAGTCTGCATCATCCTCTTTTTAACAGTGCATTCTGAAGGAAACCGTTCTTTCCACACTTACCTGTGCTTTCAGTCCTAGTCACCAAGTGACTTCCTGTGTTCCTGCTTGTGTGTATTCTCTGCTTGGAATTCCCCTTTCCGTCTTGTCCCCTTGACAAAGTCCTGTGCATCCTTCTAGATCCAGCTTGCATGTCTCCTTTATAAACCCTCAGTGCCTTCTTTGGACTTCCTTGTGAAATGTATATTCTTTGGTATGTATTACGATACTAATCTTCTGTCTATTTTGATGACTGCTGTGAGACTGTGAGCTGCTTCAGCACCTTATTCATATTTATTTCCTTTATAACAGCTATATCAGTGCTTGGCAAATGGTGGGCCCTTGTTAATACTGGTGTTGAATGAGTGACAGGCTAGTTTTTTGTTAGTTGCGATGGTTATAGTCCTTATGTGGTCTACATTTGCTGATGTGTTTGAGAATGCACTATACCAGTTCTTGGGCCTTATTTTACTTTTTTTTTAAATACCAGTCTTATTTTTCCTCTGGTCTATTCTAGCTTTAGACGGGGAGGAAAGGAAAAATAGGCATTTGTCTCATTGAATTTGGCAGTGTTAATAATAGTTTGTTGGATATTTTTGAGGGACGTCTCCCTGGCTACAGAGGAGGGT
The DNA here is from genome assembly GCA_006410875.1 of Neotragus pygmaeus. Classification (NCBI taxonomy): domain Eukaryota; kingdom Metazoa; phylum Chordata; class Mammalia; order Artiodactyla; family Bovidae; genus Neotragus; species Neotragus pygmaeus. The sequence continues at coordinate 610,636 of SJYV01004222.1, read as the reverse complement.
GGGTTTTCTCCAGGCCTCTGTGTGCTTAGTTGCTCAGTCGTATCTGACTGTTGGCAACCCCATGGACTGTTTGTAGCCAGGCTCCTCTGTCCATGGGATTCTCCAGGCAAGAATACTGGAGTGGGTTGCCATGCCCTCCTCCACGGGATCTTTCCAACCAAGGGATCGAACCCAGGTCTCCCTTATTGCAAGCAGATTCTTTACTGTCTGAGCCACCAGGGAAGTCCCCAGGCCTCTATAGTTAAGTATAAGGGCCTGATTCCTATGGCCGCTAAACGAGGTTTTCTGAGTAAAGTAAAAGCCCTGGCTATGGCACATACCACTCTGTAGTGGTTATCAAGTAGAAGTTCCCAACTGGTGTGCCAGGCACACAGATATATGACAGGTGGGTCTGAAACATGGATCCCCTGGGGTCAGGTATGAGCAGTTTCATCCTTTTACTCCAAAATACTGAGTACTTTCTTCTGCACCTTGCTTTGAAAAAATTGGGAAGTCCTGAGCTGGACACATGGATGCGGCTGAGGCAGGGTTAGAACTGATATTGAGAATCTTAGGCTTAGATGCCTTTCAAGCTAGAAAGTACTATTTTTCATGTCATCCCAAGTGATAGCATAGTGAAGTGAAGTCGCTCAGTCGTGTTCGACTCTCTGCGACCCCATGGACTGTAGCCTACCAGGCTCCTCCCTCCATGGGATTCTCCATGCAAGAGTACTGGAGTGGGTTGCCATAGGTTGGTAATAATTGTAGGTTCAGTCAAAGTTAGGCTTATTGGGAGCAAGCCAGCTTCTAAATAGCAGAGAGTTGGTTAGATAAAAATATGTAGCATATTAACCTAAAGAAATACTACTTAACTGTATATAGTTAAGTTCATAAATTTGGCATTATGTGAAATTCATGTATTGACTGCATCACAGCAAAAGTATATCTGTAAAATTGTAAATGACCAGTATCTGGAATGAGACTATATAAGAGGTTGGATTTTTTTTCCCTCTCATGAAAGCTGCTTAAAAATATCAAGCTTAGAAAAGTTATCAGAAAGAAATGGTTGATGTTATTAAAGCCAGTAATATGGGCAGAGCAGGGAGAGATGTTTGGGTCGCCTTTCTGACTTGTGAAGATAATGTCATGGAGAGTGAGCATGGCCTGTCTAGTGGTTCCAAAGGATGGTGGGACTGCTGTGGTGATGAGATGCATGAGGACCATATGTGGCTTTTAGGATCCCCTTTAGTTGGGTCTCTAACTCGTTTGGGATTAATATTGGTAGATGATTGAACTGGGAGTTCAAAGACCTGGGCTCTAATCTCAGCTTTGCCACTAGATGGCAGTGACTTTGGGCAGGTCTTTTATTCTTCCCTGACCACGTCAATAAGTAGAAGAGGTTGGGATAGATTTTTGAGGCCCTTCTCAGCTGTGATATTTTGTGGTTTTGTTACTTCATGTGGTTCTTACCCTTTTCTTTTCAATGCCCAGGTATTATCCATGCAGCAGAGGAGAAGGATTGGAAAACTGCATACTCATATTTCTATGAGGCTTTCGAGGGTTATGATTCCATCGATAGCCCCAAGGCCATCACATCTCTGAAGTATATGTTGCTGTGCAAAATCATGCTCAACACGTAGGTGCACATTAACTTGGGGGTTTGAGCTCTCAGGTCCTTGGTCTTAAGATTTTCTGCCATGTCAGGATAGCTTGGGCAAGGAAATCGGCCAGTTACAGAAGCAGTGGCTGCCACCTTGTGGGGTGCATAAGGTGGAGTGGGAGGATCACTGCTAATCTAGAGCACTCTTCCTTAGAACTGGGGAGACAGATTTGAGAAGGATCCTTCCCAGCCCCTTGGAGTGTTCTCCTCGGTGTGCAGTTCTGTCCAGAGAGCTGCTGAGCACTGGGCAGAGGGCCGGGAAATGGCTTATAGACCATCTCCAGCCACTAGGCCTCCCGGGATGGGGGTGAAAGGAGAGGTTAGGGAAAGGCTTGAAAAAGGGTGACAGCGGCGAGTGTGGGCAGCTCGATGTCTCAGTGTTTTATAAAGAATTCTACAGAATTTTTCCACGTTTCTTTTTTGGGAATACATGAGATACTGACTGGGATTCTTTTTTGGATCTTGGGATTAAACAAAGCTTGTGTTTTTATAAGATCTGTTATACTGGAATTTGGTCTATAAAGTCATTTTGCATAGCTTTTTTTGGGGGGTGGGGGCCACGCTGTGCAGCTTGTGGGATATTTCCCCAACCAGGGGTTGAACCTGGGGCCACAGCAGTGAAATTAGGACTCCAAGTCCTAATTATTGGACTGCCAGAGAAGTCCCACTGTGGCTTTCTTTTTTAAGTTGAGTTTTTCTGCTTTTCAGCAGTGAGCCCAGAGTGGAGAAAGCCTCGCTCCTATGGTGTGAGGGGCGTATGGATTTACGGATGGGGGCTGATTACCTCTGTAGGCAGAGTCTTTTCACAGAAGAAGAAATTTGCCTAAACATAGAAACATAGCGTCCTAGAGCAATTGACCAAGTCTGTCTTTTTTTTTCTAGCCCAGAAGATGTCCAGGCTTTGGTGAGCGGGAAGCTTGCACTTCGGTATGCAGGGAGGCAGGTAGGGGACGCCTTGACTGCAGTTTCGATCTCTGCGCACTCTGAGTGTGTGGTCAGTCACAGTGTTCACTGATACCGTGCTCTTCACGTTGCTGTTCTGCTTTTCATTCTGCCCTCCCCAGCTTATGTTCGTCAAGCTCCTTTAGTATAATTCCTGTACTGTTAGTTCTGGGCCTGAAAAGTCAGTGTTTGGTGCTCTTGTGGGTATCAGGTGGTCTGAGGAACTTAACTCAGAATTGAACTGTAGCATTTATAGTGGGTAGGTTGCATTTAGCTTCAACCAGAAAGTATATCTCCTATGAGCTTGGCTTGAAAATTTAATGTATGGAATGATACTCTTAAGACAGTGGAGCCAGGTAAGGTCTGGTGCACATGTCCTTCAGAGAGGTTGGATTACCTGGTGCAGAAACTAGGATTGCTGGCTCATTTGAGGGCTTCTCACACCCATACCTTCCCACTCATTTCCTGCATTTGGGTGGTTGGTAGCCCTGTGTGAGAGGCCTTTTATGCCTGAGCGGGTGAGAGTGCTCTGGGTAAAGGTGATGTCTCAGATGTGTGCATCATCACTTCTTTGTATTTTGCTTGATTATCACTAGGAAGTAAAAGTAATCTTTCTAGGGTTTGAGTGCAGTTGTATCTACAGAAACATTGGCCATCTCACTATATCTTTGACGGAATGTCCGCTGCAGACGATCTCTTCCATCTACACAAATGGCCCTGATTGACTTTTCATCAGAAGTAGTTTCAGATCAGCTCCTCGTTTTGACCAAAAGGATATTGGTTATTACTGTAATGAAAGAATTACTGTCATAATTGGAGTTAAGGAGGTGGGCCAAGAGAGGTGAAGTGTCCAGAACACAAGGGCAGGTAACTAGTACTGGTGAAGTCAGACTTTGAGCTTAGGTCATCTGGCTCTGAGTTTCAGGCTGTTCTCATTATTTTTCAGTCTGTAGGACAGATCCTGGGAACAGACTCCACTAATGATGAGTTTTGCATCATTTTTAAAGTCTGCTGTAGAAGACACTACCTTCCTGGTTTAAGTACAGAGGCTGGTACCAGAGGAGTTCCTTCTTGTTCTTTGTACCTTGATGACAGCTTTCAAGCAGGAGCCAGGCCCACCTCTCAGATGATGCATGTTGTAGATTTCTTGCTGAGTGCAGACTTACTAGCTTGGTCAGGTGTCTTATATAACCAGATTAAAGGTTGCCCCTCAACCATTGATTATACCTTCATCACTCTGGGGTTTTAACATTCGGTGTAATATGTAGAGTTTTGATGCCTCAATCCCAATGAAAGTAAATCTTGTCTTATGTCCTGCACCAAACCCAGCAGAGTGAGTTTTGATAAAGCACAAGGTGTGATCAAGTCTCAGGGCAGGAAGGCATCCAGCTGGAGGTGTAGGTAGGGAGTCTTGGAGGAGGGGGAAAGAATTCACACCTCTCTGGCCATTAGCTTCTCATCTTTGGAGAATGCTTTATCAAAGCCTTTCTTTTGGGAAAGCTTGGTACTTGCTGATGTCGTCACGTCACTTCTGCTTCTGGAGGGAAACTGGCACACAGCGGTGCTCCATTCCTCTGGCTTCTCTTCCCAGGCTTCTGGAGAAGGAGGGTCACGGGGCAGGCTCTTCCTTCCAGCCAGGAGCTGTGTGGATGAATCGCGTTTCTTATGACTTGTGGAGATGGGAGTGTGCGGGATAGATCACTCACTCTTTTTCTCTTTATTCTTAGACAGAAGCATTAAAATGTGTGGCTCAGGCGAGCAAGAACAGATCACTGGCAGATTTTGAAAAGGTAAGCATGGTATTGGGTTAGGGAACCAGGTGGAGGGGAGGGGCATTTAAGTACTTAAGATGTTTTTTCATCTTTAAATGCTTACAGTTTCACAGGAAGTTGTAAAGATAGTACAGGGTGATCTCAGGTCCCATTCACCCAGTTTTCCCCTATGGTTACATCTTAAATATCGTACAGTATCAAAACCAAGAAGTAGACTTCCTTGGTGGTCCAGTGGCCAAGACTCCCAATGCAGGGGGTCCAGGGGGCCCAGGTTCCACCCCTGGTCAGGGAACTAGATCTGTGCCATAACAGAGACCCAGTGCAGCTAAAATAAACAAGTAAACATTAAGGAGCCCGAAATTAACAACTCTTCTTCCCATCCCCAAGAAGAAGTTAAGCACTTTTGTACAGTGAAACTTGAGTTGCGAGATCTCATTTATATACAGTACATTTCAGTTTCAAAAAGTTTTGTCATCCTTCTTGCACTTGATTTTTCACAGTAAACCTATTACCTACATTTTATGCTTGGGGAAGCTGGGATTTAAAGAGAATGCCTGAGTCGCATAGCTAACTGTGTCAGGGTCTGACACAGGCACCACGTGACATGGTCTTAGATGTTCCTTCAGCTCCAGAAATGCCAGGTTTGCCTCTCCTCTGTGGACATCGGTTGTGATGTGTGCATCTGGGCTGAAAGACTCTTCCTTAGGATGAAGTTCTAGGCTCACTTAGCCTCCTGTGCCTTTTGCTCAATGTATGCAAAGGTTTGGAAAGGGAGAAAAACCTGTCTAAGCAGTAGGGTGAGGCTTATACTTTTCTGAGTCTCCTTCCTGTTAATCTGAATATAAAGACCAACTTAATAAAAACAAACCTAGATCCAGGAAGAAAAATAGAAACTAGACATTGTGGCTCTCTGACTGTCCCCAAGGTTCATCATCTTCCTTGAGGTTTCTTGTCAATTTCATTTCCTTACTTGGCTTGATTTGCTTGCTTCCCTTAACACGTTAAAGAAAAGCTGAAATGAGGCGGGATACTGAAGAATATTATTAAAGATACATAGATCACATACATGAATAAACAAAAGAGTTTAATTTTATCCCCAAATTTGGATGGAACATTTCTAGCAGGGATTAAAAAAAAGGACCATGATCAGATATTTGGGAAACACTAGGGCTAACAAAATTAGAAAGGGACTTTGTTTTCTGGTACCTGCAGCTATATTGTGCTGATATTCCTTATAAAACCCTAAGAGCTAGCTGTGGAATTCAGCATTTCCCATTATTTAGCATCAGAATTCCCCCGCTCCCACTGCCTTGGAGGCTGTGTTTGTTCTGTGAAACACATATTGGGAACTGCTTGTGCAGTGAATTCGGCTTGCAAGCCGAGCCACTCGTGGGGCTTGCGTGGTTTGAGTGGTCAGTGTGAGGCCTTCAGACAGAAACGTGGTGCCTAGGGTAGGCTCCATCTTTCATTTCTTTGTGTTCCTTGTCTTCTGCCTCCACGGCAGTCCTTCACTTCTGCAAACCCTCCAGGCCTCTTGGGTCGAGCGTGTAATTACCGGGCCAGCACACTCCGTAGGAAACCGCACGTAGCATGGCTTTCAGCCCTCCTCTGTGCCCTTCTCCACTCTCTTGGCAGGCCCTGACAGACTACCGGGCGGAGCTCCGGGACGACCCCATCATCAGCACACACTTGGCCAAGCTGTATGATAACTTACTGGAACAGAACCTGATCCGAGTCATCGAGCCCTTTTCCCGAGTACAGGTAAGAACCTCCTGGGGACTCCAGCTCTTCTCTGGTGGGAGNAAACAAGTTTGACCTGATTAAACTTAAAAACTTTTGCACAGCAAAGGAAACTATAATCAAGTTGAAAAGTCAACACTCAGAATGGGAGAAAATAATCACAAATGAAACAACTGACAAAGGATTAATTTCCAAAATGCACACATTACTCATAGAACTCAATACTAAAAAAACAAAGAACCCAATCAAAAAGTGTAAAAATGACCTAAACAGACATGTCTCCAAAAATACATACAGATGGCTAACGAACATATGAAAAGATGCCCAACATCACTCATTATTAGAGAAATATATATCGAAACTACAATGAGTAATACTCCATTGTATATATATACCACAGCTTGCTTATCCATTCATCTGTTGATGGACATCTAGGTTGTTTCCATGTCCTGGCTATTATAAACAGTGCTGCAATGAACATCGGGGTACATGTGTCTCTTTCAATTCTGGTTTCCTCAATGTCAATGTATGGCAAAGCCAATAGAGTATTGTAAAGTAAAATTTAAAAAATAAATTAATTAATTAAAAAAAAACTGCAATGAGATATCACCTCACACTGGTTAGAATTGTCCTCATCAAAAAGTACAAAGAATAAATGCTGGAGAGGGTGTGGATAAAAGGGAACACTTGCACAGATGGCCACTATGGAAGATGGTATGGAGATTCCTTAAAAAACTAGGAATAAATAGCCAACATATGACTCAGCAATCCCACTCTTAGGCATATATCTTGAGGAAATCAAAATTGAAAGAGACCTATGTATCCCATTGTTCAGTTCAGTTCAGTCAGTTGCTCGGAAGTGTACGACTTTTTGTAACACCATGAACTGCAACATGCCAGGCCTCCCTGTCCATCAGCAATTCCCAGAGTTCACTCAAACTCACATCCATCGAGTCCAGCCATCTCATCCTATGTCATCCCCTTTTCCTCCTGCCTTCAGTCTTTCCTAGCATGAGAGTATTTTCAAATGAGTCAACTCTTCACATCAGGTGGCCAAAGTATTGGAGTTTCAGCTTTAACATCAGTCCTTCCAATGAACACCCAGGGCTGATCTCTTTCAGAACGGACTGGTTGGATCTCCTTGCAGTCTAAGGGACTCTCAAGAGTCTTCTGCAACACCACAGTTCAAAAGCATCAATTCTTCAGCACTCAGCTTTCTTTATAGTCCAACTCTCACAGCCATATATGACTACTGGAAAAATCATAGCCTTGACCTTTGTTGGCAAAGTAATGTCTCTGCTTTTTAATATGATGTCTAGGTTGGTCATAACTTTCCTTTCAAGGAGTAAGTGTATTTTAATTTTATGGCTGCAATCAGCTTCTGCAGTTATTTTGCAACCCTAAAAATAAAGTCAGCCACTGTTTCCCCATCTATTTCTCATGAAGTGATGGGACCAGATGCCGTGATCTTAGTTTTCTGCATATTGAGCTTTAAGCCGACTTTTTCACTCTTCTCTTTCACTTTCATCAAAATGCTCTTTATTCTTCACTTTCTGCCATAAGAATGGTGTCATCTGTATATCTGAGCTTATTGATATTTTTCCTGGAAATCTTGATTGCAGCCTGTGTTTCTTCCAGCCCTGCATTTTTCATGATGTACTCTGCATATAAGTTAAATAAGTAGGGTCACAATATATAGCCTTGATGTACTCCTTTTCCTATTTGGAATCAGTCTGTTGTTCCATGTCCAGTTCTAACTGTTGCTTCCTCACCTGCATACAGGTTTCTCAAGAGGCAAGTCAGGTGATCTGGTATTCCCATCTCTCTCAGAATTTTCCACAATTTATTGTGGAATGCTTTGGCCTAGTCAATAAAGCAGAAATGGATGTTTTTCTGGAACTCTATTGCTTTTTCGATGATCCAGCAGATGTTGGCAATTTGATCTCTGGTTCCTTTGCCTTTTCTAAAACCAGCTTAAACATCTGGAAGTTCACAGTTCATGTACTGCTGAAGCCTGGCTTGGAGAATTTTGAGCATTACTTTACTAGCATGTGAGATGAGTGCAAATGTGCAGTAGTTTGAGCATTCTTTGGCATTGCTTTTCTTTAGGATTGGAACAAAAACTGACCTTTTTCAGTCTTGTGGCCCTTGCTGAGTTTTCCAAATTTGCTGGCATATTGAGTGCAGCAGTTTCACAGCATCATCTTTCAGGATTTGAAATAGCTCAACTGGAATTCCATCACCTCCACTAGCTTTGTTTGTAGTGATGCTTCCCAAGGCCCACTTGACTTCGCATTCCAGGATGTCTGGCTCTAAGTGAGTGATCATATCACTGTGATTTTCTGGGCTGTAAAGATCATTTTTGTACAGTTCTTCACTGTATTATTGCCACCACTTCTTAATATCTTCTGCTTCTGTCAGGTCCCTACCATTTCTGTCCTTTATTGAGCCCGTCTTTGCATGAAATGTTCCCTTGGTATCTCTTATTTTCTTGAAGAGACCTCTAGACTTTCCTATTCTATTGTTTTCATCTGTTTCTTTGCTCATTACAGCACTGTTTACAATAGCTAGACCATAGAAGCAATCTAGATGTCCACTGACAGATGAGTGAATAAAGAAGTTGTGATACATATTCACAATGGAATATTACTCAGCCATAAAAAGGAATGCATTTGAGTCAATTCTAATGAGGTGGACGAACCTAGAAAAAGAAAGATAAATATCATATTCTAATGCATGTATACAGAATCTAAAAAAACGTTACTGAATAATTTATTTTCAGGGTAACAGTGGAGTAAGAGATATAGAGAATAAACTTATGGACAAAGGGAGACGGGAGGAGAGAATGGGGTGTATGGAAAGAGTTACATGGAAACATATTACCATATGTAAAATAGATAGCCATCGGAAATTTGCTGTATGGCTCAGAAAACTCAGACAGTGTCTGTATCAGCCTAGAGGGGTGGGATGGGGAGGGAGATGGGAGGGACTTTCAAAATGGAGAAGATACATGCATACCTATGGCTAATTCAGACTTCCCTGGTGGCTCAGACGGTAAAGCATCTGCCCGCAATGCGGGAGACCCGGGTTCGATTCCTGGGCCGGGAAGATCCCCTGGAGAAGGAAATGGCAATCCACTCCAGCACTCTTGCCTGGAAAATCACATGGACGGAAGAGCCTGATACAGTCCATGGGGTCGCAAGGAGTCGGACACGACTGAGCGACTTCACGTCACATCATGGCTAATTCATGTTGAGGTATGAGAGAAAACAGCAAAACTTTGGAAAGCAATTATCCTTCAATAAAAGATAAATGGATTAAAAAACAAAGAACCCTGGGCCACACACTGAGTGAAAGTCTCCCACATTTCTCCTCCAGGATGGAGCATCTTGATTGATTGCATGTGTTTTCTGATAGCTCCTGGAAGCCTCTAAATACAACCTCCTATTTTGCTAAAGTGAAAAATAAGACAAAGACCTTGTGAGGCACTGATTTTGTGCCATAAGTGAAGGCACATTCAATTTAGGCAAGTAAATTACCATGAAAGTGTCATTCTGTTAGGATAAGAACTCAAAATGAATGAACTTGAGGTAAAGGAGAATAGGGTCTCTTTTGACTGTAACAGCTGGATTTCTGCAGGTCCTTTGGAGAGTGATTATAGACACAGTGTGCTGTAGACACAGGGTGATTACAGACACAGAGTGGAGGGTGCTGTGGAGACACAGAGAGCATTCTTTGTGATTTTGTTCTACTCTTCTTTTGTTTATATAAATCACTTTTCTCTATTCCTCTGGCCATAAAGTAATGCCAATTATATTAATGAAGGTCCAAGAGTAAAATGAAAGGGCTGGGTGGGAAATGTGTCTTAAAAAGTCCAGGCAGGTAGAGATTTCTGGAGATCAAGGGACAGAACAACCATGACAGGAAAGATGGTCCTAAATTCATAAAAAAGATTAACAATCCTGAACAAAACAATAACAACCACAGAAACCAGAGGTGAATTTGGGAAAGTGATTGCTTGTGAAACTTGGGTACTAAAATATGTGTTCAGTGGCTTTCTGCTGTTCAGTGGCTCGGAAGTCTGTCCACTTTCACTGGAATAGTTTAAGAGGGACATTGTGTCCCCAGGGAAAAATCAGTCTCCATCTGTGGTACAGAAGCACAGTAATTGATCACAGGAGGTGTGTAGTTTATAATTCTCTGATGCAAGAATTTGCAGAGACACTGTGTGGGGTTTGCATAAGAATGCAAATAAAAAGAAACAAAATCCCTAGGTTGCTGACTTTTCTTTCCCATCAATACCTCTCTTTCTTCTTCTGTTTGACTCAATTTTATTAATAGAAGCAAAAAGTGAGTAGGTTAGAATTTTATATCCTCTCATAGATCATAAACATGATTTTAGTTCATATGCTCAGTTGTATCTAGCTCTTTGCAACCCCATGGACTATAACTTGTCAGGCTCCTCTGTCCTTACTGGAATCAGCTACCATTTGTTTTTCCAGGAGATCATTTTGACCCGGGGATTGAACCCACGGCTCCTGCATCTCCTGCATTGTCAGGCAGATTCTTTACCACTGAACCACTTTGGAAACCCCATAAACATGATTCAGTACACTTAAGTCACTCAGTCATGTCTAACTCTTTGCGACCCCATGAATTGCAGCACACCGGGCAGCCCTGTCCATCACCAACTCTCGGAGTTCACCCAAACTCATGTCCATCGAGTTGGTAATGTCATCCAGCCACCGCACCCTCCATCGTCCCCTTCTCTTCCTGCCCCCAATCCCTCCCAGCATTAGACTCTTTTCCAATGAGTCAACTCTCTGCATCAGGTGGCCAAAGCATTGAAGTTTCAGCTTTAGCATAAGTCCTTCCAAAGAACACCCAGGGCTGATCTCTTTTAGAATGGACTTGTTGGATCTCCTTGCAGTCCAAGGGACTCTCTCAAGAGTCTTCTCCAATGCCACAGTTCAAAAGCATCAATTCTTCAGCGCTCAGCCTTCTTCACAGTCCAACTCTCACATCCATACATGACCACTGGAAAAACCATAGCCTTGACTAGATGCACATTTGTTGGCAAAGTAATGTCTCTGCTTTTGAATATGCTATATAGGTTAGTCTTTCCTTTCAAGGAGTAAGAGTCTTTTAATTTCATGGCTGCAGTCACCATCTGCAGTGATTTTGGAGCCCCCCAAAGTAGTCTGACACTGTTTCCACTCTATTTCCCTATCTATTTCCCATGAAAACCATCAAGTAATGTTGAAGCTGATGTTAGAAAATCAGAGGAACCAGAGATCAAATTGCCAACATCCACTGGATCATGGATAAAGGAACAGAGTTCCAGAAAAACATCTATTTCTGCTTTATTGACTATGCCAAAGCCTTTGACTGTGTGGATCACAATAAACTGTGGAAAATTCTGAAAGAGATGGGAATACCAGACCACCTGACCTGCCTCTTGAGAAACTTATATGCAGGTCAGGAAGCAACAATCAGACCTGGACATGGAACAACAGACTTTTTCCAAATAGGAAAAAGAGAACATAAAGCCAGTATATTGTTACCCGGCTTTTTTAACTTATATGCAGAGTACATCATGAGAAACGCTGGGCTGGAAGAAGCACAAGCTGAAATCCAGATTGCCGGGAGAAATATCAATAACCTCAGATATTCAGATGACACTCCCCTTATGGCAGAAAGTGAACAGGAACTAAAAAGCCTCTTGATGAAAGTGAAAGAGGAGAGTGAAAAAGTTGGCTTAAAGCTCAACCTTCAGAAAACAAAGATCATGGCATCTGGTCCCATCACTTCATGGGAAATAGATGAGGAAACAGTGGAAACAGTGTCAGACTTTATTTGGGGGGCTCCAAAATCACTGCAGATGGTGATTGCAGCCATGAAATTAAAAGACACTTACTCCTTGGAAGGAAAGACTAACCTAGATAGCATATTCAAAAGCAGAGACATTACTTTGCCAACACATGTCCATCTAGTCAAGGCTATGATTTTTTTTTACTGGTCATGTATGGATGTGAGAGTTGGACTGTGAAGAAGGCTGAGTGCCGAAGAATTGATGCTTTTGAACTGTGGTGTTGGAGAAGACTCTTGAGAGTCCCTTGGACTGCAAGGAGATCCAACCAGTCCATTCTAAAAGAGATCAGCCCTGGGTGCTCATTGGAAGGACTGAGCTAAAGCTGAAACTCCAATACTTTGGCCACCTCATGCGAAGAATTGACTCATTGGAAAAGACTCTGAAGCTGGGAGGGATTGGGAACAAGACGAGAAGGGGATGATAGAGGATGAGATGGCTAGATGGGATCACTGACTCGACGCACAGGGGTTTGAGTGAACTCTTGGAGTTGGTGATGGACAGGGAGGCCTGGCGTTCTGTGATTCATGGCATTACAGAGAGTCGGACACGACTGAGTGACTGGACTGAACTGAACTGAGTGGTTTTGGAATCTTCAATTTTCACAGGATAGCCTGTGTTCAACTCAAGAATCTTTCATTTGGCATATTACTATTTAATTCCCACTGACTCTGTCATATAGAAGATGCTGTGGAGTGATCCACATGGTGCTCTGTGTGCTGAATCGGATTCAGCATTGGCTTGTCACTGCTCATGGTCCAGTGCTGCACTGAGGGCCTGATCTGCATGACCCATGGCATTCTTATGTTCTTGTTTCTCTAGTGCGGACACTAAGGCAGAGAGAAATTCAACAGGCAGCTCTGGACACAAAGAAGGAAGTAGGGTGTGAGCCTCAGCACTCAGACCCCAGAGCCTTCTTATCTCTGCTTTCTTCCCAAAGGCTAAGGTGGAAGTGTCCACATCAAACAGCAGTTTATGATACACACTGAGAGGGTGTTTTTTTGTAAGGAAAAAAGAACTGCTGATTTACAGATGTCTGACCTGGCCTCAAGAAAGGCTGAATTGTCAAGGGCTGTGAATGTTGAATTTAACTGTTAGACAACAGAGACCCACTTGAGGATTAGAGATTTTGCAGCAAAGAAGGAAACTGCCATGTCCATGCTTTAGATGCACGGGTGTTGGCAGCTGGGTACAGAGATTTAGAAGGAAGAACCAGGTGTGGGAGTAAGCGGTTAGAATGGAGGAGAGAGGATTTTGAACAAATCTCACAATTGTCTAGTTGTGCTGTGATTTGGAGTTGTGACAGTATGATTTCAGGAGATAAGGGAAAGATAAACAAAAGATAAGCCTTAATAACTTCTCTTTTCCTCAGTTTTTCTTTCTTACCACAAGCACACTGAATTTTTCTGTTATCATTTCTTATGAAGCAGCCAGTCATGTTTCCCTTTGATATCTGAGGCTCATCGGACTCTATTCTACTCCTTATGAATTGAAAGTAACCATATGGGACAAATGAAAGCCTGATCTTCAGTGTGTCTCTCTGATGGCAGACTTTGTTTAGTACCTTCAACAGTTTCTATGATGTTTGACATATTCTAGATATTTAAACATAAGCAGAGCCTTTTGAAGGTGTGAATGGTGACCTCCAGAAAATAACAGGGTATGACCCATTCTCCCAAGGAACTATTATACATAACAGGAGAGCATGCACTTTCCATCCCTGCCCTTCATATTAGAGAGGATTGTCCTCTCAAGGGAAGTTTTCATGCCTTTATATCTGCTGGTGCTTTACATTTCAACTTGTTAGTAATTCCTTTTTGCTAGTAATTTTTGCTAGGGTCAGCTGTAGTGTACAGTTCTTTGTTTTGTTTTGTTTTCCTGGACTTGAGGCCACCTCTTTTCAAAATGAATCATCTTGAAACATTACATGAAGTGAAATGTCAGACAATAAAAGGACAAATACTATGTGATTCCACTTACATGAGATTCCTAGAATAGTCAAATTCATGAAGATGGCTGGAATGGGTGAGGGATTAATGGAGATTATTGTTTAGTTGGTACAGAGTTTCAGATTGGAATGATGGCAAGGTTCTGCAGCTAGCTGGTGGTGATAGCTGCATAACAATGTAATGCACCTTATACCACTAAACTGTATTTTAAGATGGTTAAATTGCAAACTTCATGTTATGTATATTTTATCATGATTTTTAAAAAGATAATCATAGACTTAACCCACCCATACTCTCACCACCACCCTTTGCAAGATTGATCCATTAGTGGCTTGTTTTCAGCAAAGGCACTAACAGCAGTATATTGCTTGAATTTCCTTTCATAAAATGGCAATCTATGAGTATTCATTCAGCATTGATCAGACCCCTATACTCCCATCCAGGAAAATAATTGGTCCTCCTTACATTGCACAGACCTTATTCTCTTGAAAATCAGATCCACAAGGTATTATTAAATGTCCTGGGAAACAAAGATAGAAGAATTATATAGCTTGAGAAAATATGAGTTAAGAATACTTAGAGAAATATATTTGCCATCAAACTTCTCAGAAATTTTAGACTAACACACAAAAAGAATATTCAAGAAGGGAGCATAGTATGCATATTTCTCCCAAATTTCCGACCACATAATTGTTTAATAATAGAAAATATCATGGGTCTACGATCCCTTGGGTAACAGTTTTAGCAATCAGTTCGTTCAGTCCAGTCTCTCAGTTGTGTCCGTCTCTTTATGACCCCATGAATCACAGCACACCAGGCCTCCCTGTCCATCACCAACACCCAGAGTCTACCCAAACCCATGTACATCGAGTTGGTGATACCATCCAGCCATCTCATCCCGTGTCATCCCCTTCTCCTCCTGCCCCCAATCCCTCCAAGCATCAGAGTCTTTTCCAATGAGTTTTAGCAAAAAATAGAGTCCTACAAAATAAAATCTAACAATTTAGTGTGATTTCCAACATATTCTATGAAGATTTCCACTAAAATCCCACCTTTTCTCATATTTTCTGTCACGCCTATGACATAGCCATATTACATTTCATGATTTTTTGAGCCTAAATCTCACTCTTGCTCCCATGCATTTATTTAGGTAGTCTCGGTTTGGAATAAATTTTTCTCGTGTTTGTTCTCTGGAGACACTACCTTATTCANGCCGCCGCCTCTGCGCGCCCCGCGGCCGGGGCTAGGCCGTGCGGCGGCGGCGCCGGGGGATGCTCGTGCTGGGCCGGGCCTCTCCCTTCTCAACTTAGGGCGGCGGCGGGCCCGCGCCCCTGGCTCCCAGGCCATGGCGCTGAGGGAGCTCAAAGTGTGTCTGCTGGGGGTGAGTGGCGGCGGGCCGACTGGGAGGGCCGCGGGAGGCCGGGCGGGCCGCAGACTCGGGCGTGCCCACGTCCCCTCCGCCACTTCCCCCAGACTGGGTGCGGGACACCGCCTACCTGCTCGGACCCTCGCTTCGGCCCCCTGGGCAGTCCCGCCCACCTGGCCGCACCCTCCTGAAGGATTTGCTGTCGGTAGGGTTCACCCTTGTCCCTCCCTGGTGCCCAGGGACGCTTCCGGCCCCCCAAAGGGTGAAGAGTCCTCCCTGCCCTTCCATTGCTTCTGGGTTAAGAGCAGTCTTAAATAGTTTCCCCAGGTACTAGTTGGGAGTTGGCCAAGGCTTGCAAAGTAAGACTAGTAACAGGTCTTTATGTTTTACAAGCAGCATTAGTCTGTTTTCCTGTCTGCTTGGTGTTTTTGAACTTGTGGAATATCCCTGATACTTCACGCAGATTTACCTTACTGGGGCGGGAGTGGGGACATTCAAATCAGAAAGCCCCCCAAACTGGTCTGAAGCTTCAGCTTCCTAACTTGTCAAGGCAACTTTGCGATTTCAGAGCATACTTTCTGAAGTTGATGCTCTCTTACAAGAGTTGCTGCTTTAAAGACTGAGAAAGATTTCAATAACTAGTCTTACCCCTTCCCAGATTGGGTGGGGCTGGGATGTATCAGGAATTACTCAGAAGTAATTCAAGAGTTCATTCTTAACATAGACTTGTTACAGAGCAACTGAATTTGTCACTTTGCACACTATGCAGAAACTTGGGGTCTTTCAGAAGATCCTCACATCTTTTGTAAACTCAGATATCCTCTCCTACAATACATTTTGAAAGCTTTATCATTACTCCACTGAATTTTTATGAAAACCTCCTTTACGTTTCTTTAAAATTCACCTACCCAGGATGATTTTTCCAAAATCCTGAACTTAGGGCACAAGGCAGTTTTTGGTAAGTGCCAGCAAGTAACTTTCTTCTTCACCTCTCTCATTGTATTTCAGGATACAGGTGTGGGTAAATCAAGTATTGTGTGGCGGTTTGTGGAAGACAGTTTTGATCCGAACATCAACCCAACAATAGGGTAAGAGATTATGTTTACTGAATATGCATCTAAAGGTATACTGAAAAGTCCTTTTAAACAAAGATGGGTTACAAAGGGTAGGCTTCCCCGTTCTAAAAGCTAGTGAATTGGGAGACAGTGATTACCATCATCTCTAGAACTTGAAACAGTAGAGCAAGGATTGATGTGTTTTAGGAAAATCGTCTTTTAGCTTGTGAGGAGTGAAAACTTGAAAGTGAAAGTATGGGATTAAAGTTTTGCTTATTAGAATATACATAGAGCCTTCGATCTGTGAATAGGAACGGCAAATTTCACCTTAAAGTAAGGCAGAAGAAAATAGGTCTTAATGCTTTTTTTCCCTGGCATGTCAACTAAAAGATACTTTAGATGGCTTTAGCTCTTCCTGAAAAATAGTTTGGAGTCTGAACCCTTCTCACACATTTCAGCACTATGGCTTCACATTCCAGTAGCAGTGATGAATTAACAGAGTAATATCAAAATGTAAGCCTTTTGGAGGTATCTGGTTCATAGGAAAAGTGAAACTGACTGGCTATAGGTTTTTGACTCTAAACTTTTCAGGCTGTTTAAATGTCGTACTGTTAATACTTCCTCTGTGAGAAGTTGTGTTTTGTGTCTTTCAATACTCTTGTTAAGCTTATAAAACTAGGTAGCTGCTATGCAAAGCCTCACCCAATTGGTTTTTTACACCTAAAGAAAAATTCTGTTCTGCCTAATCGGGAAATAATTCACAGCGTGCACGTCCACATTTGAAGGCATCAAGATGAAACCACCACTGACTCTCTGAAATTCAAGTGACTTTGAATGTTCTTCGGGAAAAGACTGGGCGTGTCTGCACGTGTAATGTGTGAACTCATCCTCCTGTAGGCCTGCCTGTCACTACCTGCGTGGGAAAGTGAAGGGACAGGAAGTGACAGGCCCTGCTGCTGCCTCAGGGAGTGACACACCTCACACTAGTCAGCGCCCCAGACCCCACCGCCAGCGCCAGAGGTGCTGCCTCGCCAGAGAATAGAGGGAGCTGAGGGTCTCTCTGGTGCTCACATGGAGGTCTGTGGCCCTGTCCTGGGCGGCCAGTCCTCCCCTTTTGGCCACGCACCCAGTCCCCAAGCCCAGCTGTCTTCCCCGTTTAGTCTGGGTGAATGTCTCACAGGCAAGAGTGATGTGAGGCTTTCCCGTCATCTCTTCCACCCTTCCCTGTTTCTCTGTCCTTGGCATGTATCTTCCTCCTTCACAATCAACCCCCGACTCCTTCCCCAGCCCTGCCTACAGACCTGCTCCCCTGAGACAGTACCATTCCCCAGGCCTGCTGGGCAAACTGGGGGCTCTGGAACAAGAGCTTACTTCTTCTTCAGCCCTCTGCCAACCATCCCACCCCCCTGCTCTGCTGAAATCACCTTCCCTCAGGACTTGCTTCCGTCTCACTGACAAAGCCAAGGGCTGTTTCCTTTCGGTATTGCTCATCCAGTGCCGGCTGTATGCCAGATGCTAGCCTGGGTGCTGGTGATTCGGAGCAGGGCTCAGCAGACCCTGGCCTTTTGGCCCACCTCTCAATTCAAAGATAAAGCCTTACTGAGACACAGCATACCTGTTCATTTATATGTGGTCTCCACTGCTTTTTGGCTCCAGGGCAGAGTTGAATAGCTGTGACTGAGGCTCCATGGCCCACAAAGCCCAGAGTATTTATGATTTAGAGCTTTTCAGGAAAAGTTGACCAGCCCCTCCTGCCTTCAAGTACCTGCCAAGAAGGAGAGAGACATACTGTGTAACCAAACCACAGGAAGTGAGTTCTTTGGCCATTTTCTGTGCTCCGAAGGAGGAATGTGGAGGCCCGGCGAGAGCATGTAGCCAGGGCCTGACCCTGGCCCAGGGCTCTGCCAGTTCCCAAGGTGCCTCGCAGTGAAAGTATGAGGCACTTAGAAGCCCTGACATCTCAATATTGATAAATGAGTAGATTATATTTCAGAAGATAGTTTAGAGACAAAAGTTTCTGAGGAGTAGAAGGTAGCTGTTGGTAGTGTTGAGGGCAGTGAGTAGCATGGGGGACAGGGCATGTTGGATGGGTGGCCCGGAGGCTGGACAGGCTGTTCTCTCTCCCCCTGTGTGCTTGCATGCTCTTCATGCCTGCCCCTCCTCTGCTGAGTTCACACCCGTAGGTCTTCCTCATGCGTCCTGCCTGACTCCTCTGTGCCTTTCCCAAACATATAGGTGCTCTGCATATGCGTGACTAAGCTCGGGAGCTCCCCATCAGAGGCCTGGCCCTCTGCGCCTCTTTCCATGGACCTTGTGGTAGAGAAAAGGACCAACATGTCCTCAGGTACTCAAGCCAGAACCCTGGGCATTCTTTCTAGATCCCCTCCTACTGTCCCTTCTCCCTGAGAGAGGGACAGTATATGCATGTTAACATCCATATACTGCTAATTCTTGATCCCTTCTCTTTTCCCCTACCCCATCCCCCAGTTTTAGGCATTATCTAGTGCTTGTTTTCTTGGGAGATGGAAACTTAGTAATCCTGCTTCTCTTACCTCTCCCTGCTTCATTTATCCTCCTCCTGTGTTTCCTTTAAAACTCTAGCACTGAGCAGCAACTCCGTGAAGCCAACATGAGTCACTTGCTCCTGTCCAGGACTCCTAAATGTCCTGTCATCCCTGTTGCTTTGTTGACTTCTAGACCTTCATCTTCCCTGGTGGTGGTCCAGACATGGACACTGCCACCTACCAGCTGGTTAACTCTGAATCTGTTTCCCCATCAGCAAAATCGTAGTAATAACTGGCACCAACTCTGTATGAGATACTTCTTTTCAAATGTTCAGCTAAGTGCCAGGGATACTGGGGCTCAATACACGATAGCGTTGTTTTTAAAATATTTAGATCTTCTTAAAACTTTTCAAAATTACTTTTACCAAAGTAATGTGTATGTGGTTTTTTTCTGTAATAGCGAGGCTTATAAGTTAAGTATTAACAGTTCCCTGGTCCACTCTGACTCACTCCCTAGAGGCATCTACTTTTGTGATGGTTTTAGCTGTTTTTTTATGATCTTTCCTCCAGATTTTTCATTAACATGCATATACAGCTAATTCTTGATCCCTTCTTCTCCCCTACCCCATCCCCCAATTTTAGGCATTATATAGTGCTTGTTTTCTTGGGAGAGGAAAACTTAGTAATCCTGCTTCTCTTACCTCTCCCTGCTTCATTTGCCCTCCTCCTCCCGTGTTTCCATTAAAGCTATAGCACTGAGCAGCAATGTAGCATTTAGACTGCAAGGTCTCCAGCCGGTCTAGCTGCCTTCACATCCCAGGTCTAACACATAGTTGCTCTGTGACCTTGAGCAAAGTATTTAACCTCTTTGTGATGAAATTTGCACATTGGGGATAATTAGTTGCCTCTAATTATAGAGTTGTGAAAATCAAGTTAAAATAGGTAAAAATTACTTAGAATGGTACTTTCATATGGTAAGCATTTGTTATTTGTTAGCAGCTGATATTTTTTGTTAAACTTCTAATACCCCAGTACTCTTGCCTGGAAAATCCCATGGACAAAGGAGCATAGTAGGCTGCAGTCCATGGGGTTGCTAAGAGTCAGACACAACTGAGCGACTTCATTTTCACTTTTCACTTTCCTGCATTGGAGAAGGAAATGGCAACACACTCCAGTGTTCTTGCCTGGAGAATCCCAGGGACAGGGGAGCCTGGTGGGCTGCTGTCTCTGGGGTTGCACAGAGTCGGACACGACTGAAGCGACTTAGCAGCAGCAGCAGCAACTGGTATTTTTTGATAAACTTCTAACACTATAGTTTTTTTCAACTGTGTTTAAATGGAATTAGTAGATGTTGTTTTGTATCTGCTTGTTTTATTCATACTTTGTGAGGTTCATCTATGTCATTTCATGTAATGATACTTTATTCTTTTTCATCTCTATAATAAGTATCCCATTGGATAAATACACCACAGTTTATTCTACTGTCAGAATTGTGGTTGTTTCTAGTCAGGGTTTGGGAATTGGCAGGGGAATTCCTGGCTCAGAAGGAATATGTATCTTAACTCTAGTAGATCTCTTCTGAAGTATTGTCAGTTTATGTTCCTGCCAGCAGTGTTTGGGAGTTCCAGTTGCTTCATATCCCCTACAACAGTAGCTGTCATCAGTCTCAAATTTTAGCTGTGTGGGAGAATTGGTGGTACTGCCTTATTCTGTTTTTAATTCCTGTTTCCCATAAGACTACAGCTACTGAACACATTTTCATATCTTTATTGGTCATCTGGATACGTTGCCTGTTTGAGAATCTTGTTCATTTTTCTGTTGAGTTGTTAGTCATATTTTCATTGACTTATGGATGTGATGTATGTATTCTGGATATTGTAGATTCTGTAGTCGTTTGTTGCATCTGACTATTGCAGATAGTTTCTCGCACTCTGTGACTATCCTTTTCACTCTCTGGATCTTTTAATGAAGGGTTGTTACTTTTAATATATCCATTTGATCAGTCTTTCAATGAAAGATATTATGTTAGTGCTTTTTATGTCCTTTTCATAAACTTTGATTTACCAAAGTCATGAAAATACACTCCTGTTATCCTGTAGAAATTTTGTTTTGCTTCTCAGATTTAGATTTAATTTTTCCCTAGGATTAATTTCTGTATGAGATGTAAAATTAGGTTGTGGGGGATTGTCTTTTTTTTTTTTTTTCTTTTAATTCTAGCAGAGAGTTACATCTCACTTTTTTTTTTTTAAGATTATCCATNGTATCCCTCTCTGTAATGTACATGTCAGGTTTAGTATGAAAGTTTTGCTTCCCTGATGAAACTATTAATAGTTGAGAAGCTCTTTTATGGAAGAGTTTGTAAAAAAAAAAAAATGCTGCTATGACTTTTAAATGATTAGAAAAATACATGTGGGCTTTGAGTTGTCCTTGTGTAATAGGGTTTAAGAAGTCAATTTCGTTCATACTTGTAAGGTGATTCATGTTCAGGTTTTCTATCTCTTGCTTTGATTTTGATAGATTGTGGTTTGTTTGTTTAAGGATTTTGGCTGTTTTCATATACTTCTCTTAATTTATTGGCAAAAAGATGCTAACATTTTATTCTGTCACATTGCACACATATCCCTTTCACATTTCTGATACTGGTTTTGCCTTTGATGAACTCTGCAGTCTGTCTTCTTTATTTCATTGATCCATGCTCCTATTCTTTATAGTTTCTGTCCTGTTCAGCATGCTAATTTTTTCTAAATTCTTGAGATAGATAGTTATCTAGTTGATTTTCACTCATTATTTTCAGTTGCATTCCTTTTTTTAAAACCGTAGTCATCGCTTTTACCAGATCAAACCCGTTTTTATAAAATATCATTTCAGTCATTCATTTCAGAATATTTTCAAGTTTCTATTATGATTTCATCTTTGATCCAAACATCATTTAGATGTGTTTGTTGAATCCCAAATATAGGGAAATTTTCTAGTTAATATTTTTAGTGATTACTGCATAATTGCATTGAAATTAGTGAACATATTTAAATCCTTTATTACTGATATAATTTGCAATTTGCCTGGCATATGTTGATTTTGGTAAGTGTTTCATATGTGTTTGAAAAGATGGCATACTTTATCTGTTTTGCAGCTGCATTAGGTACTTAACAAATCTAGAATCATATATCTTACTACAATACAAACCTTCTACCATCTGAGCTGTTCTCTTTAGCTCTGGCAATGCACTTTGCCTTGAGGTCTAATTGTGACAGCACTATTTCCTGTGGTCAGTATTTGCGTGGCGCATCTTTGTCTCTTTTTGTTTTTTAACCTGTCTGTATCTTTTTACTTAAGGTGGGTTTCTTGTTAGCAGCTTATGATTTGAATTTGATAATATTGTATATATTCCATATAACCACCCCTAATCAAGATCCAGAGATTTCCATTATCTCAGAAGTTTGTTTCTGTGAGTCCCACTCCACATAAGTGGCAACTGTGCTGACTTCAGTCACTGTGGATTAATTTGCCTGTTCTTGAATTTTACCCAAATGAAATAATACAGAATGCACCCTTTGGTGTCCTATTTCTTCCCCATAAAACAATGTTTCAGAGATTCAACCATATTGTTGTGTGTATCATAATCTTTTTTTTTAATTGGTGACTGATACTCTCCTATATGAATAGGTAACTTTGTTTACCCATTCTCCTGGTTATGGACATCCAGGTTGTTTCCAGTTTGGGGCTATTATGAATATAGTACTGTGATCATTCTTTTACAACTCTTTTTGTAGTCATAGGTTTTCATTTCCTTTGGGTAAATAACTAGGAGTAGAATTTCTAGTTCATAGGAAAGGTGCATTTATATAACTTAGTATGAAGTTGTCAACTTGGATGTGTCATTTTACCCTCCCACCTGCGGTGTACAGAAGTCCAGTTGCCCTACATCCTCACCAGTACTTGTCTTTTTAACTTCAATTTTTCTAGTGGATATAAAATGGTATCTCATTGTGCTTTTAATCTGCATTTCCCAGATGACTAGTAATATTAAGCATCTTTGCATGTGTTTCTTTGTCATTCACTATGAAGTCACTACTCAAGTCTTTTGCCCATTTTTTTCTTAGTTTTTGCCTTATTTCTTACAGACGTGTAGAAATTCTTTACATATTACAAATAGAACTCTTGTCAGATATATTTATTGCGAATATTTTCCTGCATTCCATGGCTTGCCTTTTCATTTTCTTAATGATGTCTTCTAATGAGGAGTTTTAATTTTAATGAAGTCCATATTATCTATTGGTCTTCCTGGGTTCATGCTTTTTTTGGTCCTCTAAACAAACAGTGCTTGCCCTAAGTTCTCAAAGATGTTCTCCTATGTTTCATCATAGTTTTAGCTTTACTTTTGGTTCTTTCAGCTTTAGTTTTAGTTCTTTGATTCATCTCAGATTAATTTTTCTGTATTCTGTGAAGTAGAGGTAAGATTCATTATTTTCTGATGTAATTATCCAGTTGTCCCAGCATCATTTGTTGAAAGCCTTTCTATCCCCATTGAGTAGCCTTGGCATCTTAATAAATCATAATATTGAGTCTTCTGATCCGTGAACATGGTGTCTTTCTCCATTTACTTAGTTTAGTTTGTCTCGGCATCATTTTGTATTCAATGCAGAAGTCTTAAAAAAGTGTTTTTGTTGAAAAATCTTGCCTAAGTATTAATGTTTTTTAAACTACTGTAAATGGAATTGTAGTATTTTTATCTGCAGTTTTTTGTAGAAACACCATTGAATTTCACATGTTTACCTTGTATACTTTGATACTGTTGAATTCACTTTTTTCTGTTTTGTAGAGTCCTTACAATTTTTTACATCCATGATTATGTTGTCTGAGAATAAAGTCAGTTTGCCTTCTTCTTTTCCTTTTAATTTTTTCAATACCATGCTGCATTGTCTAGAACAACCATATTGAATAAAACTAGTGAACAATATCCTTGCCTTTTCCCAGTCTTAGTGGGAGAGCATTTAACATTATACCCTTAAGTATGATGTCCACTGTAGTGTGCTCATTGTTAAGAAAACTTTCTTCTTTTTCTGGTTTGCTGAAAGTTTCTTTCTTTTTTTTTTTTTAATCAAGAATGGGTCTTGAATTTTGTCTTAATACCTTTATGCATCTTTTTAGATGATACTGTGGCTTCTTGCCACCATTTTTCTGTGAATGTGGTGGATAACTGTGGTCATTATCAATTGCTGAGTAACTAATTATCCCAATAATTAGATTATCCCAATACTTAGCCACTTGAAACAACAAACTTTATTCCACATTTTCTGTGGATCAAGAATCAGAGTGGCTTATCTGGCATGGTTCTGACTCAGGGCCTTTTGTGGTGGTGCAGTCAAGATGTCCCAGTCAAATCAGAGCTGCAGTCATTTGGAAGCTTGGCTGGGGTTCAGCATCTGCTTCCAAGATGGTGCACTCACGTGGCTGTTGGCTGGAGGCCTCAGTTTCTGAAATCTTCCCCATGTAGGCCTCTCCAGTGAGCTGCATGAGTTTCTTCACAACAGGGCAGCTAACTTTCCCCAGGACAAGTGACCCAGGAGAGAGCAAAGAAGCAGCTGAGGTATTTTTATGACCCCTCGGAAGGAAGTTACTGATAAGCCCATTCCAAACTCACAGGGTACAGTATTAAGCTCCAGTCTTGAAGGAGTATCAAAAGGCAAAAAATGAGCATGCTTTATTATAACTAACAGAATCACATTAATTTAATTTACATTAATTTAATCATTATTACTGTATAATCATATCATGTGTAAACATTAGACAAACTCAGATTGAGAAACTGTTCACAAAATGACAGGTGTATAATCCTCAAAAGTCTCAAAGCTTAAAAAGTCAAGGAAAGACTGAAAAGCGGACCCAGACTGAAGGAGCCTCAAGAGTCATGACAACTAAATACAGCATGTGTTTTGAACTACAAAGGATATTATTAGAACAATTGGTAAAACTCAAATGGGCTCTGAGGACTAGATGGTAGTAATGTGTTGGTGTTAATTTCACAGTTTTGATTATCTTATTCTGCTTATGTTTGTAGGAAAGATAATCTTGTTTGTAGGAAATGTCCACTAATGTTCAGAGGTAATGAGGCAACTTACTCTCAAATGGCTCAGGATAAGTAAATTCTGTATTTGTAACTTTTCTCTAAATTAGAGACTGTTTCAGTGTTTTTTAATGATGGCTATTTTACTGTAAATAAAGGCATTAAGAGACAACTGTTATCTCCCTAATGTCATTAAAAGACAACTGATTGCTTGGTATAAAAGAGTGTAACATTGAGCTGCTGATGCCCTCATGCCAGCTCCATGAGCCTGGGCCACCCCACCCCTTGGCTACATACCTCCCTGCTTGGCCCACCTAACAGTGACTCTGAGATTGAGTAATTACTCAGGGTAGGGAAAAGAAGGAAATGCAAAACTCTTTTCATTTTATTTGACAAGTATATTACCTGAGTCCATGTCCCTTCATTCCTTCCTAGAGTTGACTTTTCCTCTGATGTCATTTCCCTTCTGCCTAAAGAACTGTTTCAGCATTTCATGTATTCTCAGGGATACAGATCCCTCAGTTTTTGTTGCTCTAAAAAAGTCTGTATTGCATCCTCACTTTTAAAGGATATTTTTGCTAGGTAAAGATTTCTGGAATTTTCCCCCTTTTTGTATTTTGTTTTGTACAGCATAATGATTTGATATTGGAAGGTATTGTGAAATGGTAATATAATAACTTTAGTTAACATCCAGTCACCACACATTGTTAGAAATGTTTTTTCTTGGGATGAAAACATTCAAGATTTACTCAGCAACTTTCAAATATACAGTATGGTATTACTAGCTGTAGTCACCATGCTGTATATTACGTGGGTGAAGTGAGTGAAGGTGTCAGAGGTACCTACTTCCAGTTATACGATAAATAAGTCCTGGAGGTATAATGTACAGGTTTTTTCTCCTAGCATTTTGAAAATGGTATTCCGCTGTGTTATGGCCTCCAAGGTTTGTGCTGAGTGGCTTGTCACCATCCTTAGCATCATTCCTCTGTATCTAACACATCTTTTTATTACCTGGCTGCTTTACGATCTCTATTTTTTAAATTAATTTTTGGTGCAGTGTAGTTGATTTATAATGTTGTGCTATTTTCTGCTTTACAGCAAAGTGAATCAGTTGTGCATTTATCCACTCTTTTAGGTTCTTTTCCCATGGAGGCCATAGGAGAGTGTTGAGCAGAGTCCTCTGTGCTCTGCAGCAGCTCCTTATATACTGTAGGATCTCACTGTCTTTTGTCTTCCGTTGTTTACTGTTGTGTTCTAGGTGCTGGTTGTCCTCTGGGGTGACTGAGTTGCTTGAATTAGAAATACGATGGCTTGGGACATTTTCAACCATCATTTCTTTAAGTATTTTGTCTACCCCATTCTCTTGCTCTGCTTGTAGGATTCCAGTTATTCGTGAGTTAAATCATTCAGTATTATTCAAACAGGTGACGGAGGCCTAGGTTTTGTTTCATTTTGTTTCTCCATCTTTTTCTCTCTGTTCTTAGGATCGCATTATTTCTGTTGATCTGTCTTTTAAGTTCAGTTGATCCTTCTACTGCCTTTTAAACACATCCTGTATATTTTTTTCACTTCAGATACTGTCTTTAATTCTAGAATCTTTATTTGGTGGTTTTTTAATGTTTTGTAAGCTTCTCTGTTCACTCAGTATGACTCCTCCTCTTTAAATCCTGATTATAACAGCTTTTAAAGCATTTGTCTACTGGTGCCAACATCTGGATCAGCTCATGATCTGTTGGTGTTTACTTTTTTTTTTTTTCCTTGACCTTGGATCACATTTCTTTGCAGTTGTAGTAGTTTTTCTTTATTGTTGTATACTGACTGCTGCAGAAGATATGTTGTTGTGGGGATTTTATATTATCTTTTGCTAAGGAGTGCTGAGTATCCCTTTGAACTTGTTCAGGTTTGGTTTTACACTCTGTTAGGATGGTTCCATTGGAGTATTTAGCCTCATGGCACATCCTTATTCTGGGGGCACTGTCTTTACTTCTGAAATGTGGCCTATAAGGATCAAAACTGCCAACTCTTCCTGTCCTGCAGTTGGCAGCCACTGAAATCTCTGCCTGGCTTTTACAGTATTCCAGTCTTGCTGTCCTTGCAGCCCAACCCCTCCTCCCCCACTCCCCTACCGCCANGAAATGTGGCCTATAAGGATCAAAACTGCCAACTCTTCCTGTCCTGCAGTTGGCAGCCACTGAAATCTCTGCCTGGCTTTTACAGTATTCCAGTCTTGCTGTCCTTGCAGCCCAACCCCTCCTCCCCCACTCCCCTACCGCCATGTGTGAGTGGTTTAAAGTGACTTTGGATTTGAGCAGATTTGATGTACATCTGAGGCTTCCTCTGCAGCATTCCTCCCAAGGCACCCCCTCTCCCTCTCCAGCACAATGGTAGCCCCAGACCCTGTCGTCCAGCCGGCAGTTTTCTGCTTGATCGGTTGGGGAGGTTCCTCCCCATGCAGGTACCACCACCAATTCTGGACTCCAGAGCTCTCAACTTTGACTTTTAATTTGAATATTTAATTAATTTTGCTTTTAAGATAATTACTGGTGTATTATGTTTAAATACAGCAGTTTTACACTTTGCTTCTTATTTACCTGGTCCTGTGTTCTTTGGATTGAGTTTTGTTTTGGTTTTAATGCCATGTTTCTGAACCCTTAGTTATCTCAGTACACACATTCTTCTTGGTCAGTCTCTCAGTACTGTCTGACTCTATGCAACCACATGGACTGCAGCACACCAGACTTCCCTCTCCTTCATGGTCTCCCAGAGTTTTCCGACTTGTATCCATTGAGTCAGTGATGCTATTAAATGGTGATGCCATTTGGTTGTTAAAGAACAACTAAATACATTCATTAGGTGTTCTTTAACTCTTTACTCGTACCATCATCTTAGGTATCCTCGCCTTATTCCAGTCTAATGTAAGTTACTTTCACCACATTCTAACAACGCAAGAATCTCAAATCTAATTTCTCTATCTCCTGGGTTGTATGCTCTTACCTTGTATTGTAATTCCAGACCTCACAGGACCTTTATTATTGCTACACAGTCACCATTCCTGTCCCTTTTTTCCACATGTTACTTTTCCTGCTGCTTTACATTCCTGCCTGCATTTCTGGCCTTCCATCTGGGGTTATTTACTTCATTCTGAAGAAACACCATTTCATATCTCCTTTACTGTACTCTTCTGGTGCTGGTTTTTTTTTGTTTGAAAATGTCTTTATGTCGTCTTTTTTAAATTGAGGTTTTATTTACATGCAATAAAATGCATAATTCAGCTAGTCTTTATGTTGTGCTTAAGTGCCACCAAGCTATAGGACATTTCTTTTACCCCAGAAAGCTCCCTTCCTGCTGTGTCCAACCTTGCCTTGCCAACCTAACCGTCATCTGACTTCTATCACGGTAGAGTAAATATATGTTTTTAAACTTTATATAAGTAGAATCTTACTATATGTACTCATTTGTGTGGCCTTCTTTTGCTCACAATACTGGTTTTGAGAGTCATCCATGTTTTTGCATGTATCAGGAGTTTGTTCTTTTTTATTGCTCAGTAGTATTGTATGAATATACCACAATTTGTTTATCCAGTCTCCTGTTGATGGGCATTTAAATGGAGTCCAGTTTTAAGCTCTTATAAGTAAAGATGCTTTGAATAATTGTATACATTTTTGTGTGTGTGGAGTAAACTCCCAGAGTTTACTCAAATTTGTGTCCCTTCTCCTCCTGCCTTCAATCTTTCCCAGCAGCAAGGTCTTTTCAAATGAGTCAGTTCTTCCCATCAGGTGGCCAAAGTAGTGGAGTTTCGGCTTCAGCATCAGTCCTTCCAATGAATATTCAGGACTGATTTCTTTTAGGATGAACTGGTTGGATCTCCTTGCAGTCCAAGGGATGCTCAAGAGTCTTCTCCAGCACCACAGTTTAAAAGTTATCAAATATTTGTTGCTCANGGGGGGGCCCGAGCCCGGGCCGGGCCCTTTATAGCCCCGGCCCCCGTGTCGTCAGCGGCCGCGATTGGCTGCGGAGCCAACAAAAGAGGCAGCGCTGTCATCCGAGGCGAGAGAGGGAGCCGGAGAGAGCCGAGGAAAAGAGAGGGAGGGAGCGAGGACTCGGAGAGAGGCAGAGACAGAGATCCTAGGGCGAGGGAGAGGAAGGGAGAGAGAGAGTCAGAGCGACCCAGGGGATCCTGAGAGGTAAAGGGGGAAGTGGACACCGACCAGGGGCACAGAGATAGAGAGAGCGGGAGGAAGAGGTGAGGGAAACAAAGGCAGGGGTAAGAGGGTCGGGGGAGGGGGAAGACACTGGGAGGAGAGACTTAACTAGACAGACAGAGAAGGAAAGTGACAGGCATATCGAGTGGGGGACTTAGAGTCAGAGAAGATGGGGAGAGGGCCATCAGGGTGGAGAGGGGGTATGGCTAGACGGGGGCAGATCCAGACCACAGGAATTCAGGGGTGCACAGACATGGGGCAGGACCAGAAGCCCGGGAATGACAGAGGGAATGAAATCTGGAGGAGGAAGGCGGAGGGGGCAGAGACTGGGAGATACCAAGGGAGCCCCACAGAGGAGGCAGACCCCGAGGATCAGAGTAAAGCGGAGGTGGGAAGACAGACAGCCCAGCGGTGAGAGTCAGCTTTGGTGGGAGCACTTCGAGTTCAGGGGGAGGAGGTGGAGAATTTGAGCCCAGAGGAGCCCCAGCTATGAGAAGGACCCCAGCTATGAGAAGGACCCCAGGACCAGAAGGGGGCCTGGAGAGAAGCTTCAGGCTGGTCTCCTCAGGGGGATCAAGAAATGGGAGAACTGGACAAAGAGACTAGGGCCAACCTGAGAAGGTGGAGAGGTGGTGGGAAGTCCTGAGACCAGAGGAAGACTTGGAGCCAGGAAGAATAAGAATATGAATGTGAAATTGAGGCTTGATTCAGTGATAAAGGAGTCAGTAGGCTGGAAAAGGCAGGGACTGGGGACCACTGGGGGAGGACTGAGAGGAGGCAGGGCCAGAGACCACTGTGCTTGCAGAGCAATTGGGACCTCTGGATTCCCAGGTGTAGTTTTGGATCTGGCAGGGTTCAGAAGTCTGAGAAGGGGCTTGTAGTTGCAGGGGCGAGGATGAGAGAGAGATCTGGCTTCAGAGCCCTAAGTTGGAGAAAGTGAAGTCCCCAGGGGAGACACCCAAATGTAGGGCCAGCCCTGGTCTTCAGGTGTAACCCTGGGTACAGCCAGAGGGCAGAGTAGAAGAGCGCCAAGCTACTACAGTGCTCCTGAAGTGCTTAAGTTTTTCTGGTTTTGGATACCTCTTCCCAGACCCTCAGGTTCTCCAGGATGATTTATTGAGTCTAAAGCCCAGAGATCGGGTCCTCCTCACTAGGGAGGATGCCCACATCCTTTCTCTCTGCCTTGCTTCTCTTTAACTAAATGGATTGTTTCTCTGTGTGCTCTCCCACTTGTTGTTGCGCTATGTCTCCAATAATAAACTTTGTACAAAAAAAAAATATTAATGAAGCCCTAGAGGTCAATAGACAACCAATAGACTGAACATATTTGAGGGGATCTAATCAGCTCTGGTTTCCTGGCATACATAATGTTTATTTAATAAGTGGGTGAACATTATTGGACTTCTCAGGCAGAACAAAGGGACATTGACTTCCTCTTTGGACTAGATGGAGCCCTGGGTGTAAGGACAGAGTTGGGCTTGGGAACTGGAGTGGAATGAGGCAGGGGGAAAATGCAGGCCCAGGTATAAAGAAAGGAGGTTGGTCCAGAGAGATGCTGTGCGGTGGGAGGTGGGAGGGGGATTCAGGATTGGGAGCTCATGTATACCTGTGGTGGNGACATTGACTTCCTCTTTGGACTAGATGGAGCCCTGGGTGTAAGGACAGAGTTGGGCTTGGGAACTGGAGTGGAATGAGGCAGGGGGAAAATGCAGGCCCAGGTATAAAGAAAGGAGGTTGGTCCAGAGAGATGCTGTGCGGTGGGAGGTGGGAGGGGGATTCAGGATTGGGAGCTCGTGTATACCTGTGGTGGATTCATGTCAATATATGTATGGCAAAGCCAATAGAGTATTGTAAAGTAAAATAAAGTTAAAAAAAAAAAAGAAAGGAGGTTGGGTAGGGATGAGGAGGACCAAGGTAAGGAGCGTTGAAGAGATGATCTGTTCTATGGAGAACAGGAACTAAGACTGCAGCAGAGTGGAAAACAAACGAACAAAACAAAAACCTTAGACAGCTGGCTCCTTCCAAGACATGAGCATCTCAACCTTTCCCCGATTCTTCCTCTATAAAATAGGATCGCCTTGCCTGCCCTCACTGGTTGTGAGGATTACACAGCAGTCATTCAGTAAGGGCTTTCACAGGCTCCTTCTTCATGGTTCTTTGCTCTACTTTCTGATTTTCCGGAGCGGTGATTACCTTCATCCCATACTTTAGCCTATCCTGTTCTCCAAAATGTTTTTCTGATGTCATTTCCTCAGCAAAATTCAAAACTCCTTGAGAGCAGAGGTGGTGTCACCTCTCTTCCTCAGAGGAAGTGGCCCAGTTTTTACTTCCCTACCGAACATGTAGCTAGTGGCAGGTCTAGGAGATGCAAAGGAAAACAAGACTTATTCCCTGGTTTCCCTGGTGCTCCAGTGATTAATAATCCACCTACCAATGCAAGGGACTGAGCCGATCCCTGGTCCAGGAAGATCCCACACTCTGCTGAGCAACTAAACCCGTGCACCACAGCTACTGAGCCTCATGCTCTGGAGCCCGTGCTAGACAACAAGAGAAGCAACCACAATGAGAGGCTCAGCTCTTGCACCACAGCTACAGAGTAGCCTCACCCTGCTCTCTGCAACTTGAGAAAGCCTGGTAGTGCAGCCAAAAACAGAACAACAACAACAAAAAAACCCCAACCAAACAACAATAGAAAAACCTAGCCCTCCTTTTCAGGGAGCATAGAGGAGATAGGACATTAGGTGAACAATCTTGGCCAAAACTCCAGACCAGATGCCTCCTTGATGTTGCATTTAGAAACACCCTAAATCACAGACGAAATATGGTAAACAAAGAACGTCTCCCCCCTGAATTGTGCCCCCATTCTGCTATTTCATTTTAGTGAATGACAATCATCTAGGTCAGAAACCTGGATGTAGGCTTTGCCCTCTATCTCTTGATCATCTCCACAGTATCCTGGCACAAATGTTTCCTCTTCTTGGAACAACTCCCCCTTCTACCTCCATTCCCTCTCTCCCTCCCCTCAATTTACTCTTTCTTCAGGTCTCAGTATAGATGAGATTTTGGATATGTCTTTCAGGAGTCCATTCTTGACTCTCAAGTGTACAGTAGATGCTTCTCCTAGCTATATCTGCATCCTGTGTGTCATGGGGCTTACTCACATAGCTTCTAGACTCAAACTGAGGTTGCCTGGGTTTAAGATGCAGCTGTCCCGCTTTTCTGGCTGTGTGAACTTGACTCTCTGCTTCAGATTCCTTATCTGTAAGGTGGAGATGACAATACTGGACCTATTTTATAAGGTATAAAGATTAACTGCCTGACACCCAATTCTAAATCATTAGTCATTACTATCACCCAACTTATCAGTCTCACACTGTGAGATCCAAGAAAGCCAGAAATTTTTTCAAAGAATTCTTCCAGTTCAGTTCAGTTGCTCAGTCATGTCCGACTCTGCGATCCCATGATCCGCAGCACGCCAGGCCTTTCTGTCCATCACCAACTCCCGGAGTCCACCCAAACCCATGTNGTGTTTGCTATGACCAGTGCATTTTCTTGGCAAAACTCTATTAGCCTTTGCCCTGCTTCATTCTGTATTCCAGGGCCAAATTTGCCTGTTACCCCAGGTGTTTCTTGACTTCCTACTTTTGCATTCCAGTCCCCTCTAATGAAAAGGACATCTTTTCTTGGTCTTAGTTCTAAAAGGTCTTGAAGGTCTTTATAGAACCGTTCAACTTCAGCTTCTTCACCATTACTGGGTGGGGCATGGACTTGGATTACTGTGATGTTGAATGGTTTGCCTTGGAGACGAACAGAGATCATTCTAACATTTTTGAGATTGCATCCAAGTACTGCATTTTGGATTCTTTTGTTGACCGTGATGGCTACTCCATTTCTTCTAAGGGATTCCTGCCTGCAGTAGTAGTCATCTGAGTTAAAGTCACCCATTCCAGTCCATTTTAGTTCGCTGATTCCTAGACTGTCGACAACTCTTGCCATCTCTTGTTTGACCACTTTTAATTTGCCTTGATTCATGGACCTCACATTCCTATGCAATATTGCTCTTTACAGCATCGGACCTTGCTTCTATCACCAGTCACATCCACAGCTGGCTATTGTTTTTGTTTTGTCTACATCCCTTCATTCTTTCTGGAGTTATCTCTCCACTGGTCTCGAGTAGCATGTTTGGCACCTACTGACCTGGGGAGTTCCTCTTTCAGTATCCTAACATTTTGCCTTTTTATACTGTTTATGGGGTTCTCAAGGCAAGAATACTGAAGTGGTTTGCCATTCCCTTCTCCAGTAGGGAATGACCACATTCTGTCAGACCTCTCCACCATGACCCACCTGTGTAGGGTGGCCCCACACGGCATGGCTTAGTTTCATTGAGTTAGACAAGGCTGTGGTCTGTGTGAAGGCTTAGATCTTCCTTAAAGTGAGAAGTCCTGGTGCACATCCTGGTTTAACCATGGCAAGTATAAAAAGTTTTTAAAACTAAGGATTCTGATACTTACGTAAGCTCAGTAATGCTTCAAAAAGTCATTCTATTGATTTCAGCTTGCACTTTCTTGAAAATTATGTAACTGCTACTTGAATGTCTTCAAAAATATTTCAGATTCAGAATATATGAAAATGTCTAGCCATTGAGTTCATTGTCCTGATTAGGATGATGAGGGTGTGATTCCAAGAGCACAGCTTGACCCTCGGCCCCAGAAGGTTTATTCAGTGGGAAAGAAGACATAATCATCTCTGGGTTCTTCAGCCAGACTGAGATGCCTGGAGGAGGCTGGGAGAAAAGGACTTCCCAGCAGGGAGCTTTCTGGTGGGTTGGGAGAGTAAAAGGTAGCATTGGAGCTAGCACTGGCCTGGGACAGGCCTCTAGAATCTTCAGCCAGGAGCCTCCAGACGGTCTAGGCATGTGTTCCACAGCTCCTCACAGGTTCTCCCCAAAGCACAAGCCCCTGGCCCTGCGTTCAGAGGCCCCTGCATGGAGCAGTTCCTCGCAGAGAGCAGGAAGACCTGCACAGGAGCATTCCTTCTCCACCTAGGATTGGGGTGGCCCCAAGGCCCTACGTGGCCCAGCAGGACAGCCAGTGGGGGGCCGATCTGTTACAAACACAGAGGTGGTGATTGGGAGTCTTCCTGCTGCTTGTTGGCATTTTAGTTTTATTAACCCTGGTCTAACACTAGCTCTTCACATGATCCTTTGGTTTAGGAATGGGCTGAGGACAAAGCCAAATGACCTCCTGCTCATTACTAGTGCAGTCATTTCCTGGACACACAGGTTTGCACAAAAGTTTCCCCATGGTGCCATCTTTCTAAAGAACAGCTTGAATATATTACAAGGGAGGCTAATGTCTGGATTATCAAATTATCTCATGGTTCTTTTGATGTGAAGTTTAGGTAGCCACAAGCTGCCCTTCCGTCTTAGAGCATGCAGCCAGCATCTGAGTGTCTCATCAGTACTCCAAAGAGGAGCACAGAATGTAGTGTGGAGCAGGAGTGTGAGAACTGTGGAGTCTAAGCGATGTTTCCAACTGGGGCTGGTGACATCCTTTAAATAACTGTGTTCTGATCGTTTAGGTCTCTCTTTGTAGGGCATCTTTTATGACCAAGACTGTCCAGTACCAAAATGAACTACATAAATTCCTCATCTGGGACACAGCTGGACAAGAACGAGTAAGTCACTCTTTGAGTTATTATGTGTTTTTCTGAGGCACAGATGAAAGCACCAGTGCAACTGCTGGGTCCCATCACTTCACGCCACTCACTTCCCTTTTCTGCACCAGAGACACACACATTCCCATTTGCGCAGCCAGCCCTTTCCTTCTCAATTGGAACCATGAAGTCCAAGGATGGAGAAAGTGCTCATGGGCACTGAGGGCGTTTTTATACATTTCAGTGTCTTCAAGTAAATTCTGATTAACAGGCCTGATGAAACCCCGCTCAGAGCGTGGTGTGTAATTTTGGGGCTCCATCCTCAAGCAGAGATATAAAAGAATTAGTGGTGGGAAGCGAGAGTGAAGCATATCTCATTATAGCCGCCTTTTAAGAGCTAAAGAGGGAACTTTAACAGCATATAAAGTTTGAGACTTTAAGTGAAATGGATGAGCTAACACAGTGCCATGCAACAGTGCTTAATAAATGCCTAATGATAAAGGTGTCCTGGATGGCTGCCTGCCTCAGGAGGGCCTGGGCCAGAAGTGGAGCCAGGGCCATGGTACTGTGGTGCAGAAGAAGATTTGACAAAGCCCACCCAAATGGGACGGGACGGGAAGGTGGGGAAGGGTCTGGCTGCTGCTGCTGCCCCATTCTTCGCTGTGTTGAGTTCCCTGTTGAGGTGTGTCTGGCAGCCGCCCCATTATTCAGCTCCTGTTTAATTTTGTTTTCAAACAGTGTTACCAAAACAGAACGTGATGGATGCACTGTGCTATCTTAAAGCTCTTAAAAGGATAGCGGAAGTAATCAGGAGCAATAGTCTGTCCTCACAGTCTTATCTGAGACAGCGTAGATGCTTCGTATGGTGTAAAACCCGACAAGCATCATCACAGACAAATGGAGGAAAACAACAACGAGCCGTTACTGTTGTCCTGGATGTAGACATCGCACATTTGTACAGAGTTCATGTCTCAAGTTCGCTCTGTTTGGTTTCTTCTGTTTTGTGTTATTTTGTTAAACCACTGGATGTCACACCTTGTGTCCACTTCCTCATCCGAGATGTGTCTGCTTGGTCTCCTGCCACACTGCTCCTGCGTTGTCTGGGCCGTGTATGCTGAGGTGGGTGGGCCTTGGCCACGCATCACTGGCCCATCTTTCAGAAGGGCCGCCTCCCACAGAGCCTCCCTGAGTATGTCCACAGACATAGCCCTGGCATCCAGCCTATTAGACACAAACTCATGGCTCTTCATACCAGTAATATATGTACCCTTTCAGTGAATCCCACATCTCAGTTACCCCTCCCATATATTTAATGAGATAGCAAAGCCCTCATCATAAAGCATCCTACTATATTATAGATCCCATTATGCCTTGAATCAGAACCTGTCCTCATAGACACAGTGATGTATAACATCTCTTTTTTTTTTTTTCAAAACGTAAGAAAAGAATAACACAAGGGTTTATGCGTCTCTGTTGCTGTTGCCATGATAGCAGGATTCTGTTAAGTTTCATAATTAGCTGGTCTGCCTGCCTCTTGTTTCCCCACCTCTAATTGATTCTGCACCAGGAGTCATTGCTCTGAGATGCAAATGTCCCTCACCCCTACCTGGAGCTCGATCACTGAGCCAGCCAAGGGCTCGCGCTGGGAATACAGATGAGGCAGCCGGGCCCAGGAGGCCTGCCCAGCAGAGCCCCGCACCGTGGAGACTGTCAGGAGAGGGATGCTGGCCATGCACCCCCGCTCCAGCTGATCGTTGCCAAATCATAGGGTTTAAGAAGAGCTCAACATCAGCAGCGAATCAGAGACTGTTTGAAATGCTATGAAAATCCTCCAGGGCGCCTCTGTGAGCCTTTCTGGCTTGTTTGTCCCAGACAACAGCCTTTTGGGCCTGGATGGTGCCAGCCTCCACCAGACTCTCCATCGTCACCTCCTCCCACCAGTTCATCCTCCAAGACCAACCAAACCTTTCAGATCTGCCGTCACAAGGCCAGTGCCTGCTTTCACACCCACGTCCCATCATTCCCTCTGCTTAGACCACCCTCCCTCCCAGCGTTAGCCTGGAGAACGCATGTTCAGCCTTCAAAACTCTTATTCCATGTTGCCTTGAGGGGGCTTTCCCCACCAGCCCTGCTTTCCTCAGTTTGCCACAGGCCCACCTCATTCACGCATGAGTCTGGAGGTGCTCCCTCCCCATTAGCTGTCCTGACAGCTCCAGCTTCTGAGTCTACTCACTCTTCCCTGTGTCCACTGTCAGCGGCCTGCCACCTCTCACTCTCACCCAAGAGTCCTCTCTCCTGGTCACTGGTCTCCCTGCCTTCCCTCCTCCCAGCCCCGTCACCCTGTGTCCATTCTCCTCACAGGACCTAGGGTTCCCTTGTGAAAACCTGAATCAGACCCTGTTGCCCTCCTGCTCACCTCCTCAGGAACTGCCGGCTGCCCCTCTCCTGGGAGCCGCACCCTGTCCAGGGGTGTGCAGAGCCCTCAGGGCCTCCGGTCCAGCCTCCTGTCACCTGCTGAGTTCCAGCCCAGGGCCTCCGTTCACTTCCTCGGACGCACCAAAGTCGGCCTTCGCACATAGTATTCCTCGCGCCAAAAGGTGCTCTCCCTTCACGCAGAGCATGGCCATCTGGCTCCTTAGCGGCCTTTTCGTCCCAGCTTCAGTGCCACACCCTCCCAGTTCCCCTCCTCCTCTGCCCCTCAGCACCACCCCAGCTCGTCGTTCATCACTGTGCTCTGTTCATCTCCCTCAGGACCCTCATTCCAAGTTGTAAGCAGATACCTGTCCACAGCCTCTCCTGACAGGCTCTCCCCACAGACGAGAAACTGAGGCCCGGGCCCCACGGGGTTATGTTCCCGGGGCCCAGCACGGGGCCTGACCTGGTGCTCAGGTATCAGATAGACCAATTAACAGGTAGACTCTTCAGAGTATTTCTTTATATCCTGAACCATCCTTGTGATTGCCTACAACCCTCAGGTTGTACCCTGTCTCCTTGCCTGTTTATCTTCTGTTAGCTTCTTGGGGGCAGGGCCTGTCCTCACATCTGTGTGCTCAGCCCCTGATGCTCAGCACTGATACCCGTGGATTTATGTCATTTAATTGCGAGCCCTACTCTGGCACAGGGGAACAGGCCCAGATCCTCCCCCTACTTTTGTCATGTGAGTAGCGCACGCCTCAAATTAGGCATTTCTGATACTTATGTATTTGTTATTCAGTTCTCTGTAATGAGATTTATCATGGAATCAGAAGGCATCCTAAGATGCAACCATTCATGATCAACTGACCATTCGGACGTCCTTCCCATTTGACCCTCACGTCTTCACAGATGGATTATCCTTGATGGTCCAGTCACAGCTGATTGCAAAGTAATTTCATTAAGTCAGTGAAAGTGATTTGGAGAATTCCGCAAATGTTACACAAAGCCATTGATGGTAGGGAGCTTGTTAAATTAAGTGAAGAGAAAGCTACTGATCAAAGTGATGGCATAAGTGCCCCAGAAGATAATGATTTGTGTATCAGAAGGCCTAGGGAAAACCAATGGGAGTCCTCACATACTTTGTAAAAGTTCTCTTCCTGTGACAGGACTAGGAAAGGCAAACAGAAAATGAAAAATAGATACCATATTGTGCCAGCATATGGTTCAGGGGAGCTTGGTGTGCTACAGTTCATGGGGTTGCAAAGAGTCGGACATGACTTAGTGACTGAACAAGAACAACATGGTTCTATCAGAAGAATCATGATCCAGTTATCAATCAACTTGGACTCAGTGTTCATTCAAGAAACTGGTTGCTGTAATAAACCAGTTTTTTCTAATAGCAGATAAAATGAAACTTGTTTTCATAATTTTTCTTCTCAAGACAGAGCCTTTTCAGACCTTTTCATCCCTAAATGAATTCATTTTAAATGATCTTTTCCCACCAGTCTTCCTTCACCAACACGGTCTCCTCCAGAAGCATAGCGACAGACCTAGCTGTGTGCAAACACGCACCTCACATCCATGTCAGAAGTGCTCCATAGTTGTAGCAGCAGTAGTTCAAATACTTGCCATCTGCATGTGATCATGTAAAAAAAAAAGCCTCTTAACCGAAGTCTAATAGACACTGCAGCCAGTCTTGAAGATTTATGTCCCTGAATCTTAATGTGGTTTCTCCTGACGACCAGTTCTAAAGGTCAGAGCGCCAGGAAGACTTGGAGTCATTTGTTGTCACAGGAGTCACATAAGGGATATACTCAGGTTTGAAATCAGGAAGATGTGTACACATCACTTAACATCTATGACCAGGGTCCACACTGTGGCTCTCAGGCCAGATCCAGCTTGCTTCCTGTTTTTTCAGAGCACAGCCGTGCTTATTTGTTAACTTGCTGTCTGTGGCTGCTCTCTTGCTTCCATGGTAGCGTTGAGGAGTTGCGGCAGAGATCACGTGATCCTCAAAGGCTAACGTGTTTACCACTGGCCTCTTCCAGAAAAAGCTGGCCAGCCCCTGATCTAGGGCCTGATTGGGAGCAGAACTATGCTCCCATCCTTTGAGTCTCTTTGTAAGCTGCTGCCTTCTTTTTTTATACCACAAGTACAGTATATAGAAAGAGTTTCAATGTCAGTCATGGAGGAGTAGCTTGTAATAGGCTAACTCTCACACAGATAACAGTTATGTATAAACACTGGGCAAAGCATTAAAAAACAACGCTCTGAAGGTCCTGTGGAGCCGCCAGATACAGTCAGGGACTAAAAGGGGAGTGACACCGACTGAGACTCGTGTTTTCATGGCTTTTTCCCCAGAGGGCACACCCACGACCATGCAGTGCAGGGTGGCTAGAACTCAAGTGGGGGCTGTCTTTGTAGCTCACAGTATTTGAGGACAGAGGTTAAGGTTGCTAGAGCAGCTGGGAAAAGAGGAGGCACATCCCAGAAAAGATGAATCCCACAAGGCAGGAAGCCCTGAAAATCAGCTTATAAATCCCTTTCCTGGCTTTGCTCAACCCTCAAATTGTGAAAGCATGGGAGTGACAGTAAGGGACTCAACAGAAACCAACAGCTGGAGAGGCCACAGGACTGAGCAGAGACCCTGCTGCTGCTTGTGAGAGTACGCAGGGTTTAGAGTCCAGTCCTGCCTGTTACACAAGCCTTAATCAGTACCCTAGGGTCCCCCAGAAACTGCCAGAGGGCCATGTCTTAGGAGTAGAGACCCACACAGACCCACCCTAACCACGTGTAAAACCATCTCAGCGTGATAAGCCAGTGTTTTAACACTTCAGAGAAGATAACGGAAACCAGATATTTTAAATATGTAACTACAGATGGGGAGTCTCACACAAAATGGCAACTGATAAATGAAAATGCTAAAACTGAAAACTGTAAGATCTAAAATGAAAAATCCACCAGATAAGTGACAAATTAACCAATCAGAAGAACAGAGAGTAGAAATATAGGAACATGGTACCCTAGGGACAAATTCAAATGATCAAACATATGTGTGACTGGAGATCCAGAAGTTGTTAAGAAAAAACGGGGGTGGTGGGGGACAGAAAGAAAAGATGTTTCGAGAAACAGTGGCTGAAATTTTTCCATATTTTGGTGGAATTAACTCACAAATCTGCAGACTCACAGATATCAAGAAATCTATGTCTATCATAGTCAAATTGCTAAAAATCAAAGTTAAAGAGGAAAATCTTGAAAGAAGCCAGAGATGATACCATAGGCACACGCAGGACAGACTGTGAAAGAGGACTGACCTTCCACCGTCAGTGGAGCCAGGAGGCAGTGGAGCCGTTGTAGAGAGTCAGAATCATCCACTTACCAAATTATCTCTCAGATACGAACTCAGAGTCATGACATGTTTAGAAGAAGAAAAGCAGAGAGGATTTAGCAGCAGTGGTCTCAGAAAGGTTCTTAGGCTAGAGGGGATGCACCACCTCTAGCCTAAGTAATCGAGATCCAAGGAAGGAACAAGAACCACTCAGAATGGTTAATATAAAAATCTGAGGATTTTTCTTTTTATTAAAAAGAAATTATTGGCTATTTAATGTAAAAATTATAATATTGAATTATGT
Source organism: Neotragus pygmaeus (assembly GCA_006410875.1). Taxonomy (NCBI): domain Eukaryota; kingdom Metazoa; phylum Chordata; class Mammalia; order Artiodactyla; family Bovidae; genus Neotragus; species Neotragus pygmaeus. The sequence goes on along the minus strand of SJYV01004222.1, from coordinate 569,832 downwards.
GTGTTATCGTATAGATTTAAAATATTTGACAGCAGCACAGAGGACAGTGGGATAAGAAATCTTGCATGGTTCTGATCATTCACATAAGGTGGTGCATTTTAAACTCTAAGCTATAAGAGACATATATTGTAGTTACAAGAGCAACCACTTAAGAGTAATACAGGGAGGTATAACTAAAAAACCAATGGACTAATTAATACATTAAAAGTAAATAGGAAAAAATAGTTAATGCAAAAGAATGGAGGAAAGGAAAAACATGGCTTTTGTTTTGTTTTAATGTAATAAAATATAAAGCAAAAAGCAAAATGGTCCTAATATCAGTAAAAAACAAATATATCAGGAAGTACATTAAGTGTAAAGGAACTAAATATTCCACTTAAAAGGCAAAGGTTTTCAGATTGGATCAGAAGTCAAAATCAAACAATATGCTGGTTATAGAAGGGATTACCTTACATAGAAACCTAGACATCGTGTGAAAATAAAGAGAATGGAAGTGGATATTCTGTGCAGACCATAAGCAAGAGAAAACTGTAGTTTTTATATCAATAAATAGACATGAAGAGAAAGGATACCACCAAGAATAAAGAAGGGGCATAAAAAGAGCAGCATTGGGGAACTTTTTGTGTTGATGAAGACATTTTTCTATCTTGGGATGGGACAGGATGAATGTATACATACACATTTGTCAGTTTATCAAAATCAAGACCTTTTATCAGCCTTAAAATCTTTACACTTCTCTAAATGAATCTTACTTTACAAATTTAAATGCCACACACACACAAAATCCAACAACCTTGTAAAGGAAGTTTCTGGAATAATTCACTAAAAGTGAAAGCTAGTACCGTAGCCTTTGCGCCATCTGTGTGCTTCTCTGACTGTCATCCCAGGGAGGGCAATTCAGAGTCTTTCCCACCTAATCATCTGGTTTCCTTAGTTTCTTACAAGTTTTATTGTTTTTTTTTTTCTCTCTAAAACTTAACATTTTATTGGAAGTTTTCAAACTTTGACCCCAGAGGCAGGGATCTTCCCTGAGACTAGTAACGCTTAACCTGGATGGTATCACCGACTCGATGGACATGGGTTTGGGTAGATTCCAGGAGTTGGTGATGGACAGGGAGGCCTGGCATACTGTGGTTCATGGGGTCCCAAAGAGTTGGACACAACTGAGCGACTGAACTGAACTGAACCTGGATGGATGTTTGAGGCTGGCATTTATTTTGACATTGTCCTGCACCTAAACAGTACTTAGGTACTCACTTCTGATAACAGTATCTACCTGTGTTTTGGAGGGAAGCCACAGAACAGAGAGCAGGAGGGGAGTCCCGTAGTACCTCTCACATCACGTGTAGGGGTCAGGTTTCAAAGTCAGGGGATACGACAAAGATCAAGCACGAGTCAGTGTCTTGTCTCATACACTGACCTCACATTCATTGAGTGGGAGGCTTGACCAACACACACACATGCCCAGAAACCAGGGTTGACCCTATCAAGACAAATGGCTCTCTAAATCAGCCTCACTATTTAGATTGTCCTTCCTTCTCTTCCCTATTGTGTTGGCGGGAGGGGGCGAGCTGGAGGGTGATTGGTGGGAAGAAGCCCTGTACACAGAGTTAAATGCATATAAATGGAATGAGATATGTACCCGCTTTGGGGAATTGCCACGTATGTGGACGATATCAAAAAAGTGAGTTACAAGCTCATCCAGGTCATGAATGTAAATGTATACTCATTTCTGTAGCACAATCAGCATTTAGATTGCAGGTTATCTTTATGACACCCAAATGCAGGCACTTCTCTGGAGAACTATAGGGATTGGGGGCAGGAGGAAAAGGGGACGACTGAGGATGAGATGGCTGGATGGCATCACGGACTCGATGGACGCGAGTCTGAGTAAACTGTGAGAGGTGGTGATGAATAGGGAGGCCTGGTGTGCTGCAATTCATGGGGTCGCAAAGAGTCAGACACGACTGAGCGACTGAACTGAACTGATTTACAGCATTATTTCTATCTCCTTGTTAGTTTGGGGAGCCAGAGTTTAAAGAACTGCTGAACAAATAAATTTGGAAATTATAACATTGAGTTCAATTAGCCTTTTCAGCTGAAACAGTTGTTTATAGCACGTATTTAATTCCCATAAAAGTGTATTCTAAACTACCTTCTGAGCGGCATTTCAGTGTTAGATTTGAAGTTTTTGCCTTCGGTAATTAGTGGTTCATTTGCTTTAAAGCACCATGTCATCTTTCTTGGCTTAAGAGAAAGATTACCTTTTGTGTGGGGATAATGGGCTTCAAAGTCTAGTAAGAAGCATGTTTAACCAGTTTTCCCGATTTTGTTGTTTATTTTTCCCTCTTTACAGTTTCGTGCCTTAGCGCCAATGTACTACCGAGGCTCAGCTGCAGCTATAATTGTTTACGACATCACGAAAGAAGTAAGGCCTGACGTATCATCTTGTTGAGACTATTCTGAAAAGTCTGTTTAGGTCGCTTCAGTCTCCAGTTACTTTCCTCCTTTGTGTTACAGGAGACATTTTCAACATTAAAGAATTGGGTAAAAGAGCTTCGGCAGCACGGCCCACCCAATATTGTAGTTGCCATTGCGGGAAATAAGTGTGATCTTATCGATGTAAGGTAAGTTATTAGTGCAGGAGATACCAGTGCTGATTGTGTGTTCTTCTAACAGAGCACTATCCAGTAGAAGAATCTAGCTTCTGTTTTATCTCTGACATTGAAAAATTCCTTTCTGTTGTTTGATTGGGGTCCTGAAGTTTCAAACTAAAAAGAGCAGACACTCAGAGCACATAAGATTATCGAGACAGGTGTGTAATTTATTTAAACGTTAGTTGCAGCACACTTGCACACGATCTGAGATTGATGTAGCCTCAGCTCCCGTGGCACAGGGTACTCGAATGGGGAAAGGATATTTTAAGGAAAGCACGTCAATTGGCAGTTTCTCTGGACCACTTCCATGATCCTCCAAGCAAGGGCTCTAGTGGGGGAGGGGGGAGGGGAGAAACCATGGTGATTCTCTGACCGTTCCATTAGATGCATTGATAGTGGTTCCAGGTTCCATTCTGATCACCATAAATCTGGTTAATTACTGGGTAGATGGGGATCACATTAAGCTGACAGGTAGAGTTTGTGATCTACAGTTTATTGTTTTCCAGAGAGGTCATGGAGAGAGATGCCAAGGACTACGCCGACTCCATCCATGCAGTCTTTGTAGAGACAAGTGCGAAGAATGCGATAAACATAAATGAACTCTTTATAGAAATTAGTGAGTATCCCTGCCACCTCCTGCATTTCTTCTGTGCAGAGCAACTTAATGCAGCTTTATCTGGCCACGGGGAATTTCCTCCCTACACAGAGCAGTCTAGACTGGTGGTGTTCTCAGTGGAATGAGATTTGAGAATTGAAGAGTGACGACAGGTTTTCATATTGGGCCGTAATTGCTGGAGAGCTGCTACCTGATGACTGGCCCTTCTTTCTAGGAGAAGTGTTGCTCCTGAATCAGTAGTGTGCAAGGCCTTGGGGTCCTGGAAGCTGTCATCGTCTTCTCTCTTTAAATGTGTTTCAGTCATCCAAAGTCATCGAGCGTGAATAAGATAAATAAAGGGACATGGAATGTGTGTTTAATTCCCCCATAAGAAAGTCCTCAGAAATTAATATGAGGCTCTTGCCAGTGAGAGGTTGAGACACTCTCCCCTCCCCTCCTCTTTCCCTTTTCGGAAGTGTTATAGTGATGACACTCAATGGGAGAATCTGCCGCATACCTCTGGGACCATCCATGGATTGTATCTGTTCATTTCATTTCATTCCAATTCATCAGAATGTTCACTGAGACCTGTTCCAGACTCGGGGGAGACAGCAGCAAGCGTCACAGGGCGGCCTCTGCGGTCCACTGGGGGAGAGACAGCACACAGGGAAGCAAGACCCTTTCTGATGATGCATAGGAATACAAAGTACATAAGACAGACTGAAAGGAAAGAGTTTCTGCAGATGGTCAGGGAAGGCTTCTCTGAGGAGGCACTATTGGAGCCAGACCCTGACACAGCACATGTGCAGAGCCCTGAGGTTCGTGTTAACTGAACAGGTCAGACTTGCACAAGAAGGACAGGAGAAAGCCACACTGAGATCCATCCTTTGGGGAGATCTGAAAGTGGAAGGGCGCTAGGCCAGCCTGTAGAGGAAGGGCCAGCAGGGCCAGGCTGGGACGGCCCCCAGGGAAGCAGACCTAGGGGCACACCAGGACCTGGGGGCTGCAGGAAGCCCTGGTGACCCTGAGAGCTGGCCGGGGCAGGCCCGGCTCCAGCAAGTGGACGAGAGCGGCAGGTAGGCCCCTGGCTACCTGGCCACCCCATTACTGGGGTTACTTTTGGTTTTATTTTTAATTTTTGATGTTTTTAGTTTGTTCAGAGATCTGAAATTTATGTAACATGTCACACTTTTTAAATCTGGCCACTTACTGAAATATTTTCAGAGTACTATGCAGGCCTGCTGGGTCCATCTGCCGCCTGGAACAGCTGGTGAAGACTAGTATGTGAGCTCTAGTGCAACCCCTTCCTTCCAACGTTAAAGAGCAGCAATATTTATCGTCTTCCTAGATTGTAAATAGCAGTTACTCAGATGCATTCCTAAAAGGCAGTGTGTAAAGGTAGTCGGGAATTTTTCACAGTTTAGTTCAAGCTAAAATATGTAGGTATGTGGTATCATAATTATCACGGTTTTTGTAAAGTGTTCTATAGCAGTATTAAGAATAGGAAGGTAGTGAAGCCTACCAACAGTGAAAATTCCTATATAAAAACTAGCCTGTACATACTGATTTTAACTGTGAAGAATTAAAAAAAAAAAATGTTTGTTCCAAAAGATTAGAGAAACTTAGATGTAAATTGAGTTTATTATTTACTGGGCATTGTAAAATCGAGTTAGCACGGGGCCTGGGTTTCTTGGCTTTTTATCGAAGTCTAATATACATGCTGCAGGGTGCTCCCATCAGAATTATAATGCTCCAGGGGTGTTCATGGACTGAGCAGACTCCTGGATCAGCACACATGTCAAGACCCTGAGGTCTTGACAAGAACCTCACCCCTCCCCCTCCCACAGGGAACCCCCATCCTGACCACCAGCTTTCTTGTTTTACCTGTTTTTATGCTTTTTAAAACGAACTGGGTTTGGTCACGTGTGTCTGGTGTGTTTGACTATCCATCACATCTGGTAGATAGGTCCCCATGAGCATGTGACTCATTGTCATCACCGTGGAGTGTGTGTCAGGGCGGGCCACCTCCACGGGGCAGTTACCCACCACATGGATAGGCATCTGGTAGTTGTCCCCAGTTTCGAGCTATGACAAGTGGAACCTCTGTGAGCATTCTGCTTCATGTCCAGTGTGTGCACGACGTGTACACTTTTTTGTTGGGGGTCTGTTTACACCCAGGAGAAGATTTGCTGAGTCATCAGGTGTGCACACATTGGGTACAGGTTTACCACCTAGCAGCCTTCAGGGTGGTCACACCCGTCAACGCGGACACCAGTGGGATCTGAGAACCCGAGTCACTCTTTGTAGGGCCGGAAGGGTCGTGACCCACCACTTTGGACAGTGAATGAAGTCAAGCAACTTTCCGGCATTCGTTTACATTTTTATGATATTTAGATAGCCTCTTCTGTGTAGTTTTGCCTGTATTCCTGTTGGATTTATCTGCCTTTGTCTTAATGTTTATAGTTTATTTTGGCTGTGAGTCCATTGTTGATTATGTCTATTGGAAAGCTCTACTCCATACCTTGACTTTAATTTTTGGATCAATCCCTTCTGTGAACTGGAGCTTTAAATCTTAATGTATCCACTTTGTCCTTACTTTCCCTTGCAGTTAGCTCCTGCTTAAGAAATCCTTCCCTATTCCCGGGTCACGAAGGTGTTCTCCTCTGCTTTCTTCTAAAAGTATTTCAAAGATGGCTCTGTAATGCCAGCTGTGTTTTCAGCATCCATTTATTGAGAAATAAATGATGACAAGAGTCAGTAGAACTTTTAAATAAATTTGTGTTGTGGTCATAACAGTGCATGCAGGCATTTGAAAGTGCTTGTAGGACTTCCTAGGGGTGCTTCCTCGCCTCATAGGCACCATGCTATGTACTGCCCTCCCCCCCCGACCCCGACCCCCAGTTTGCAGGCTGCTGGACATGCTGGAGCTCCAGTCTAGGCACTTGAGGACCTGGGAGTTGGCACGTTGCTGCTCTGCCTCGTTAATACCAAACATGTAGGGGTCAGTTCGTCCCATGATTTCAACGTGCCTCAGCACCAGGTGGTGTGCTGAATGGACACTGGGAACATAGAGCCAGAGACATGCTGCTTTCCTTCACGAGCATTGGGCCTCATTCAAGGGGGAGAGGAGATCGCTGCCTGAGCACACGCGGGATAATGGGCTTCTGGCTCCTGACTAATGTGAGTGTCCAAGGTGCGAGACAGAGTTAGGAACTGCTCCTTGTACTGGGAGCAGTCCTGAAGTTATCAGGGAGGGTGGGTGACTGGGTGATTTAAGGCTTCTCTCGAAATTGACACTATGCTTCACAGAGCAGTAAAGTGAAACCCATTCATTCTCATGCACTGTTGGTAGGAGAATAAAGTGGTACAGCCTCTTCAGAGAGCAATTTGGCAGCGTCTGTCAAAATTTAAATTGCACGTCCTTCCTGCATTTGTGCTGGATAGACCCTGGGAGTGCAGTGTCTGTAACTGCATGACCCAGCTCTTCCCAGCCAGTCTATTTATCCTACACCAAGATAGTCTTTGCATTGTTGTTAAAGACATCAGAATACTGGAAACAAGCTAACTATCTGTGAATTGGGGATCAATGGCAGGACATCCACAGACTCAGCATCACAGAGCCTGTAGACGAACTCTGCTTGAGCAGTGCCCAGATGCATGACATGGGAAGAGTCTGTGCTCCTGCCTGGGTTATAAGAACAGGGATGGGTGCGTGTGTGTTCTGTGCACGTCTCCGCACACCTCTCTCTGGCAGGTGGCCTCTGCTACAAGACAGAAGGACAGGAATGTTCTGATGCAGTTTTTTTTAACATGTTAAATCTTTTTTACACATTTAAAAAATGCGTACTAAATGCCAGGTGATACTCTTCTTTGGACCCTGGGACCCCCAAAAATGACAGGATATTATTGGGAAAACTGATGGCAACAGAAAGTCTGGAGTTGGGTGAATAGTGATGTTCCAGTGTCAAGTTCTTCATTTTTGCCAAATCCCACGGTCATCCCATGAAGTCCCAAAACCGGGGGAGGCTGGGTGAGGGGACCCAGCAGTGCTGAATGTCACCTTTGCAGCTCTTATGTACATGTAAACATCTTCCAAAGTTAGAAATTTATTCCTTGTTTTTAATTTTAGTGAGACCTGTCAAACTGCAGGTATAGAATGGTCATGTATGAGAATGAAGCCTGAGAAAGTGAATGCTCACTGCCCTCCCTCCTGTCCTCTCGGTTTAGGTCGAAGAATTCCATCCACTGACGCTAGCCCACCTTCTGGCGGAAAGGGCTTCAAACTCCGCAGACAGCCTTCGGAGCCAAAGCGGAGCTGCTGCTGACCGGGCCTCGGCCCCCCCGGGCTTCCTGATGAAGTAGGTGGTCCTGACAGGTCTCTGGAGGGCTGGGCCCCGCCTCCGGGGGTCACCTGCCAGTCTTGGATCTTCTTCGGGCAACAAGGATTCACAGGAATTGACCGGTTTCGTCTCCTCTTGGGAGACTGCAGCAATAATACGTCAGTCTGTGGACTTCCGTCCTGTAAAGAATCTCTGTGTACACAGAAACTGCATCGTTGGTTCCTGATCTTGCTGAGAAGGAATGTACAGTTGTGTGGATGGTAGGATGAGATCATTGAGTAGCTTTGTAGTCAAGACTCTATGTCACATTTGTAAAGGGAAAATTAGCACTTTCGTGGTTCTTGAGGGAAAAAAAAATGGCCCTGTGGAGACATTCCTTCCCTTGGTTTCCCGTTGCCACTGTTAGAGGGAGTGGTAGCATTTAGAATGTGTGCAGTTACCACCGTGGAGAGATGGCAGTTATGATTGTCTGAAGCTGACGTGGGTTGTTTCTGGGGCTGATGGAGAGGCACCCACCCCTGCCGTCTCTGACGCACTTTCCACTGGGTGCAGCAGCCCAGGACCCTGTCGCATGCGTGTCCCCAGGCACGTCACTGGCACCTTTTTAGGTAAGCTCTGATGATCAAGATGGTGGTGGTAGAGAGGCTGCCTGGAACATGTTGAATTGCAGATTCAGTTTAAACCGACTAGCCATGTTTTCCAAAGGAAGAGAGGAAGCCCAGAAAGTGGAATAAATGCTGTCTGTTTTTTATTTAACCAAGTTTTCTTGGTGGGGGAAACAGTTATCTGCCGCTTGCTTAGCACATGTAAAGTTGTAGTCATATATTTATGAGACCACTGCTTACAGATTATAAATTATGTAAATACATTAATAAATTCTATGTTTCGTTTACCACTCCATTTACTCTTGCACCGGCCTGGCGCGCGCCCCCCATTTCTCAGTTTGTGCACGGAAAGTTCTTTGGAGCACGTTTTATGTGGTGCAGAAGCACAGAGCATGTGGCTCTAGGTTGTCAAGGGTTTCTCTGCCTTCCCTCCCACCACCCCTCCCCTGCAGTCCCATCTGGAAGCCACCGTGCAGACAGATGCCACTTGGAGAAGCCTGACGAGTCCCTCCTAGCCTCAGGGTACAAGACCAAGCTCCTGAGCCCATGTCATTTACCTGGTCTTGGAAATAAAGCTGCTGCTAGCTTTCACAGCAGTCTCAGACCAACTGTTTGAAGAGTGCTTCTCTTGTTAACAATTCCGTGTCTCTTTCCCTTATTTTCCCCTGCCTCTCTTAGTGGTTAACACTCTTTTCCCTCAGGGAGCCTAATGAGCTTTTTAATATAATCTAAAAATAAAGCACTGAAGTGAAGTTGGTGAAAATTTGTTCCTGGTCTAATCTGGCACCCTTCCAACCTGAGTATTGTAAGGGAAGGAAATTTACAAGATTAAATAGGAAATGAAACAGCTTGAATTTCAAACCAAATTGTGTTTTCAGAGCTATCCTTAAACTGAACAGTCAAAACTTTTAAAAATAATGGTTATTTCTTCATGCTCCCCACTTGATACAGTTAGATTTTAATGGGAAAATTATAACTCAGATTAAGTGAAAAACAATTCCCTTCCCCATAGTGTATATCTTGAGCATTTGGAATTGTTATTCTCTTATTGAAATCATATAGAAGGAATGTAGGTAGTGAACATTCTCGTGTTGCTTTGTTTAAAGTGCGCATGGACACTCTCCTCCCCTGGCATCTAGCTTTCCTCCCCAGTGTGAGATTAGCAAGATTTGGACAGCATGCGTGATTCCAGGGCCAGGCACTTCACACCTGAGGGTGATTAGGCTTTACTTCATATACATCCAAATGGACTGGCCATCAGGCCACTGCCCTGGTTGGTCCCTGACATTCCCCCAACTGGGCCTCTGTCTCCATGACAACAAAATAAAAACACTCGACTTACCAAGAGGTGAGGCGTGTGTGGCCCTTTCCTATTTCGCCAAAAGATGACACGCGTCTGACCTATGACCTTCACAGTTTTTCCGCCACAGCTGTCCACCAGCGTGGCTGGTTTCACGGTGTCTGGGTGCACAGGGAGGGGCGGGCAGAGCGCTTTCGTGCCTCTCTGGTGGGTGAGGCCTCCGCTCCCAGTGTCTCTCACCCCATTGTGACCTGGGCTGCACAAAGCCCAACACAGTCCATCCTTCAGCCCCTGCAGCCGCCTTCTCCCCCTGATCCTCGTGGTCCTCTCCACATGCTCCGCACACAGTTCGGGGGCCTCTCCTGCCCTCATTTTCCTCAGTCTGTCTCAGAAATCAGTGTGGCTCTGTACCTCACATGATGTCTTCTTAATACTCAACAGTAACAACTGCACCTTGCTCTCTCGGAGTCCATAATCCATACTCGATAAGAACAGCGGAAAGGATGTTTTCTGTTACCTTGTTTGCTTCTAAAGCACAAAGATGGATATTAACGTCAGAAGCAGTGTTTTATTTTGAGCCCACTTTGGATTATTCACCTGAGTAAACAGTGATTTAATACATGTTTCATACATCTTTTATTCTTACTTCTTATCATGAGAAAAAGCTAGCTTGTGAAGAAATTGAGACACAGCCCATCTATAAAAATCTGCTTTCGATTCTCTTATGACGCAGGGCCATCTTTAAGAACTTGGGGGACTGAAAAGAGAAAAGCCATTCATTAGCTCTGAGTGTCTGTTGATTCCTCTCAGAGAAATGAAAATCAGGTCTTTGCTGGCGTCCAGTCCTAGGAACCAGTGATCTCCAGAACTCTCCTTTCACACAAGTGTTTTTCTGACTCTGTAATAACTCATTAATTACCATTTGGTGATTAAAAGAACATAAAGGGGGAGTATGATTAAGTGTCCTTCATCTTAAACTCCTTTTAAGAAGTGATTAGGGAGAAGTACCTACTGCAAGTCCTTCTGGTTCTAAATGAAACCTCCATCACCTGCTCTTCAGCCACGGTCAGGCCCAAGTGCTACACGTTGAAACAGAAAGGTTCGGTTCTTTTACAGTAACTCACTTCCTTGTCGCCCATGTATGATTTTGTGGGAAGTGCCTGCCCCCCATTATATACACAGTTCCTGGGTGCCTCCTCACATCTGAGAGGACTGGACCCTTTGTGCCAGAGGCTCCGTCTCTTATGTGAGTCAGTGTCCTTCTTGAGGCTATCAGGTTTTGTTATTTCTAAATGTGTAGAAAGGTAAAGAAAACCATATTTACTTCCAGAACTTCTCTTTACGTTTTTATATTTATTTCTTTTCTGTTCTCAAGAAGGAACATAAGTCTACAAGACCTTCTAAATTAAAGCCTGACAAAGTAATGAAAACATCCTCAGATAACTCCATGGCTTTCCTGGAGACGTCAGACCAGTGTATCCAAACTTTTATGGCATCACGTTAAAATGCGCAAGTTTAATTGAGACAGCAGTACGCTAATTGGCATGTCAGCCTCAGAGCTTGAAAAGGCATTTGTTCACTGTTAAATGCATCCTTTATGGTCTGAGAGTATGTTTCAAAAGAGGTTATATAAATTCTTAGAAGCATCTTTTCACTGTTTCATTTTGTTTTTCAGAACACGGTGAGAACGTGATTCATGGCCCCTTAGTGTATAAGAAATAACGTGTGCAGCATGTTATGTATGTGACAGATGAGACCCCCATACATTCAGATGTCTCTGCAAGAACCTGTACAAACAGTGAGGAGACTTTTCCCTAAAAGTCACTGGAATTCCTTTCACTCTCATCTATACCAGGGACCTGCTGTAGAACATCTGTGGATAATGACAGCCCACAGACTCAGGCTGCCTTTCCTCTCTCAACTCATTAGGCTGCAAATGTTCTCCCCCATCTCCATAATGAAAGTTAAATGACAGTGACAAGCTGGAGAGTGGAAAACTGAAAATCCTTCCTTATTTAAATTTGTTGTAAAGGGACCAACAGCATGACCTGTTTGTCTGCAGGAGATCATCTCCCTCTTTAAAGTTAGTATTTTTTAAAAGAAGAAACAGGATGTACCTTCAGGGGTTGGGCAGTAACTATAGACCTGCTCTCACTTACATGTGGTCCATCAAAAATGTTTCAGTGATTCAGAATATTTAGGAGATGTGTTCAAACTCCTGTGGTACTATGATTAAAAAACAATCCAAGCAACAGAATTATCCAGGAGATAAACATGATGCTGTATGGTTTTAGCAGAGGGAAGTGGGGATAGAATTTGGCTGGCCTTGGACTAAAAGAAATGACCTTTGCCCATTTCTCTTGACAGCAAGGTTACTTGTCTCAACTTCCAGTAATAGAAATCCAGGCAATGTGATCATCTGATTTGCAAGAAACGTTAGTGAAATTCTGGGGCATTTGTCCTGTTTTATGTGCAAATGAAAGTTCAAAAAAAAATTAGTAAGGTGTTACCTTTTTCAGGAGCCTCCACTTTTTCAGTCCAATAAGTGAGCGACCTGTTATGATGAAGTTTCATTAGACATAATGAAGAAAGGGAATAAATAGAACCAAGAATCTCCTTATTTCTCAGTTTGTCCTTCAGGATTCTCATAGCATATAAGAAAAATGATTTACCCTCCAAATCTAGAAGGACTTCCAGTGTCATAGATCAACTTTAATTTTTGGTCTGTACCATCAGAAATAACTAATGTCTGTGTTCTTTCCTCTTAGAGCATAATCAATTCCAGATAGGTTAGATAGAATATGTGTGGCTTCCAAACAAAAGGAGTCAGAAGTTTAATAAAAAGAAAAATATGGAATCTTCCATCTTTTCCTTTTATTACCTTCAACATTTTAGGTAGATAGTAAGATTAGAATCTATCATCAGTAGATACTAGAGTTAAAACCATGGAATCTTAACAAATTTAACCGATTTTTTTTTTCAATTCATTGCCAGTTCATTTTCAGATCAGTGTGGATGATCCTGGCGTCCAGTGCCTCATCAAAATGCTTCATAATGGAAACAAATAAAATTCTGGGTAGCTTTCCATGAGCAGGAATTCAAGTGCCAAGAATTCAGCAATTAATGGAAAATCCTCAGATAGTACTGATTACTTTTTGAAAGCACCTTCTCTAAATTGGCAGTTTTAAGGTGTAGACCTTAATCATCTGGTTAATCCCGCAAAAGAAACAACACACACTGGTTTGATGCAACTTTTTGATTTGGGAACGTCTTCATGTTTCGGAAGTGAATGGTTTAATACTGAAGAAGAAATCCATCTTTAAAACAGCATTTCATACACAGAGCCAGTAATCTTCACTCAGGATTGAAATTGTTCAGGAAGCTCCCACCTTTCAGGTCACAGAGACAAGCCCACCACCCCTTCTTTCACAAGGCAAGACCAGAGCCCACCCTGAGCACCCAGCTGCCACGGGGCAGGCCAGGACTGCAGGCAACACGCCCCTTCCCACTTCAGAAATAGTCAGCACCCAGCAGCCCACGATTTCACATTGGAGCTTAACACTTAGTTAATTGTTACTAATTTTTTCATGAAATTTATACTTGAATTCTCAGTTTGACACACACATACACACCCCACTGGAAAAACCTTGAAAGCAGGGCTTACATTTGTATACCTCCGCTAACTTTGCCTATGAGGTTATTACACAGTTAAGGACACTTTTTCTTAATATGGATTATGCACATAATGTCAGGTTAATCCAGCATGGGGAGAGTTACCAGCATCTGGTTGTTCGGAGCCACCGATGGGTGCCTCTGTTTTTAAACCATTTGTTGTGTCATATAAACAGTTTTATGGCCCTGGAAAAGATTTCTTTCTTTCACTCTCCCCCAGCAGCTCAGTCTCTCCATCGTCCCACGTTACGAGTCACTCACACAATGGTCCATCACGCCCCTGACCTTCTTAAGAGTTGACATCTTGACTTCCTTGTGATCGAGGCCGTGATTCTTGCCTTATTTCTCCTTCGCTTTTTGCTGCGGGCTCTCCCTTAAAGACGCAGGGCACCCACCACCACCTCAGTGTGTGTGACGTGCCTTCCTGCACTGCCTTACTTGGTCACAGCAATGAGATTGGCCCACCTCGTCCCATGGCGGGGGGAAAAAGCAAGAGGCAACCAGTGATGTCAGACAACACACAGACTAATTTAGGGGAAGAAGTCCAGTATTTCCAGAGAGGAGGTGGGCGGTACTGGTTTACAGTGGCAATATGACCGCGTCACAAAATGTTTTCAACCACTGGCAACAAGGCAGGTTAAGTGTCAGAACTTTCACTTAGTTTGTACTAGAACATTTGTTAAACTTTGGAAAACCCTAAGCCTAAAGTCTTGAAAAGAGATATGGAGATAAATGAGCCTAGACATTTAAAAATATTAAGCTAAGCCGATGTACCAGCAATTCTTATTTCTCCTAAGAATGTCATGCCTTTTCAAGACCTGATGCAAGGAGTAAGATACTTGTGCCTTTTTCTAATAGTGTCTATTATGGGGGAAAAAAAATCAAGTTGCTTACAGTTTAGACCGCCTTGTTGCACTATAAGCAGCCCAGATTCATAGCCATGGCTCCCCTGCATGAAGCATTGCTTGACTACCTGTGATGAAATATTGTAATGATGGTTTGCCAAGCTTGTATGAATGTTTGAAGACTTTATTTTTGCAGTCATAACCTTGGGCTGGACCTAAGTCTATATATAAACCATATGGTGTCTGTATTGTTTGTAGATGCTGACGAAAGAAAACTTGATCTTTTGATTTTTGTTGTAAGATTTTTCTTTTTATGTTTAGGCTGGTAGTAGATCATTTGCAAATGGTGGTTGATTTGGCATACTTCTATACTGTCTTGTTTCAGCTTGAATATTCTATACTAAATTTTTATAGAGTATAACATGCTAAGTCACTACAAAACTTGTTGTATTGTAAGGCGAGTGTAAACATTTTGTTAATAAAGTGCTATGTTTACAGATAACATATTTGCCCTTCAACTGGTTTCTCTTTGTGATAGCCTACATCACACATTTTTCTTTCTTTTTTTTTTTTTTTTTAAACTGTGTCTTGGGGCATGTGTGATTTTAGTTCCCCAGCCAGGGATCGCACCCACTGTGGAAGCACAGAGTCTTAACCACTGAACCACTAGGGAAGTCCTTCAGTCAGTTCAGTTGCTCAGTCGTGTCCGACTCTTTGCGACCCCATGAATCGCAGCACGCCAGGCCTCCCTGTCCATCACCAACTCCTGGAGTTCACTCAGACTCACGTCCATCAAGTCGGTGATGCCATCCAGCCATCTCATCCTCTGTCGTCCCCTTTTCCTCCTGCTCCCAATCCCTCCCAGCATCAGAGTCTTTTCCAATGAGTCAACTCTTCACATGAGGTGGCCAAAGTACTGGAGTTTTCAGCTTTAGCATCATTCCAGTCCTTCATCACGTGTTTTTCTTAACTAAATCTCCCGAAGTCATTTAAAAATGATTTTTGAAAACTGAAATGCCAGAACTTTGGTAGCTGTGGTGTCTGGTGAGCAGCGTGGTATTTGTATCCATCAGCCCAGCTCCCAGCATCTCTCTCTTAGTCACCTCCTCTTTCCTGTCCATGTCCTTCCCAGGGTTCAGATGGGGAACGCTGCTGGAGGCAGACCCGCAAAGCCTCCAGCAAGCATTTTGAGGGAACACTGTTTTCTCAGTAACTCAGGTTCATGAGGAAAAGGTTTTATACCATCTTCTGATATCTGGTTGGTTTCATCAAAGATGCCAGCATTGCCATTCAGAGTGGACTTCAGCCTGGATGTCCTCAGTGCCATGCAGTGCCCACAGAAGCACGGCTTCACACACTGGTTTTCTCTCTGACCTCCCTCTGAGATAGAAGCACGGTTGTCTTCATGCCAGTTTTGTGTTGACAGCAAGTGTGTTCACCTGAGGGAACCTGAGAGAGCAGAGAAGCCTACAGATGGACAGACTGGAGTTTGTGCTTCAGCTTAGCCCTTCCTGGGCTATGTGGCCTTAGACAAAGTTCTTACCCTCTCTGAGTTTTGTGGCCTGCATCCATAAAATGAGAAGGTGAAAGAGAGCCAAGCACACTTGACTCTTGGGGGGAGATGCTCGTATAACTGCCATTCAGCACAGTGTTAACAAAGAGTACGTCCTCACATATAATTTGTTTGAAAATTTATCTCCCTGATCGTCTTCATCTGTTTCAGTTAAAATAGCTGTTTGTCATTAGTTTGGGTTTTTTTGTTTCTTCCAATTTTTTGAGACATACAGGAAGCTCCAGTTGCTCAGCACTTGCCAACACTTGGTATGTTCTTTTCCACTTTAGCCATTCCGGCAGTGGGGTAGTGGTATCTTACCGTGGAATTTGCATTTTGCCGTTCGATGTGTGTTCTTTAGTGCACATCCTCCAGTGTTACAAGTGATACGACACCGGGAGCTAGAGCTGCATGTGTGGGGAGCTCCAGACCCAGGTTCAACTCACAGGTCCTTAATCTGTTCAGATACACCAGAACAGACAATAGACAGAGTTGAAAGGGGAACCAGAATCTGGAGGGGGCCGGGGGGAATGCTTGCTGCATATATGAGAAAATGAATTGCTATCTATAGTGAACGAAGAGTGTCCAGGATGCAGAAAGAACCACCCTCAAAAAGGGAAATGAAAGGACCCATAACATGAGAAAACAATTCACAAAAAAATACAAGTAGCAAATTAACAAATTACAGAGGATTAAATGACACTAATGCACATCCAAACTGGTGAACTCGTGTTTGGCCTGTTGGTAAAAAGGAAGCACAACCCAGCCTCTTAGAGAACACCCCACCCCTCAGTCCTCATCTAACGGCACCACCCCCTGGAGATCCTGTGGAAGAATTTACACAAACAGTAGAATAGTCTTTGCAGCCTTATATATAGTTTCTAGAAAAGGAGCAGAAAGGAATAAAATGTCAGATACAAATTAATGTGGAAAGGTGTGCCCAGTGTATTGCTGAGTGAAAAATAGGATGTATAGAGTATGAGTATATAAAACAAATTACACACATGTACACGTGTACCCTATGGTCTGTAGCCCACCAGGCTTCTTTGTCCATGGGATTTTCCAGGCAAGAATACTGGACCAGATTGCCATTTCCTCCTCCAGGGGATCTTCCCAATCTAGGGATCAAACCCACGTCTCATGTCTCCTGCATTAGGAGGCAGTTTCTTTACCACTAGCACCACCTGGGAAGCCCGCATATTAGGCTGTTAATCTGTCAAAATAGTACCCAAGCCAGTCTCATTTATAGATGCCAAGAAAGAATAGACTCCGTGCCAAAGGGGAAGCAGCAAGTGAGCGCCCACCCGAAACAAGGCTGTTTTGAACACATGCACAAAACAACTGTGCTTTATTTTTCCACAAGCAACTGGCTATTGCCTTAGAACAAATAGGAACTAAATCACGGACTCAGGTTTCTAAGCAATTTTAATGTTTATTGCAGATTTTTCTTTTCCCACTAAAACTTTAGAACTACATTTCTATTATGATGGTAAATTATAAATCTAAAATGCAAAACCTTTAAAACTTTTCAGTTGTTTGGCTTATAATAACAGTAGCCAAAAACATGATTCTCCACTGAAAATGTCAGTGTTGGTTGAAAAAGAAAGCATCACTAGTCTTCTAGAATTTACCAGGAATATTAAACAACCATTTCTTATTCTGTTTCTGAGACACCACTGCTGGAGCTTGAAAGGGAGTGAAGTGAAAGTCACTCAGTCGTGTCCAATTCTTTGCGACCCCATGGACTATACAGTCCGTAGAATTCTCCAGGCCAGAATACTGAAGTGGGTATCCTTTCTCTTCTCCAGGGGATCTTCCCAACCCAGGGATTAAACCCAGGTCTCCCACATTGCAGGCGGATTCTTTGCCAACTGAGCCACAAGGGAAGCCCAAGAATACTGAAGTGGGCAGCCTATCCCTTCTCCAGCGGATCTTCCTGACCCAGGAATCCAGCTGAGGTCTGCTGCATTGCAGGCAGACCTAAGCTACCAGGGAAGCCCTTATAAGGGAGAAGAAGGGGAAAAAAGAAAGACTTTACAGCCAACACCTTGTCAAAATGAATCACTGTGTTAATAATTTTAATCAGACCTCTGGTCACTCAGGTTTTTTATTTTCAGTATAACCTCTCAGCATCTTCCAGAAAACAATGTAAGAATGCAGAGATCACCTTTTAAGATGTGTGCGTCATGCTGACACAACCACAGGTATCACTGTTAAAGAGGTGGGAAACAGGACAAGAGGGTCAGAATTCTGTTTATTAAGACTCAGTGTAGAATATTATTACCTTCAGGCCTCTGTTAAATAAAATATATGGAAAACATAACGGGAAAGCTACCAAGGCTACACTCCATTAGAGAAAGGTCACTTTTAAGAAGAAAATTGTAGGGTCGTGGATAAAAATGTGAGGATAATGCTCAGTATTTGGGCACAAAATCTGTGCCCACGATATACCATCATCAGCACTGGAGTTTCAATCACCCACTCCAGCAACCAGGTCAGGTCACCTCTTCCTTTGCATATAAATGAGAACACATCGTAATTTTTTGGAAAAATGGAAAAGGAAAAAATGAGCAGACATGATAGCAATGACCTGGGTGCTGTTTACCAGCAAGGCCTGCCTGAATTACCAGTTGTGAATACCTGGAGCCATCAAATCATAAAAGATCCCACTAAGAAGACTCTTGAGAGTTCCTGAGACAGCAAGGAGATCAAACCAGTCAATCCTAAAGGAAATCCACACTGAATATTCACTGGAAGGACTGATTCTGAAGCTGAAGCTCCAGTTCTTTGGCCACCTGATGCAAAGAGCTGACTCATTGGAAAAGACCCTGATGCTGGGAAAGATTGAGGGCAGGAGGAGAAGGGGGTGACAGAGGATGAGATGGTTGGATGGCGTTGCTGATTCAATTGACTTGAACTTGGGCAAACTCCAGGAGATGGTAAAGGACAGGGAGGCCTGGAGTGCTATAGCCCATGGGGTTGCAAGGAGTCAGATATGACTTGGTGGCTGAACAATGAGGGTATTTGAATTTTTTTAATTTTATTTTTATATTTGATATTTCCACTGTGATAGCCCCATATTAAACAAGTAGAGTCTCTGTGGGTTTTCTTTTCCCTGGTCTTAAATTACTCCTCGCCAGACAAATCTGCTTCTGAATGTAACAGGAGATGGGAACATGGGTGGCCAAGTGGCAGTTTTTATAGATGGCCTGTTAATGACCTCAAGGTGCTGAAAGGACAGCCTCTTATGGGACAAATATGGTGATGATTATTGTGTGTATCAAATTATCCCCCCCCCCCACACACACACACAAAAGAAACCTCAGGCCACCTTGAAGGGAAGACCAACCTGGAAAGACTATTTGGCATTAACTGGATTAAAATGATGTGCAGCCTTCAGTGATCCAGTAATCTTGAAGAGAACATTTCAAGACATGGAATAAGATTACATTTCCTTGAGCTGTTCTCTGAGATGAATGACTCAGGGCTCGTTTTTNGACTATTTGGCATTAACTGGATTAAAATGATGTGCAGCCTTCAGTGATCCAGTAATCTTGAAGAGAACATTTCAAGACATGGAATAAGATTACATTTCCTTGAGCTGTTCTCTGAGATGAATGACTCAGGGCTCGTTTTTCGAAGGGGGTTCCAAGGCCAACCGAAGACATTTAGTATTTTGCCAACTCAGTGATTGCTTCAACTCTGGCTACCTCCTCTGCGAGGCAGTGTGTGATTTTATTTGCTAAATGATAGTGATGCCAGCTTCATGGGGCTACTGTGAATAGCTAATGATGGCAAGCAATCAAGCTCCATAAATCAATATTATTAATTGCATCAATAAGAAACATACAAATTCTATTATTAGCTCTGGCATCTGATAGCCTGTTACAAAACCACACAGGGTCAGAGCCTGCTTTTTTTCCGCCATGGTCCCTTTAGGGACTCTTTGCTTGTTTCTATATTACAGCCTAAAAAATATAAAAGTTTGTTTTTCATAATGCTGTAGTTTAAATAAAAATTCACACCCATACATGCCTCTGCGTACACACACTAACACAAAATGAAGCAAAGGCAACAACTTAAATGGCAAAGTAAAATGAAAAAAAAAAAGAAGCGGTCTTATAGCCCCAGTCTCAGGAGAACAGCACAGAATGAGAAGGGTTTGGACCAGAGAACTTTGAGGCTGTGAAGGGGGAGCACAGAGGAGCTGGAAGCGGACAAGAACAGCTGAAGTGACGAAGTGCCTTGGCCCAAAGGCACTGATGCCCACGGCCACAGCAAGATAAATGCCACTCCCTGCCCTCCCAGGTACCAGCTTTCAGAGGTTGATCCATCATCATTTGTTACTAATATCGTCCAACATTAAAACTTTCCTGCCACTGCAAAGCCCTACATCTTGGACAGAGAGGAATAAGTAGATGAAAAATCACAAGGTTTTATGACCCCTATCACACACCATGCGTTATCACAACACAAATACATGAGGACCCCATGAGGGAATTAATCTTCTAAGAGATAAAGCTGGTTCTTTCTGATACCTTTCCCATGGGAGGAAATAACAGAAGGCATTTACTACATGCCCCCTTTTCTAATTGCTGTGAATGAAGAATAGCTTGCTTGTGTTGAATAAAAGATGGGTGGATAGGGGATGTCTTCACCAAGTTACACAATGATCGTGAAGAGCCAGTTTTTCATGCTGTTTCCTGGATATCCTATATTTAGAGTGAGACGTATTTGCTCATTTCCTTTACAAATTACCAAAAAACAAACCCGCCCTGAAATAACTAAAATCTCCAGGAACATCACTGCTCCCAACCCCACACAGCATACAAGCCTCCCAGATGTAACACAAGGGACCAGGGGAGCTCTTTGAAATGCCACCCTCATGGTCACAGATACACTTCACGGAGGATTTACCATGTGCCCAGAACAGGGCACTAAGGGCTTTCCTGGCACTGAAAACCTTAGCAAGAGAAACTGACTCTACCCCACCTTACAGGTTGGCTCAGATGGTAAAGAATCCACCCGCAACGCAGAAGGCCCTATGTTCAAATCAACGAAGATGTGATTCCTGTGTTAGGAAGGTCCCCTGGAGAAAGGAATGGCAACCCACTCTAGAATTCTTGCCTGAAGAATTCCATGAACAGAGGAGCCTGGCAGGCTCAAAAAGAGTCAGACACGACTGAGGGACTGATCAACTGATCATGTATACACCTTACAGATGGGCATGGACAGGGAAGGAAAAGCCACTCGTGGTGGCCAGGAACTGGCCAGGCACTCACAGTGGGTCCTGATGCTCTTTCTTATTGAGCAGAATTCCACAGGACACTGGCATCACACAGGCCACTCCATGACCAGAGAGAGTCCAGATAATAACAAGAATCTACTCCAGTCATCATTCTGAGCCCAGACAAGAAAACTGTCGAACCCCACCCAAATTGACCTCTCCCAGGTGACCTGAGTGGTGGGCAGGCTGCTGCTTTGCCAGTTGCTCACACTTTGAGGCTGGCTCTGGGCTGCCCCCTCTGGATCCCCACCAGATCACGGAATTACCCCTTCCTGGCAGCATCTTTTTTTGTTGTTAAGTCAGTTGCATCTGACTCTGCAACCCCATGGACTATAGCATGCCAGGTGACATCTAACCCCAAGCGAAACCCCAAGCGAAGGTTTGGGGTTCCTCAAGTCCTCAAGTCCTTCAGGTGTTCTGCAAGCTCCCTCCTCCCTGCCACAGTGAGTAATAACCCCACCTCATTCCTCTACAGGGACCTCCCGGGTGCCTCAGCAGTAGAAAATCTACCTATAATGCAGGAAACAGGAGACACAGGTTCAATCTCTGGGTCAGGAGCTTCCCTGCAGGAGGAAATGGCAAGCCACTCCAGTATTCTTGCCTGGAAAATTCAGTGGACAGAGGAGCATGGTGGGCTACAGTCCATGGAGTCACAAAGGGTCAGGCATGACTGAGGACTCAGGCATGCATTCCTTTACCGGTGTGTTCTCGGAGCAGGCTGGAGTGCGTTGCCCAGAGCCTAGGAACCTGCCAGAGGTCACACACCTAACCTCTCAGAGCTACTCAATTGGGGTTTGGCCTAGGTAGCAGGCTCCACTGCCCCACATAGGATCACACCTTTCCCAGCGTGAAATGATGGTGTTATGGCAACCATTCAGATTTCCTGAGAACACTGCACTTGCTTTATATATTGCAATCACTTGTTTTGTTTTTTTCCCCCAGATAAAAACGCAGAGTCGTGACAGTCACTTGAGAATCCATGGCCCTAAGGATTCCTGGGAGCTATCGCAGGAACATGAAAATGGAGAAGCCAAACCTTAAACACCTCCACCCCATCACCTCTGCCTCCCTTGACCCTCCCCTTGGGGCCCCTGCTCCACTGGCTTTGCCACCACGTTCTGGGGGGATCAGGCTACAGGGACTCATCCTCCTCTTCTGAGCCTGGTGTCTGGAGCTCAGCACAGTTTCTGTTCTCAGAGGGCCCTGGGGAGTAGCCAATGGCTCAGCAAGACAGTAGAGGTGGGGGACTCGAAGCTGCATTCAGAGAGCAAACAGAGTTTTTAATCAGACCAATGAAAACTGTCAAGTTTTCTATTGATGCCTTCCTTCGCTAGTTGCTTTTTTTTTTTCCTTGATGTACTAATGTTATTTATTTAGGGTGTCGGGGAGAGGCCCATAGAGATGATGAGGAAGGTTTAACATCCCCAGCCCCCTGCCACCCCATGGCGAGGACTCCGGAGGGAAAGCTGCATATACAGTGAAAAATCACTGGGGCTTAGAGACTACCAAGCTTTGCACATTTTAAGCGCGCACACACACACACACACACACACACGAACACACACATACAAGTGGATGCACCGTCTTCCCCCTGCCACAGAACCCCAGACACACTGGAAATTGTCTGTGGGGCGGCTATTGCCTCTCCCCACAAGGAGACCAGACTTACTCCTGACCTCATCAAACATTTATCAGGTAGATCCGCTCTTGCACGGCCCAGGGGGAGCAGCGAGGTAAATATGCCTTCCTAACCCCTAAGGAGCTTGGAATCTAATTATCTTCTAGAAATCCTTTGGGGATCTGTTAATAAATCAATACGAATGATTTGTAATTAGAATATCAATTATTTGTATGCAAATGTGGCCTTCTGGGTGCTTGGGGACACGGCCTAAGGATGGAAAAGACTTTCTCCCCCACCTCCCTTCAAATTTTTAATTACATTATTTTATTCATTCATCAAACATGTAACGAGCACCTTTTATGTGCCAGGCACAGAGATGGGGACCATGAATCCATCTCCTCTCTGATTGCTCTCAGTTAGGAATGAGAGACCAAGGGGGTTCAGGGTGGTGGGGCGAGTTTGCTTATGGGGGCAAAGGGAGAAAAACACTGGTTTCCTTCCTCTGCACCTCCCAACAACCACACCATTCCCTGAGCAGACAGCCCCTCCTAAGTCCTCCTGCCTGAGCCTGGGGGGACCACTTCTTTGGATAAGGGTTAGGTCATACAGCTTCACCCCTGTTTGCAAAGATGTGGGGTGGCTCTGGGTATGACCCCCACCTCCATCCAGGCCAGTTTGGAGGTGCTTGGTCTGCATAAGTTTTAAAAAGTCCTATGTATGAGCTGGGCTTCCCTGGTGGGTCAGCAGTAAAGAATCTGCCTGCCAATGCAGGAGACATGGGTTCAATCCCTGGGTCAGGGAGATCCCTTGGAGAAGGAAATGACAACTTACTCTAGTATTCTAGCATGGGAAATCCCATGGACAGAGGAACCTGGTGGGCTACAGTCCATGGGGTTGCAAAAGATTTGGACATGACTTAGCAACTAAACAACAACACTGTATGAGCTAATTCTGAAACTTCAATGCCTCATGACCCTGGATCTTCCTCTTTCTCTCCCTTTCACCCTGCCTTCCTCCATTCCTTCCTTCTTTCCTCCACTCATCCCTCTACGGATTGCTTCAAGCCTTTGCTAGAAGCTCAAATCAGGGATAGATCATTCATGAAACTCATGTCTTAGTGGGGAGACTAAGTCTCTTCAGTCATGTCCGACTCTGTGCAACCCCACAGACGGCAGCCCACCAGGCTTCCCCACCCCTGGGATTCTCCAGGCAAGAACACTGGAGTGGGTTGCCATTTCCTTCTCCAATCCATGAAACTGAAAAGTGAAAGTGAAGTCGCTCAGTTGTGTCCGACCCTCTTCGACCCCATGGACTGCAGCCCACCAGGCTCCTCCATCCATGGGACTTTCCAGGCAAGAGTACTGGAGTGGGGTGCCATTGCCTTCTC
>SJYV01004222.1:535240-545544 GCA_006410875.1 Neotragus pygmaeus | reverse complement strand
CCCTTGTCATGCGAAGAGTTGACTCATTGGAAAAGACTCTGATGCTGGGAGGGATTGGGGGCAGGAGGAGAAGGGGACGACCGAGGATGAGATGGTTGGATGGCATCATGGACTTGATGGACATGAATCTGAGTGAACTCTGAGAGATGGTGATGAACAGGAAGGCCTGGCGTGCTGCAATTCATGGGATCACAAAGAGTTGGACACGACTGAGCGACTGAACTGAACTAAACTAGCACATATATATACATATATTTCTAATAAATTAATTTTAAATGGAATATATATATATACAAAAATATATATATATATATATATAAAGAGTATATACCTAAATAACTATATAAGTAGACACCTCAAAAAAAGGGATACCCGCAATGGCCAAAGAAAATAAAAAAATGAAACAGTGATCGATATTAAATTTTTTTGAAAATAATCAAATTAACCTCCATACACAGCTACCAAAATGGACAAAACCAGAATTAAAGATACCAAATTTTGATTAAATCACAGAGAAAGAGGAAGAAAAGAGGCAATGGAGAACTTATTCATGCATGTTTCGTAGAAGACATGTTTGAATATTATTGCTAGCAATATTATTCATAAGAGCCAAAAACCTATCAACAGAAGACTGGTTAAAAAAAATTGTGCTATGTTAACATACAGTAGTAAAATGCAACTATGAGAATGAAAAAAATCCAAAATTATTATATTCAACAACATGGATGAATCTCACAAATATAATGGTACTTTAAAAATATAGTTAAAAAAGAATAAATGTGTATAACTTACCCATACAAAGTTCAGTCACAACTAACATTAATATATAGTATTAGAAGTCTGGTTTATATGTGATAGCAACAGGAAAGAAGCAGAGGAATGACTTCTTGGTCACTATTAATGTTCTAATATTTGATACAGATAGTGAAATGAGTTTGGTACTGCAAAAAAATCCAGAGTTACTCTAAGAGTGAGAAAAATTTATCAGATGATTCCAATAGAATTACTCCCCTTTATAATTGGCCAGAATTGTTTTCCATGGCCAATACTACTGGCTCTATCAAAGGAATAGATTTATCAGCTTCAGTTNGATGACAGAGGATGAGATGGTTGGATGGCATCACCGACTCAATGGGCATGAGTTTGAGTAAACTCCTGGAGTTGGTGATGGACAGGGAGGCCTGGCGTACTGCAGTCCATGGGGTTGCAAAGAGGCAGACACGACTGAACAACTGAACTGAGCTGAACGTCTATACGTTGGGGCTTCCCTGGTGACTCAGTGGTAAAGAATGTGCTTGCCAGTGCAGGAGATTCGGGTTCAATCCTTGAGTCAGGAAGATCCCCTGGGGAAGGAAATAGCAACACACTTCAGTATTCTTGCCTGGGAAATCCGATGGACAGAGGAACCGGGCAGGCTACAATCCATGAGGTCAGCAAAAATTGGACACAATTTAGCAACTAAACAACAACAATGCGTATATGTTAATCCCAAACTCCTAATTTATCCCTCCCCCCTTGCCCCTTTGGTAACCACACATTTGTTTTCTATGTCTGTGGATCTATTTCTGAAAAACAATACATTTGATATGTATAACTGAGTCACTTTGCTGTACACCTGAAACATTGTAAATCAACTACCCTTCAATTTAAAAATAAGTAAACACAATACATTTTAAAAAACAAAAATTTTTAAATTTAATAATGCAAACTAACAGAACACACACACAAAGAACCACTGCGTTTGGTGATGTTACTCATTTGAATAGAATATCCTCTAGGACAACCAAGGGCATCCAACCATGACAGCTAGACTGCATAGCACAACAGAAGACCCATCATCCCTGGGCCATCCTGGTGCACTTCCCAGTGCCTTGGTCTCCTCATCTGTAAAGTGGGGATAAATGATCCTCTTGACATGGGAGGATTAAACTAGATAACATAAACAAAGTCCTTGGTGCAGTATCTGGCCCACAGTTATACACTTGATATGATGGAATTAGAGGTCCAAGGGAGATTAAGATTGAAGATGCTATATTGCCAGCTTTGTAGATGAAGGAAGGGGCATGGAGCCAAGGTCTCTGGCCAAGCTCCAGGAGCTAGAGAAGGCAAGGAACCTGCAGACCATGGAATGCAGATGGATTTTAGCCTCGTAAGAGCCAGTTTCAGACTTTCAACCTCCAAAACTTTTGTGGGTCATTTGTTATAGCACCACAGGAAATGAAAACATATCCTAATCTACTGCCTGACCCAGAGCAGGAGCTAAATAAATGTGAGAAAATATTATAAGTTTCAAATTTTTCACTTACTTATTTTTTGGCTGTGCTGTGTGATGTTGGATCTTAGCTTCCCGACCAGGAATCGAAACCATGTTCCTTGCTTTGGAAGCATAGCATCTTAACCACTGGATCTCCTCAGAGGTCCTCTGAGAAAGTATTATTCTTCCTTGCCTTTCCTCCAGATCAGCCCCAGCAGGCATGTACCCTGGGGCCTTTGCATTTGCTTTCCCTCCACTTGGAGAACTCTTCCTTCTCTTTTCTGTCTGGCAAGATCTTTCTTACTATTTTTCCAAGATTATTCTCTAATACCATATGAGCTTTTAAGTTTTCTTCCAGCCCCGAGTAAAGTTCATTGTGTCTTGGTAGCTTTCTTTTTTAAATGTTTATTTATTTGTTTGTCTGTGCCAGGTCTTATTTGGCAGCATGCAAGCTCTTAGTTGCTGCATGTAGGATCCTAGTTCCCTGATCAGAGATTGAACCAGGGCTCTCTGCACTGGGAGTGCAGTCTTAGCCGTTAGACCATTGGGAGTCTCTCTTAGTAGCTTTCTTCTCATCTATTTTAGTGTTTATCACAGATTGTAACAATGTTGGTGGTTTTTTGTTGTTTTTTAACTCCCTTTACCAGACATAAGGTCCTTTGGAGCCAGGGTTAAATCCATCCACTGTGGGATGCTAATGTAGCAGGTCCTTAGGAAATGCCACTCGGATGAGTGAATGAATGAGAGAGAGAATGAATGATTGAGTGAGTGATGGCAGGGAGGATGGGTGGGATTTGGACAGCCAGTAGCATTTCTGAAGCAAGAAAAGGGGTGAGACACCGGTTCCACGAAGCCACCCATTTTTTCTTTTTTTTTAATTTTAATTTTTTTAAAATTTATTTTAATTGGAGGCTAATTACTTTACAATATTGTAGTGGTTTTTGCCATACATTGACATGAANATGCTTATTGTATATATATGTTTACTGATCACAATGTACTTTCTTCCATACACTTACATTTATCAATACTGCTTGGAGAATTTTATGGCATTAACTGGAGATTCTTAATCCTGACCTCTCCTTTTCTGATTACCCACATATCTTTCCTTTCTTTTCTTCCTATGACCAGGGACTAAAACATTTCATAATCATTTTGGTTCTAAGAAAAGGTTTCACCTTAATTTGTTTTCTGATATTTAGGCTCAATTTTGTGTTTTGTCTATCTGAAGTTCAAAATTTTATTAGGAATTTAAAAAGCAAGTTATATAAACTTACTTTAAAATAATATAAGAATCTCTTAATGGGAGTCCATGTTAATGTTGGACCCTGTCTTTTATCACATAGGAAATAGTCAAGAAAGCAGAAAATATACTTTCTTATGATTAGATTACAATGACTTTGATGAATTAACATGCCCATTAAATTAAACTATATGTTGACATGAAAAAAAAATCAGCTATAGATTATTCTTCCCCAAAAAACCTAAGTCAAAGCAAAAGTCAAGACTAAATTAGAGCCCATGTGAAATAGCTTTGTTTTTGAAAGGCAGATATTTTGAGCAAATTTGTTCTACAATGTGCTCTTGTTATAAAATGATTTCAAATAATTCTCACTAAAATTACTAATATCACTGTTGCTTAATTACTCTAAAACTAGTGGCTATGGCAGGCATTTGAATGGGCTCGTGAGATATGAGTCAGGAATTCATGAAAGAATTGGTCAGACAGTTCTTATTTCAAGTCTTTTATGTGTAAACAAGTCAATTGTTGGTTGGGACTGTTGTTGGTTGGTCAGCTGTTGCAGTCATCTGAAGGCTCAACTCTGCTGGATGTCCAGATGGATCACTCACATGGCTATGGTTAATGCTGGCTACCAGGCCCACATGAGACACTGCAGCACAGTAGTTTCTAGGTAGATTAACTTCTTATATGGCAACTGGCATATCCCCAAGTGAGTAACCCAAAAGAACAAGCAAAAATTGGATGATCTTTCTCCAGTATTGCCCTGAAAGCCATCCTGGGTCACTTCTGTAGCATCCCTGGAGTTACAAGCAAATTACCAAGGCCAGTCCAGATGCAAGTGAAGGGTCGTAGACCTCTTGATTTGATTTTAAAATGCCTGAGAGTTCATTATTATAAAAGTATATTTTTAGCTTTTTTAATGAGTAATATTATAAATTTTAAGACTATTATATAGTCTAAGATATTTACTATTATCTCCTTTTCATAATTTTGCTTATAGGAAATAGACTTATTAGTGCAATATATGTTTATGTTGGTAAATTTCTTACAAAACTATGAATAATATAGCCTATTGGGTTTTTGCCTTCCTACTTTTTACCCTTGAACCAAATTAAAATAAAAATTAGGGTTAAAGCAAAAGGCCACCTCTGGGGATGAAAGAATTAAGAAGTAGTAAAGGTCTTGCTCTTTCAAGCTGTGAACAGCAGTTACTTTAAGTTTTGTCTCTCTAGGAAGAAAAAAACAAACATATCTTTTTAAAAAGGAAGAAGAAAGTGTGGTCTTATATTTACACAGGGGATAATTAAGACTTTTTTCTCCATTCTGGGTTACTTTAACAGAAACTTCTTTTAAAAACAGGCAAAGAAGACAAATTTTTTAAATTTAGGAATTCATTGAATATCTTTTGTGGGTTTATTTTAATCAATTACAACTAGTAGCTCTTGGTTTTTTAATATTTTGAAATTTTTTAAATAAAAAAGATATTAACCAATTTTTAGAAAAAATTTTAAAGTAAAGTTACCATTACTTTTATCATAATAACACAAGCAGTTGAGACCCAGACTTTGCTTTTAAATATCCCTCCTTATAATAATTTCAGCTCATCCGTATGTCTTCTTTGGAGAAATGTCTATTGAGTTCTTTGGCCCATTTTTTGATCGGGTCGTTTATTTTTCTGGAGTTGAGCTGTATAAGTTGCTTGTATATTTTTGAGATTAGTTATTTGTCAGTTGCTTCATTTGCTATTGTTTTCTCCCATTCAGAAGGCTGTCTTTTCACCTTACTTATAGTTTCCTTTGTTGTGCAGAAGCTTTTAATTTTAATTAGATCCCATTTGTTTATTTTTGTTTTTATTTCCAGTATTCTGGGAGGTGGATCATAGAGGATCCTACTGTGATTTATGTCAGAGAGTGTTTTGCCTATGTTCNGTTGTGCAAAAGCTTTTAATTTTAATTAGATCCCATTTGTTTATTTTTGCTTTTATGTCCAGTATTCTGGGAGGTGGATCATACCAAATAAGTAAGTTTTAAAAAAGAGGAAGAAGAATTCTGCTCCTACCTGAATGAAGTCCCTCTTCTGAGTTCCTGGGTCCTAAGGACCCAATATCTTGCCTGTGTCTCTTGGCTCCCCTGCTCCCCTACCCACAAGACACCTTAGTGTCTTCATCTTCTTGCTTTTACAGTTCCCCATTACCCCATTAACCATTTGTTCATACTAAGTTATCTTTGTCAAAATAACTGGTGTAACTTCTGCTTTCCTGGCTGGACCTGGACTGGTAGAAGACTTAGTACCAAGAGTGGTCCCAGGAGATGGACCCTCAAAGACCAGGATGCAGAGTCTGACTAGTCCACATCCTCATGCCTGACTGAGGTGTCCACAGGGCATGGAATAGAGGCAGGGGTGTGCTGGGCTCAGACTAGCTCGCAGGAGTCAATGGTGGACTCCTCTTTTAACTCTGTGTTCAGCAATGACCTCCAGGTCGGTTAAAATTAGTCATGGTGTGAGTGTTTGCAACACAGAAATCTACAAAAACTATAGCTGAGTTACTTTTACCTCAGAGAGTCAGTTTAGCATTGAGCACGTGTTACAAGTAATCTACAAGTATATGCAGTGGCAGCCCCACTACCTGCCTTCGAATCATGAGGGTGACTAGCACCCACAACCAGGTCCGGGAGAGTCCTGTGGCCACTGCCTTGATGTCGCAGTGATGATCCCGGGACTGTGGGTAGTAGCTGTGTCTGAGTTCCCTGGAGCTATTATGGAAAGAAAATGACAAGCTCTCTAAACATTCAGTTAAGTCCCAGTGCAAAAGCCAGAGGGATTCCATGGAGCCCTAAAATAATCCTTTCTTGCAACTATAGGTTTTTGACCTTGCTGAAACCCATACCCCAAATTGGTTCTTCCCAGGTGGCACAAGTGTTAAACATCTGCCTGCCAATGCAGGAGATATAAGAGACTCATGTTTGATCCATAGGTTGGGAAGATCCCCTGGAGGAAGGTATGGCAACCCACTCCAGTATTCTTGCCTGGAGTATCCCGTGGACAGAGGAGCCTGGCAGGCTACAGTCCATGGGGTCGCAAAGAGTTGGACACAACTGAAGTGACTTAGCATGCACACTTACCCAAAACTTAATTGGTTAGGTTGCAGAATTACAACATAAAGAGAATCCATTGATTTTCCAGAATCTCAAGACGTCCATTCAGATGTTTATCTCGCTGAGAGACGACCAGAAGCACAGATGTACATTGACCCGTCGGTAGTGGGCAGCTAGGAACAGATACAGCAGAATTGAATTTCATGAGAAGGAGGTGTGGGAAGGGGTTTTGGGGATGCCTCCTGGGATGGGCACAATCTGAAGGTGTTCACAGTGTCCCTTGTGAATGCCCACCAAGGGCATCAGTGACTCAGTAATAAACCAGTGGACAGGGTGACTCATTCTGGGCCCCTCAGCCACTGCTTACATGCTGAGTTTATTTTAAAGTGCCCATGGAGGCAGGTGTAGAAGCTCTGCATGGGCCCAAGAACATGGACTTACCCCCATGAAGATGACCTGGGCACTGCCACTGCCTAAAATGACAGCAGTGGAGACTGACATCAAAACCCCTCAATGGGGTGGGGCGTGGCTGGAACCAATGTTAGAGACCTGCCTGTGTGATCCTTAGTTGTGTAAAGGAACTGAGCAACCAGGGAAGTCCAAATAGAACGCAGAGCCTTAAAAAAATAACTGAAATGAAAAACTCCTGGAATAGGTTTATCTGCAGCCTTAGGAACAATTACAGATGGAAAGATCTGAAGATATACCACCATATAGGATACAGAGATGAGAGATGAAGCCCTGACAGAGAGGCAAGGAGACAGGGAGAATGGTGTGAGAAGGTCTAATGAATGAATGGGTTTTATTTGTAACTTACTACAGAGGAGTTGACTGGAAAAGACTCTGATGCTGGGAGGGATTGGGGGCAGGAGGAGAAGGGGATGACAGAGGATGAGATGGCTGGATGGCATCACTGACTCGATGGACCTGAGTCTGAGTAAACTCCGGGAGTTGGTGGTAGACAGGAAGGCCTGGCGTGCTGCGATTCATGGGATCGCAAAGAGTCGGACACAACTGAGTGACTGAACTGAACAGACAGTTTTATGTATCGGTATGTTGTTAATAAACACAATGAAACAAAATTTTCATGAAAATATATAATACACNGGTAGACAGGAAGGCCTGGCGTGCTGCGATTCATGGGATCGCAAAGAGTCGGACACAACTGAGTGACTGAACTGAACAGACAGTTTTATGTATCGGTATGTTGTTAATAAACACAATGAAACAAAATTTTCATGAAAATATATAATACACTCTGATATTTTCTGTTCATTTTCCCTCTCAGAGCTGGTAACAACCTACTGAATTGATTTTATAAGTCACCTTTGGGAAACAACCTACAGCTTGAAAAATCTAGGTTGAATAAACTACTAGTCAGATATCTAGGAGAAAAGAGTGAGAGGATGGAGCTAAGGTAACATTTAAAAGAGATAACTATTAGGACTTCTCTGATGATCCAGTGGCTAAGACTCCATGGGAGCAGGGGACCTGGGTTTGATCCCTGGTCAGGGAACTAGATTCCACATGTGTGCTGTAACTAAGCCCCAATGCAGCCAAATAAATTAATTTTCAATAAAGAGAGGGTGTTATTTATTGGGTATGGAGTTGCAATATGAAAGAGTTCTGGAGATGGACAGTGGTCATGGTTGAACAACAGTGTAAGTGTATTCAATATTATTGAACTGTACACTTAAAATGATTAAGATGGTAAATCATATGTGTATTTTGCAACAATTAAAAAAAAATTTTTAATGCTGAGAATTTTCCAGAATGATGAAAGATTCCAGTCAACAAATTCAGAAACTCTTGAGTATTCAAACAGGATAAATGCTACAGACTGAGCATTTGTATCCTCCCCAAAATTCATATGCCAAAATGCAATTCCTGAAAGACAGTGTTAGGAGATGGGGTCTTTGGGGGTGATAAGGTCACGTGTGGGGAAACCTCATGAATAGCATTAGTGCCCTTATAAAAATGACTCCAGAGAGCAAGAAAACAGCTGACTATGAACCAGAAAGTGGGCTCTTGCCTGGCGCAGAATGTGTTGGTGCTTCAGTCTTGAAATTTCAGGTCCCATAACTGTGAGAAATAAATGTTGATATCTAAGCCATCCAGTCTATATGGTATTTTACTAAAGCAGCTTGAATGAGCTAAGACAAATAAATTAGAAGATACATTGCGATAAAACTGCAGAACCCCAGGACAATGGGAAGAAACAGGACATTTCTGAAGGAATGATGAAGAGATTGTCATCTGAAACCTCAGCAGTAACAGTGGGAGCTGGAAGTCAGTGGTGGCATCCAACAGCTCTGAGAGAAAACCATTGTCCCTCTAGTAAACCAACCAAAATATCTTGCAAAAACAGGAGAAAAATAAAGTCAGTTTTAGAAGAACAAAACCCAACAGCATTTGCTTCAACAAACTTCCTGAAACAGAATTTAAAGATTTAGGCATGAGGAAAGTGATCCTGATTGTAAATTCTGAGATGCAGGAAGAAAAGATGAGCAAAGAAATTGGTAACTGTGTGGCTGAGTCTAAATCAATATTGACTGTGTAAAATAACTTAGTAATGGCTCACAGGGTGAAAAAGAAAAAGATTAAACTTAAAATATAGTATAATTAAGCATATAATTTAGAGGATGGGCTATTAAAGTACACTTAAGTTCTTTTATTTTTCAGGGAGCCAAGTAAAGAGTAATCATTGAAACAGCATAGAGTATATAATAGGAGGAAAAGTGGAATGAGAAAAAAATTAGCTCTACAAATGCAAAAAGGAAAGGAAAAAGAAAAAAACAAATGTGACCAACGGAAGGCACAAAATAAGATGGTAGAAATATATCCATATATATCATAAATATAATAAGTATAAATGGACCAAATGCTGTACTTAAAAGACAAAGATTATCTTTAAAAAAAAAACCCTTTAAAAATTATGAAAAATTGCAAATTGGAAAGTGCAAAGAACAGTACAAAGAATCCCTATATGTCTGTCATGTAGAGTCAGTGTTAGCTATTTGCTATTTTCATTTATATATGAAAAGGAAAATATTAATAACATATTTCAGGTAGTACACACTATATAATGAAGTAAAGTTTAAATGTCAGTAATGAGATAATGAAGTAGAGTGTTCACTTTAAAACCAAACAGATATAGGTTCTCAGTAATTTTTTAAAGTGTATTTGTTTGTGTGGGTGGTTATTTATTCAAAGGCTGTCTCATCTATGGCCTCTAGCGAGAAGTAGGAACCAGGTCAATTTTTCTGATCATTGTATTTCTAAATATTTGTTGCATTTAGCAGTACAGGATTCAGCACAGTGCTTGTTACATAGTAAACATTTAGAGTAGCTTTTATTTATTATAATCGATGCTGTTGTTATGTGAAGCGTTCAGCAAAGTGGCACAAAATAAGCAAGCAATAATTGGTAGCTTACTAAATTTATATTTATTGCTTACCACACGTCACCGTGTCTAACACACATCATTCACTCACAAACATCATGTTTATAATAAGAATAAATCGTACTTTCATTATTATTCAAAATCTCTAAGTGCCTGGCACATTAGCAAGAAGTGGAAGTTCATTTTTATTAATTATTGACTAAAGCACTTAACACAAAATCTGCCTCCCTTGCGCCCTTCCTAAATAAATAATCTTCAGGATGATAGTCCTCAATTCTGGGTGTCCCGGACCCGCCCCTTCCCGGGACT
>SJYV01004222.1:504935-526277 GCA_006410875.1 Neotragus pygmaeus | reverse complement strand
CCTCGGTCATCCCCTTCTCCTCCTGCCCCCAATCCCTCCCAGCATCAGAGTCTTTTCCAATGAGTCAACTCTTCGCATGAGGTGGCCAAAGTACTGGAGTTTCAGCTTTAGCATCATTCCTTCCAAAGAAATCCCAGAGTTGATCTCCTTCAGAATGGACTGGTTGGATCTCCTTGTAGTCCAAGGGACTCTCAAGAGTTTCTTCAACACCACAGTTCAAAAGCATCAATTGTTCAGCACTCAGCCTTCTTCACAGTCCAACTCTCACATCCATACATGACCACAGGAAAAACCATAGCCTCCTGCATTGCAGGCAGACTTTTCAGTATCTGAGCCACTAGGAAACAGTACGTATGAGAACAGCCAGTACAGCTCCTGCTGTAGGTTCTCAAAAGTGTGCATTTTTCTATCATTCTATGCCTTTTATGTCATCATGCTGCCTGAAATGTGGGTTTACTTAGGTAGGTTGGAGAAAGAGAGAAAAGCTCCCATTTCTGCTTCAACCTCTTCCCTGGTCAATTGCACAAAGCTGAGCGCTGAGGAAGCTTCCTCTACTGATATGTGCCTGTTCCCCCTGGGCTCAGGCTTGAGTGTCTCAAGTGCTAGAACTTGCACACCAGGCTAATGATGAGTTTTCTTGCCCCTGATAAAACAGCCTGGGGATGTAAAGTGATGTCAGCACCTTCCCCTCCAAGTGCCCCGTGTCCCTCCTCTTTTTTCCTTGTGATGATGAATTCCAGTCATTGGTGGCCTTGTGCATTTAACATGAAGCATTGTTATGGAAACTCTTGATTTATACCGAGTATAAGGAGCCTGATGTTGGGTGTAGTTTGAGCTCTTAAGTAGTACTCATTCACTCTTGTTAATCAGATTTGCTTGTGTGCTTATGAGGCTATATCTTGTTCCAGCTCAAGAACCATGGTTCCTGTCCAGAGATCTTTGTTTTAGGATTTCCATCTTAGGACTTGCACCTTTGCTAACAAGATGCAATCATTGTCCCTGGTCTTTGATTCCTATTTTCCCCCTTAGGTTTGATGTAGATGCTTCATGAGGTGCCATCATTTTTCTTTAGTAACTCAAAGTGCTGCTGATCATTGTCCAGGTACCAATCCTGTGATCCTTTATATTGGATGGCCAGGATTCTTCAATTCTGTCTTTAGCTGAGTCCCTGGATCTAGGCCTTTTATAGGTCAAAATCTACCTAATCACTTGCCAGAAATGCCTGGGGCTGGAAGTATCTCTAGACTCCAAACTCTAATTCTGACTCAGCAGAGACTTTGATATAGAGGTTGGCTAGAGAACTGTGATGCTGGAGAAGACTCAAGAGTCTCTTGCACAGCAAGGAGATCAAACCAGTCAATCCTAAAGGAAATCAACCCTGAATATTCATTGGAAGGACNACTGAGTAACTCATATCACAGAACTGGGTTATCGATTAAACAAGATGAAGAACATAAAGCCTTTACCATTGTCCCCAAGCTTTGTGGACCACCTTCTGGAAATCAAGCGTTTCTCTTCTAGAAACATTCATTAGATGTGTATAAGAGACAGCTCCCCCTTGGCCCCCCTGCCCCTGGAGTGGGAGAAAAAAAAAATCCTTGAGAAAATGGCATCATCCCATGGGGAAAGTCTTGTAGTGCTTTCTTTTAATAATATGTTAGCATTGATGGCACAAAACTCTAAAGGTATAGAAATACTTTCCTAGAGGTTTCCTTCATCCTTTCAGAAGGGTTAATATTACTTTCTGACTAGTAGGTTAGCATTTCTTTTCATCTGTCAGTAGTGTCTTCAATCAGGGTTCTTCTGGTTGTGTGTGTGTTTGTGCCTGCACGTTTGTGCGCAGGCCCATGTGGGCACACCTTCACACAGATAACTGATGTGCTTGAATTAGTATGCAGTTGGCATTTCAGTGAGGTCCTTCAGCCCTAACCTGTCTGGGAGGGGGGTGGGGAAATATATGTTTTGGAGGAGAGTGAGGTTGAGGCTGTTGTGTGTTTTGGATTGTGCTTTTTGTGTGTTAGTCTCTCAGTCATTTCTGACTCTTTGTCAGACCCCGTGGACTGTTGTCCACCAGGCTCCTCCTGTCCGTGGATTTCTCCAGGCAAGAATATTGCAGTGGGTAGCAGTTCTCTTCTCCAAGGAACTTTCCCACTCACGGTTTGAACCCAGGTCTCCTGCATTGCAGGCAGATTCTTTGCCATCTGAACCACTTTAAGACAGTATAATGGCCCCCTGGGCCATTTATCTAGGTTTGAATTGCTTATAACCTTTAGGAACCAAGTTCCTTGGGCTGTCTTTTAAAGGATGGCTCAGAGAGTGGAGAGGAGCAGAAAACTGGTTGAGCTCGGAACAGAGGGGCTAAGTGCTAGACTGACACCACCACTCCCCGCAGTTACTTGGGTCCGGAATTTAAAGCAGTGGCCGTAGTGATGCTTCCACCCGTTATGCAATATGAAAGGAAAGGAAAGGGAAGGGAAGAATGAATGTTTCTAGAAGAGAAACGCTTGATTTCCAGAAGGTGGTCCACAAAGCTTGGGGACAATGGTAAAGGCTTTATGTTCTTCATCTTGTTTAATCGATAACCCAGTTCTGTGATATGAGTTACTCAGTGGTCAGGAGGCCTGCCCCTGGATGGGGCCACTGGGTAAAAAGTGGTGCAGGGAATTAGCCCAGGTGTGTAGCGGCAAAGCCCATTTCGTTCACATCATCTCTGGAAGGAACTCGTGAACAGGGTTTCATTTTGCGGGGAAGGAAGGCAGAGAATTTTTAACCATTACAGATGTCTTAGTAGCTGTCAGGATAATTTCTTAAGAATATTAGTTAGTTAAGAGTTACTATTTGTGGAATTTTTAGGAGGGATTTCTTTCTTCTTTTAAAAAGTCCATACAGATGACTCCAAAGCATTCTTTGATTTACTTTGTGAATTTTCTTTTTTGTAACAGAAACTGTTGGTGTTTAATGATTCTGTATGTTTAGAACACACTAACTTTCAAGTAATCTGCAAATCTGCTCTGGAGTCTTTGGAAGGTAGGATGAAACTTGTGTGAGGTAGAGATATCACAGGTTTTTGCAAATCTGTAAAGTGGGAATTTAGAGTTCAAAGGGTGTTTATTAGGAATAGGAATGTCACTGGAAGGGGAAGTGGCAACTCACTCTGGTATTCTTGGCCTGGGAAATCCATGGACAAAGGAGCTTGGCAGGCTGCAGTCCATGGAGTTGCAAAAGAGTCGGACATGACTTAGTGACTAAACAACAACATGAAAGATTTATGTTTTACTATACTATCATAATATATATGATATTATGCACATAATAAAAATAAGAATGCCTGAAATGTAACCTTCACCAGAGCTACTGTAAAGCTTACAGATGGGGCTAAGATGACTAGCGATTTCTCAAATGCTGCAAGAGACTGACTCACAGTGACTATTAGAAGGTGCTCTTCCATTCTGTAGGGGGTGTACTTGGGAAGTCTGCCTTCCTTGAATGATGACAGCCACTCATGGGAATCACGAGATGCGCCA
Organism: Neotragus pygmaeus; assembly: GCA_006410875.1. NCBI lineage: Eukaryota > Metazoa > Chordata > Mammalia > Artiodactyla > Bovidae > Neotragus > Neotragus pygmaeus. The sequence continues at coordinate 522,753 of SJYV01004222.1, read as the reverse complement.
GGGCTGTGGTGATTGTGTGCACAGTGGACAGTTGTCCAGTTGGGAATGTTTGGAGTTTCTTCTTTTTCCACAGCTCAGGCTTTGAGGTGTTCTTCACGGACAGAGGGGCCCCTCTTGTCTGATGGAATATAATGTGGTTGTGATTCAGGGATGGTCTGGTTGCCACATCCCACAAGCTTCCTGTGGGCCAGGCCCTGGGGTGCGGGCTGGAGAGGTGTCCTGGCCCTAAAGTGTCCAGCCCTCTATAAGTAAGTGCTCGTTTATTCTAAAAACAGGACTAGGAAGTAGATAGTTAGCGATTCTCAGGTTCGTAACCTGAATTAGATGTGGATTTGAACCAAGATCTGCCTAACTGCAGAGCCCCTGTTCTTTTTCATTACATTGACTATGTTGCTCCTCTTAAAAAGTTAGTGGGAGTGTGACTCAGGAGGATGGCCCAGGACTTTATCTTATTTATTACGTTGTTAGGAAGATGAAAGGAGGACTGGAAATAGGACACGGGGAATTGAGCAAGAGCGCTGACAGACAAATGAAATATGAAAATGAAGGAAAAGTGCTTAATTGTCATTGTAATCTAGTAATGGCTTCCTTGTCACTGCTTCCATGAAGTGCAGTGTTGTTCTGGAGTGTTAGAGTGACTAATTAAAAAAAAAAACAATTGTACTAATTCTGTTTTCCCTAAGAACTTTTCATCCTAACTCAGTGACTTCTGATTGTGTCGTTTTTGTATTAATGTTGAAATTTATGTGCTGATATTATCACCATACCTTCCCTTCTACCATCACTCCTCACGTGTCCTCTGTTGCCTCAGTGCTTGTCATCATAGACAATGCAGGCTGATTGGGTACTGTTTTGCCTTTTAGTTACATCACTTAACATTTACAGTATAATGGGGGAAAGGGAAAGAAAGGAAGGGTACCTGGGTCAGTTTTCTGTGCTTCTGCACAGTCTGAGCACTCTCCAGCCTTTAGAGTCCTAAATGTGCCAAGCCCCATCACCAGCACTTCAGATCTAGGAAAACAGCCAGGATTATTATCCTTGGCGTTTCAGAGATGAGAGGAACTGGACTGGCGCTTGGCGGAATGCAGAACTTGCACCTCGGCTTTCAGCCCCTGAAGCTTGTGTGCTTTGTATTACAAAGGGCGGCTTGTGTTCCTGCCCTCCCTGTCACTCCCCGCCCAGCGTTGATCCCCTTTCCGGTTGGATGAGGAAGGTTGACCCCAAGGCCGCTTGGAGTTCCTTCCAGCTCCAGTCTTGAGAACATGCTATTAAAATTTGTTTTAGTTGAAGAAGAAAGATGGAAAGCCCCCTGAGGGCAGAAACTGGGGTTTGTATTTCTCTTAGTACCGACCAGTGCTTTGCACTAGTGGGCTGTCAGATCTTTCATTAATGAGCCCTCTTGTTCCTGTTGAAAAGCTCACTGTACTCTAGTAACTTTTCCTGAGTATTCTTGGGTATTCTCATCCAGCTCCAGTGTTTTCTACATCACCTCAAACGGTACAAACTGGGTACCATGTGCATGGTTATGGCTCCTGCTCCTTGAGCTTCATTTACACAGGCTTTGTCTTCCATGCTGTAGACTGCAGGCCCCTATAGGTTTTGTTTCTGTAGTTTTCCCCAGTGGTAACTATGGGATATGTTCTTGTCTTCTGCTATTTAATAGTAACCCCAAAGAAGGGATACAGTCCTGAACTAGGTCATCTTTTCAGTGTGTGGCTTGACCATTTGAAATAGACACATACATAAAGAATAAAAAGAAGGATTTGCTGAAAAACCAAAGGTTTGTCCTTGTGGAGGCTTATTTGAATTCTCATTCTCTTGGTTGAATTGATTTGTTGGCATATTAATGTATCTTGATGGACTGCTCTGAAAATCCAAATGCATGCTTTTTGACCTTTTAAAAGTCAGACACTGCTTTACTGTTTGAACGAAGCAAAGTCCTGAATCACTCCTTGGAGAATCCAGTCATTCAGAACTTCTCATGTTGTTTGGGCGCAGGGGGGTGACAGTTTACTGTGCTTGCCTGGTTAACCTCTCTCTCATCTTGCCCAGGGAATGACAGAGTGAAAAAGATGTGAGAGGTCATCTGGAGCAGTCCAGAGAAAACTCAGTCAGTTTACCTGGGTCTCTTTATTTTAATCTTTAAAAAAAAAATTTTTTTTCTAATGAGTTATGCCTTTGGTGCCCTTCATAATTAGATTTTTTTTTTCTTCTGTTACATGCCCAACTTTGGCAATTAGTCCTATTCAGTAAACATCTGAATGTTTCCCTGTCCACATTCAGATAAGAGTTAACTGCATTCTCAGGGCTGCAGGTGGGCTTGCTCTCCTCGCTCCTTTCCAGAAGGAACGTATATGCTAGCAAGCCTCACTCCTGAGCCATCACCTGGGAACTTCACTGCCTCGTTACTACATCTGTTATTTTATGTTATTATTTACCTCACATGTACAGTACTCTCTGGAGCATTTGGCATCTGTGACGGCGTGGGACCCGATGCTTTTCGCGTCACCTCCTCCCACACCACCTTTTGGCGTCTTCCCCCCCCTTTGGCCATTTGCGCCTGCTCCTTAAGCAGCCCTGAGGATGGTGCTGAGGGGCACAGGTTTCCCTTCCCCGGCTCTTGTTCCTCTTCTCTCCTTCTCTCAGCCCCCGTCCAGTCTCCCTGTCTCTTCCGCCAGTTCCCTTGGCTTCTTCCAGCATTTAGAATGATCCTAGGACTGACCCAAGCTCAGATGTGGGCTGCAGGCACTTTATGTGCCACACGCCCCAAAATATCTTCTTCCCCACTCCCTTTTCCTTTTTTCTCTGGACCTCCTTTTCTGACACATACCTCCTTGAATGGTATCCACATGCACACAGTTGAGCAGCTCACACTCTGAAAGCCTGGTGTTCAGGTCTGTCCTTTCTTGTCCCCTCCGTGACTGCCTCCTTTTCCCGTTGGATGACTGTAATTGTTTCTTACCGGGTCTTCCTGTCCCAGTCCTTATGCTTGTCTCTGTACTGATGGCACTTTGAGATGGGCCAATCTCAGCTTCTCTCTTGCTTTCTTAAAAATCTTAAATTTTTGTATGTCCATTGCCAAAAGAATAAAATTTGCATTCTCTAACGACACCTGGGAAGTCGTCTGTGCCCTTGATCTCCCCGGCGTCAGCTGCCTCGTGCTTGCGCTCTGGCCTTTGGTTCCCCCAGTCCCGGAGCTCCTGCGTTCACCTCTCCTCCTGTCCCACTGCTCCCTCCTCTGCGTCTTTGCGGTCTTTTTCCTGACACTGTCCACACACACCATGCCTGTGCCCCTGCACTTGGCACAGTCAGCTGTGTTGGGTTACTTGCTTTCCTTCCCCACTAACCAGCAATGCTTTTGCCCTTTTGGATGGTTTTCTTTACCCCTGATCCCAGTGCTCAGCATGATGCACGGCACTTGGCACGTTCCAGGGAGTCAATGTCCAGGTCTGAGAGTGTCGAGAAAGGTAAAGAGGGAAAAAAAAAAAAGACAGCTTTCTGTGGAAAGGAATGGTGGAACCCATCAACAAGGCCTGCTGTGTGCAGCTGACATTCAGTATTAAGATATTCTACCTAGGGTTGGTCACTTCTTCCTCTTCTACAAATGTATGTTTCCACGATCCTCCCCTGCTGTTGCAGAGATTCAGCACCACCTCTCACGCAGTGTGCTTCACTCCATTCCTTTTCCATCCCTGTGGTGTCTTGCTCCATTGGTCAGCCTCCTCCTGGTGCCTCAGATTTCTGTTCCTCTTGATGCTTTCCCTGGGCCTACAAACATGCTTAAGTTTCCCCTTCCTGAAAAGAAACTACTTTCCTCCAGATCTTCCCCCGCTTAAGCAAATGCCCAGTCTTACATCACAACTAAATTTTTGGAAGCAGTGAATCTCAGTGAGTGGTTTACATCTAGTTTCCTTTCAGCTCTCATACCTTACATTCCACTGAAGCCCTTCTCAATTCACCCATTTTCTTTTTGTGACTTTCACTTTGATTTTTCTGGTGAACTCCTAGCCCTTGATCATGGTTACTGGATGTTGACATTGCTCAAGCTTCTGTTCTCCGTCTTCTCCATTTAAGCATTCTTTGTGTGTTATCGCATTCACAGTCCTTTCAGCTCTCACTGCTACACAGAAAACTTCCAAATCTGTATCTCCAAGCATATCTTGGTCTCGAGGCTTTCTGCCTGCTGGACATTCCTGCCTGTTGGTTGTCTTGAAAGTACATCAGGACTCGCTGTATTCCACGCTGCATTCCTGACTTAGGCTCTCAAATGTGCCTTCCCTGTCTTGAGAGTGGCCCCTGAACCCACGTGGTTAAGCCAGGAATCCTAAACCAGTCTTTCACTGCCCCCTCTTCCCGTCCCATTTGCACCTCATCAGTCACTGTCATCAGCAGTGTCTCCTGTACCCCTTTGCTTCCGCTTCTCTCCACTGCCATATCCTGAGTGTAGGATTATTGCCTCATGTGCCCCTCTGGCTCTAATGTACTCTCTCCTTCCCTGCCCCTTCAGGGCACCCTGCGTACACTTGTCAGAGTTATTTTTTTAAACTTGAAAACGTTTGTTGGCTTCCTCAACCCTATAGGTTAGTGTTCAGAATTCTTAGGCCAGCATCACAGGCTTTCAAATTGGGCCATGCTTTTTTTATTTTTAAAACAGTCTCAGCTTTTATTCTCCATTTTAAACACCTGAAATGTTCAAACACGCAGACACACACAGACTTGTGTGAGTACGTCTCCTCTTACATTGGGGTTCCCCCGGAGGCTGGCAGAGGCAGTGGATGCTGTTCAGAGTGCATGAAGCGAAGAGGGAAGCCCATTTTCCTTCATCACACCTGCATTCCTAGAGACACTTTTAATTTTCTTCCTTTCATTTGCTCCTGTAGAGCTCATTGCCAGACTTGTATAGGTATGAGGTTTTACAGTTTATTTTTAAACTATAAGGTGTTAAAAAGCATAGCAGTTGGGGTCGCCCCTCGCCCTGTTTCTCCTTTCACTCCCTTGGCCCGGACCCCTTCTGCTGTAGCCATGTGGCCTCCTTTTCCAAAGCCCCCTTGTGCTTTGATCACACCACACCGTGCTCACACCAACACTTTTCCTTCAACTCAGAAAATGTGTTCCTTCATCTTTTCAAACTCTGGGATTTCCCCTCAGTGTTCAGCTCCCCGCCCTCCGCACCCTCCTGTGTTTACACAACACTTTATCTGTTAACTTCCACATGGTCTTCTGTGCAGTGAGAGGTCGAGTACAACACAGCAATTGAGAGTGTGCATTCTGGGGCCAGACTGCCTGAATGTGACTGCTGGATCTACCACCTGAAAATCTAGGATAAAATGTTTAATGTCTCCATGCCTCAAATTCTTCACTTCTGGGTATGTTAGAAGGATTAAGTGAGTTGATGCATATAAAGTGCTTAGAATAGACCTGTTAAGTGTTAACTAACGTCACTATCGTGTGATACTTTGTTTTTCAAGATAGATCATTCCAGAGCCTCAGTCCCAGAGATTCCTGCTCTTTAGTTCTGGTTGGGTCCTGGGACGGCCGTTCAAGTGTATTGGCTCGGTCTCTTCAGGGTTCTGGGCAAGAGAGCAGTGTCGCCGCTGAGCTTGAGGGCCTAGCACGGTACCTGGCCTCTGCAGTCCTCTGCTACTTATTGAATGCCTGCACTGTGCTGAATATTGTTCTGGATGCTTGAGAGACTGAGATGAAAGAACTGACAAGACCTTTGCGTTATGGAGCTCATCTTCTAGTGGGTGAGATGGGCACTAAATAAGAGAATGGGAAATATGTAGAATATGCTTTGAGATAATGGTAGGTGCTAAATGGGGTTGAGAGGATGGTGGGTGAAGTTTAAAGGGGTTTGGAAGTGGGTTCTGTTATAAAGAGGGCAATTGGAGAAGGCCAAGTTTCTGAGAAGGCAATACAGTATTGGAACCGAGACCTGTGTAAAATGAGTCTGTAAGCTGTGCACACATTTCGGGGGAAGAACATTCAAGAGAGAGGAAAGGACAAGTGCAAGGCCCTAGGGTGGTGATAAGCTTGGTATGTTCAAGGAGCAGCAGAGACATTATGCCTGCAGAGGAGCTCAGAGAGGAAGGAGGCACCTTCCCGGTAGACAGGCCAGCCGTGGGAGGGACTTTGGATTTTGTTCTGAGCTGGCAAACCATGGAGGATTCTGAGCAGGAGACTTTAAAAGACCATGGCTGGTGTGGGGAAAGTATGCTATTTAGATGAGTGGTTGGTGGTGTGTGTGGAAGCCATGAGGCTGCTACACTTACCCATTTTCCGTCCGTCCATCCACTCTCCACACAGTTACCCGATAATCTGTCCACCCATGCATCATCCATAAGTTATCCCTAACCCAGGCCAACAGACTGTGGCTTGGACCAGCATGGTGGCAGTGAAGAGAATGGGATGAGAAGTGCTCAGATTCCAAATCTCTTTTGAAGGTAGAGCTGGCTGAAGGATTAAATGTGGAATGGGAGGGGAAGTAAGGTAACTGCTTTTGGCCCAAGCTTTTTGGTGAATGGCGGTTTCTTTTTCCTGAGATGGGAAGCAGTGTGTTTGGGTGAAGGGAATGGGGCTCTGCTGTTTGGCCATGATAAACTTAAGATGCTTATTACAGCCACAAGTGGACACCAGAGGAGAGGGTCAGGATATAAATTTGGTCATCATCAGCTTATTGTCAGAACACAGCATAGAAAGGAATAATTTTTCCGAGAGATTAGGTAAGCCTTTTCAAAAGAGAACGCATTTGAGCAAAACTTTGAAGAATGAATATGATTTCCAAAGGCAGAGAAGGAGGGAAATAGAAGATATTTTTCATCTAAGTCTCATAGCCTTTTCCCCTGGCCTCTTGTTGAATTTGTTTAAGAAGCTGCTGACCTGGTTGATAATCTCTTTTCACTGGTATAGCCACTTAGATTCCCTGTTGAAAAGGAAACCAAAGCAGATTACATACTAACTGATAAACTGAATTCTGCTGTTTCTCATTGTTCACAAATTGAAATTCACGTTAGACCATAGAGGTACAGAATGCCAAGTGTGTGTTTCCTTCTCTGTGTCTGCTGTGAACTGGGTTGTGTTGATTTTGGTGTGGCGGCTGTTTGTATGCTGTCTCTCATCTCCATTAAAGGTTGAACATTTTGGGGAAGTTTTTACTTCTGCTGATACTGACTCTCAGCACTTGACTTGAACTGTTAATTTATAACTCAGTCAAGTTACAGCCACAGCCATGACCATGAGAAATTGGGACCCCTTGCTCTCTAATCACACATGTCTCTCTCATTTGGGCATAATTCTGTGTTGATTCTTCCTGCTTTGTGTGAAAAAAATGTCATGTTTTGCCCCTCATATTTAAATAGAGTTTTAATTCGGTAGATTATTGCTTACCTTTTTGTTTATTTTCCTGATCTCTCCAAATCACAAATTTTGATCTTCTAAATAGAGAAAAATTACTAGATGTTTTGTTAATCACTGGGACAAAAGATTCTGCACTGAAAAAAAAATTGAGTCTAAGATCTTTTTAGAACTGATATAAAATTCACACTAGACAGGTGTGCCATCACCTTAAAATAATCTTCACTGGTGTACCATAACCTGTCTTAGTGCTGTGTATTGATGGAATGTACAAAACTTCAGCTCTTATATAAACATTCTGCCATTTTTCTGTTTAGAAAAGAGGTGTTGCGTTAACGACAGTAGTCATGGAATCTATCTCTAGGTGTAAAGGCTTCTAGTCTTATTTCTAGGTGTGTAAGGGCTTATTATAGTCTTCAAGGTTTTTTACAATAGATTTTGTAAGAATTTGGGGTGTGGCTTTTTGTCTTGAATTGAGACTACTGCTACTCTAAACATGTTTTAAGTAATTTGATTTTTATAAAAATAACATAAGAATGGCTATTGATGTGTATGTCTGTGTGTGTGTATATAGGTTTTCAAGAAACTCCACAATTCAGGAATCTTAAGTATTTTTATAAATACAGAGCATTCTAGGCAAGAAGAAAATTCTCTCAGAACATTGTCTGGATCTTATATAAACTATAGCTCTTTTCATGTGGAAAAAATACAATTACAGAAAAATACAGATCATGTAATAAATAACTAAATACAAAATAACTAAATGTTAATAGTTTTTAGACTTGTTTTGAAGTTTTTCTTTAATGAATAAGCTTCACCAAGAATTTGAAGACATGTCTGCCCTCCACATCTGCCCATTCATGCTCCTCTCTTCTTTACTTTTCAGAGGAGTTTTGTGTGAACTATTTTCTTTTTTTTTTTCTTCTTGTTTTACCTAATGTGGTATTATTGTGTTTGTATGACTTAACATGTTTTTTTAAGACCATCTGTTGTTAAAATACAGATCTACTTCATTCTTTTCAGTTGTTGTGTAGAGTTCCTCATAAAAATTTGACACATTTGTTCTTAATCAGAGTTCTTTATATGTTCTGAATAATTGCTTGTCTGTTAACGTAAGCTCCAAATATCCTTCCACTTGTTAGGCGGCTGTTCCTTGCTGTCCAGCTTTTTATCTTTCTCACGGAGCTTTCCTGAGTTTGTTCTTAAGCTTCCATAGTACTTTCATCCACTGAGTTCATCCACTGAGTCCTTCCACTACAGTAGGGTGCCTTATGGTGTAGTTTCCCACCCATGGAGTTGATGGGAGACTGAATTTTATTTCCTTTTGCTCCAGAGGAGCTAGGAAGCTAGTGAGTTGAATAAGCAGCCTTAGAGGTTGGTATAGTCTTTTTTAATCAAGCCAGCATCTAGTGTGCCTTTGATGGCATCATTAGTGAATATTCTTGGGTTTTGATTTCTCTTGCTATAATAATGGGTGTGATGCTTCTCAATAGCTGGCTCTCTCCCGGGAGTATCAGGTGGGTTGGTTGCTCTATTAATTTAGAACACTTTGCATTCTAAGATTTCTTTAGGAAAGTTGTGTGTGTGTGTCAGGTTCTTTTTATTTGTGGTATTTTCAGAATCAGAGATATATAATAAGACTTTCTGCTGAAATGTTGGAATCCAGTGTCTGCCAGTAAAGGCACATTAATTGCAAAGCTTTATTTTGGTTTGTAAAACATTGAATTAATGTGTGAGTTCAGAATTAAATCAAGAAAATAGATTAAAAAAAAACTCCCAGTGTTGTTATTCTTGAATTCATGATTATTTAAGAGTTTACCCTCTTTGAATATCTGTTACTATGAAATCTGTTTTTCATTTTTTAGAGGGACAACTTTAAACAAAATTATCATAGAATAATAGTGACAAAAGCCTTATTGACACAAGTGAACATTTTTACTCATAGTACCTTCAACCTGTGTATGGTCAGCACAAATATATCATGATTTCAGAGCGAAATAATGGATGAGGCATTCTTTCACAGGAAACATGTCAGAATCAGAGTTGGGTTGCCTCTGAGGAAGCCTGGTATTCATTCGGGCTGCACACACTTAGTGAGCCCTTTACTGTGTGTGTTGTACGCGCAGTTCTAGGCTTTGGACATCTGGTGCTGAATTGTGTGGAGGTTCACTCCAGGTGGGAAGCAATTAGGAAAGGAACACGTGAACTGTCCGTTGATTCTGTGCAGAAGATAAAAGGGGACTAATCATGCAGAGGGAGCAGTAGCTAGCTCAGTGTTGATTCACCCAGAGCCTGGTGGTGCCTCAAGGAGGGAGGGTGCAGGAAGAGTGAAAGCCTTGTATGGCAAAACCAATACAGTATTGTAAAGTAAAAAATAAATAAACTAAAAAAAATAAAATAGATGGACGTGTGGCATGGCCATTCACTCATTTTCCAGCACATTTATTGAGCATCCATGCTACCTCTGGAAATGCTCTGGAAACCTGTGATCAGGAGTGAACAAGAAAAGTCTCTCTGTTCAGGCAGTTTACATTCTGAAAGCAGAAGCCTAACATAAACAAGAATAAAGAGAAGGCTGGTGCACTGCAGGTAGGTTGGGAAGGCAGGAAGCATTAGGACACCTTTAATGAAAACAGACTGTCAAAGGATCAGTTTTGAAGACATCTGTAAGATATCCAACCAGTTTTTACTTTAGAGTGGCCATTTCCCCCATTTTAATATGTTTTCCCATACACAGAGTCTATTGTATTGAAACCTCAAGCATAATTGCATTGTCTAACAAAATCCATCATGAGTCCTAGGCTTCTGGAGACAGATTATTACCTTCCTAGAAGGTAATCTTTTCAGAGTTGAAGTGAAATATGGTAACATGTTTTTTGGAAGGGTTGAAGAAAAGAGAGATGATGTACCTCAATTGTGTTTGCAAGAGTATAAAATAATATAGCTCTTTTTAGGCAGTGTGAAAAAAACTGGTGTGGAACTAATAACTCTTAAGTTCATATCTGGAAAGCTGAGACCTGATAGATAATATATCAGATTGGTATATAACTTCCTTGGTAACACACAGTTTGAGTTTCAAAGTATTGTAGCTACATCAGGAGACATATTACATAGGAAGAATATTTATTTGCAACACCAGAATTTTTCACGAACTCCAGAAAAGGAAAAGCAAAACACAGCATCTTTGTTCATTTATCTTTATCCAGTTATGTCTACATAATGTCTGTTAAAAATCAGTGGTACTTAATATCTGAGATGTTGAGGGTGCTTTTTTTTTTTTTTTTTTGGCAGGGTTGAAGGCTTTATAAGATCAGTTTTAGGTTCACAGCAAACTTGAGCACAGAATTGCACCTGGCTTCTCCTGCATGCACAGCCTTCTCTGCAGTCAGCATCCAGCACCAGAGTGGTACATTTGTTACAGCTGATACACCTGCGCTGACATGTCCTTGTCACCCAAAGTCCACGGTCTAAGTCCAGGTTCAGCCTTGCTGTTGTACATCCTGTGGGCTCTGACAAATGTGTAATAACACTTATCCACCATTGTAGTATCATACAGAATAGTTTCACTGCCCTGACAACGCTCTGTACTCAGTCTGTTTATCCCTCCATTCCTTAATAAGCCCTGGAAACTGCTATCTCCATAGTTTTGCCTTTTCCAGAACGTTATATAATTGAAATTATGTAGGGTATTGTCTTTTCAGATTGGCTTCTTTAACTGAGTAATGTGCATTTAAGACTTATCTGCGTCTGAATTTTCGTGGTGTGATAGCTCATCTTAGTGTGAAATGATACTCCATGGTCTGTATGTCCCACAGCTTATTCACCTACTAAAGGACATCTTGGTGCTCTCAGGTTTGGGCAGTATAAATAAAGTTGCTGTCAACATCTGTGTGCATGTTTTTGTGTGCATGTGGGTTTTCTGCTCCCATGGGTGAATACCAAGGAGTGTGATTGCTGGATTGTGTAGTAGAGTATATTGAGTGTGTGTGTGTGAAATAGTCAGACTGTCTTCCAGAGGTTTGAATTTGCAGCAATGAGGAATGAGAACTGTTGCTCTACATCCTTGCCAGCCTTTGATGCTGTAAGTGTTTTAAATTTTGGTCATTGATAAGTGTGTATTGGTATCTCATGTGTTGTTTTAATTGGTAATTTCCTAATGACATATGTTGAGCATCTTTTCATCTGTATATTTTTTTCTATCTGTAGATCTTATTTTCCTTCTGTATATCTTCTTTCCTGAGGTGTCCAGATCTTTTGCCCATTTTTAAAAAAGTTTGGTTGTTCATTTTCTTATTGTTGAATTTTAAGAGTTCTTCATATATTTTGGGTGACAATTCTTTATTAAATATGTCTTTTGCAGGTATTTTCTCCTAGTATTTGACTTGTTTGTCTTCTCATTCTCCTTAACAGTATCCATTGCAGAACAAATCTTTTTAATTTTAATGAGATCCAGTTTATTAATTATGTCTTTCATGGATTGTGCCTTCCATGTTGTGTCTTTTGAAAAGTCATGTCAAACCCAAGGTATCTAGATTTTCTTATGTTATCTTCTAGGGGTTTTATAGTTGTCTGTGTGTGTGTGTGTGTGTGTGTGTGTGTGTGTGTGTGTATCTTTATTTTCTAATTGAGTTGCTAAGTAAAAGTAATACCCCTTAAATTATGTCCTGAGCTTTCCATGTGGGGTGATATTATCTGCTAGATACAAAGATAAGTAAGGTCAAGATTGAGTTTTGAGTTCACTTAGCGTTCCCACTGTTACCTTTTAAAAAGTCATTGGGACCTGAATGCTTAGGTCATTCTTTTATGAAAATGGTGGTTTCCTCTTTCTGAAAGGAAGAGTTTTGTTGTAGTCTTTTCTTCCATGGATCTTGGAGTGAATGGTCACAGAAAGGAAGTACTTAAACCATGCATATATTGGTAAAATCTTTCAAGATTTAATGGAATACTTTTTCCACAAAATGCTCTTGTGTTTCTTGATTGATAAGTTTATTCAGCCATTTTTTATGAAGTTGTCACTACCTGAAATCTGATGTCATGCTGTTGAGAAGTTTGCTGGCTTGTGACTTTGTTTCCTTGACCTTTAAAACCAGAGCTTTATAATTATGAGATTCCATTTCTGTAAGTAAGACTGAAAGATTCATGGTTTCTGCTTTTACTTTTAATGCTATGCATATTTCTGCTGACATTCTATTATTTACTTTCTAAGACAGGACAATTCTAGATCTTCTTCGTATCTTAAAATATACACTTTCAAATGGCAGTAAGTTGAACCTGAGTGAGGAAATGGTTTATACTGTGCTTAGTTTTATCTTAATACATTTTAAAGCATGTTACGGAATTTGAATTCAAGTTAGTTAATGCTATTCATGAGCATCTATCAAACTCACAAGCATTTTCACAGATGAATATGCATAATGTAGGGCATAAAGAACATTATTCAAATGGCTGAAAAGAAAACAAATTAAGACTTTAAGGGATATTCCTAATTTCTCTCAAACTCATGTTGTTTCATTTGGGGGGACCTCCTATTTCACATTTTAGATGTTCTTAAAATATCTGCATAACTGTTGAAAGACTAGACGATTAGAAAAAAAAAAGATTAAATGAATGTGCTGCAGTTCTAGAGATACCAAATCATTTTTTCATCTCTTAAAAGAAAAAAGTCTAGTTTTTAAATATTTCATTTATAAAATTGACTCTACTACGTAAGCAGTGTTTATGTTCATTGGAGATAAACACCCATGTTGGTATAGTAAAATCCCATTTTTACATAATGCTTTAATGGAAATGGCAGTTTTATGAAAGGAAAGTAACTAGTAAAAATCTGAATGATTGCTCACAAGCTCTTACATCATTTTTATTGGGATTTTTGTGTATTCTAATTCATTAATACAGGAGAAAAGGAGAACACTAACATAGTTTATTTCCTGTAATTACTCAAATCAAATAGAATTTGTTTTCAATAAAATTCTTCAATTATCCGGAGTGTGGATTGAAGGGTTGGCCTGTTTTTACAGAATGTCTTGATTTTTTCACATTAGACTTTGCTGTTTTATCAGTGATGTTGTTCACTTGCATATATTTTTAGTATTATTTCCCCTAGATTAAAAAAAAAAAGCTCTACGTAAGCCCAATAAGTCTCTAATACTTAAAGGTTTAGGACTGAATGTTGAGGGAGAAATCTGAGATATTTATTCTGCTTATTTATTACAAATAATGTTTGTTTTTTAATAGTTTAGACTACCTTTTAAGTGAATCATATAGGTTAAAATATTTAGATTGTTGTGTAATAGGTTAACCAATGGAGTTTCCAGAAGCAGATTAGTGTCCGCAGTTAAATTTGCTTTATTTTTGTGGACTACCTAGGAGAAAAGGTTGCAAAGGATAAATGCACTTAAACTTATCCCTGACTCTGATTTATGAGGCAGCAGGAGGAGGAACGGACAGGAGAAACTTGAGTTGGAAACGAGTATTCTTAATTTCATCACAGTGAAGTCTCGCCAAAACCCTGTTTTCTGTTTAGTGTACTTCAAACCACCTTAGAAAATGCTGTTTTTTGGCGGGGTGGGGTGGTGGGTGTAGATTTGTGGGTGCTTACGAATTCTTGGCATTCTGATCTGAAGATGCTTCCATGTTCTTGAAGCAGAATTTTGTTGAAATGAACAGATTTCAGCTTGTACCCAGAAAGCTTTAAGGCCTGGTGGATTATGAATCAGATTCAGATTGTCAGTGAGAGTACTGTTCCCCCATAGGCTTTGTATCTGAAAGCTCACCTTTTTTCAGATTTCTACATTTTTAAAATCTGTTTTCTTCTCCTTTCCCCCCAAGTAATGCGGCACCATTAGAGCTGGAGCCGTGGCTATGTGGAGTTCTTGTGGTGGGCCCTTTTTATGTGAGGGCCAAAGAGTGTGTGTACAGGGTGATCGTGCCCGTGTAGGTCTGAGCTGTGTTTGTGTGCTTGTTTAATTGCTTTCTTTGACTACAGGAAACCAGAGTTGTGTGTTTTTTTTTTTNAACAAATTAAGACTTTAAGGGATATTCCTAATTTCTCTCAAACTCATGTTGTTTCATTTGGGGGGACCTCCTATTTCACATTTTAGATGTTCTTAAAATATCTGCATAACTGTTGAAAGACTAGACGATTAGAAAAAAAAAAGATTAAATGAATGTGCTGCAGTTCTAGAGATACCAAATCATTTTTTCATCTCTTAAAAGAAAAAAGTCTAGTTTTTAAATATTTCATTTATAAAATTGACTCTACTACGTAAGCAGTGTTTATGTTCATTGGAGATAAACACCCATGTTGGTATAGTAAAATCCCATTTTTACATAATGCTTTAATGGAAATGGCAGTTTTATGAAAGGAAAGTAACTAGTAAAAATCTGAATGATTGCTCACAAGCTCTTACATCATTTTTATTGGGATTTTTGTGTATTCTAATTCATTAATACAGGAGAAAAGGAGAACACTAACATAGTTTATTTCCTGTAATTACTCAAATCAAATAGAATTTGTTTTCAATAAAATTCTTCAATTATCCGGAGTGTGGATTGAAGGGTTGGCCTGTTTTTACAGAATGTCTTGATTTTTTCACATTAGACTTTGCTGTTTTATCAGTGATGTTGTTCACTTGCATATATTTTTAGTATTATTTCCCCTAGATTAAAAAAAAAAAGCTCTACGTAAGCCCAATAAGTCTCTAATACTTAAAGGTTTAGGACTGAATGTTGAGGGAGAAATCTGAGATATTTATTCTGCTTATTTATTACAAATAATGTTTGTTTTTTAATAGTTTAGACTACCTTTTAAGTGAATCATATAGGTTAAAATATTTAGATTGTTGTGTAATAGGTTAACCAATGGAGTTTCCAGAAGCAGATTAGTGTCCGCAGTTAAATTTGCTTTATTTTTGTGGACTACCTAGGAGAAAAGGTTGCAAAGGATAAATGCACTTAAACTTATCCCTGACTCTGATTTATGAGGCAGCAGGAGGAGGAACGGACAGGAGAAACTTGAGTTGGAAACGAGTATTCTTAATTTCATCACAGTGAAGTCTCGCCAAAACCCTGTTTTCTGTTTAGTGTACTTCAAACCACCTTAGAAAATGCTGTTTTTTGGCGGGGTGGGGTGGTGGGTGTAGATTTGTGGGTGCTTACGAATTCTTGGCATTCTGATCTGAAGATGCTTCCATGTTCTTGAAGCAGAATTTTGTTGAAATGAACAGATTTCAGCTTGTACCCAGAAAGCTTTAAGGCCTGGTGGATTATGAATCAGATTCAGATTGTCAGTGAGAGTACTGTTCCCCCATAGGCTTTGTATCTGAAAGCTCACCTTTTTTCAGATTTCTACATTTTTAAAATCTGTTTTCTTCTCCTTTCCCCCCAAGTAATGCGGCACCATTAGAGCTGGAGCCGTGGCTATGTGGAGTTCTTGTGGTGGGCCCTTTTTATGTGAGGGCCAAAGAGTGTGTGTACAGGGTGATCGTGCCCGTGTAGGTCTGAGCTGTGTTTGTGTGCTTGTTTAATTGCTTTCTTTGACTACAGGAAACCAGAGTTGTGTGTTTTTTTTTTTTGTTTGTTTTTTTAACCATTGCTGAAGTGATACCATTTCAAGCAAAGAGACTTACTGGGAGAAAACGTCCTCCATCTTCGTTCTGAGCCAGGCTGCGTGTGTTGGGGATTAGAAAAGGGTGGGGCCCTGGATAGTCTGGCATAAAGGCACTGCCTTCAGCACCAAGTGTCCTATTTCTCCCTCCCAACAACTTGATACAAGGATGAAGCGTGGTCAGCACTTGGCTTTCCTTCACTGTAGCTGCAAATCCCCTGGAGCCACAGGGCGCCCACCCTCAGTAAAGGGGTGACGTAGCTTGTAGGGAGAGGCTTTGTGTGGTGGAGTCAGTAGGGGAGGCAGAACACCCCACGTCTAGCCACAATTGGACCTGGAGAATGCCCCGCTCTCGTGGCTTCCAGTTTGGCTGCCAGAGGGTCAAAGGCAGGGCTTATGGGAAAGGTAAGCAAATGGAGAAATTGTTATTAGGCATTTCACTTTTTTTTTTTTAATCTCGCCACGTGGCTTGTAGGGTCTTAGTTCTCCAGCCAGGGATTGAACTATCACCCTCGGCAGTGAAAGTCTGGAGTCTTAACCACTGGGAAATTCCCTAGCCATTTCATTCTTGAAGGTGTCATTGCTCAAAGAATGAAAGTAGCTTTTTGTATAAGTAACTACAAAACTATAGATAATCCAGTAGTATGGTAGTTCCTACTATAATATGATGTATGCATTCCTAAAAACCGCCATCCTGTACAAAATAGCACAAAAGACTAAGACTTAAGAGGAAGGAACAAGGTCAGGTGCGTAACACTCAAAAGCTTTGTTGGTCAGAGACACACCTAAAAATGGGGACTAATAGACGCAGAGGCACAGCTTAGCAGACAGTAAATGGCTCAGAAATAGGTAAACACTGCAGTAAACATGACACTCCACCAGGAAAAGCTGGCATGTGCCTGTGGAAGTGGCCGCTGGAGGAGTTGCAGTCTGCAAGGGCCACAGGGTGCGCCCGCTTAGCTGGTGGTGATGGAGATGTGTGTAGCTGTATTTTCTGTATCTCTGTGCCATTCAGTTCAGCTGGATGTTGTTTTCTGTGATCACTTAGCGTTTCTTGCAGACAAAATCACACATAAGCAAATGTGAAATTCATTTTATGCTCAGATTGTCCCCCTAATATGCACATCAATCACATTGAAACAGATTCACATTTTCACAATAAGCTTTCTAGCAGAACTGGCTGTAGTTTATTTTATTTTGGAATTGAGTCTCTTTTCCTTTCTTTCTTTTCACCATTATTGATTTCTTAATTTATATTTGTTAAGCCCATATCAGATTGATTTTTCATACCCAGAGTACCTCCAGAGGCGAGAAAGCAGCCTGAGATTTTAATTTTGCTGGTGGTAATCCACGAGGTGGTTTCCTCCTTAGTGAAGGACTCGCAGTCAGTCAATCTTGATCTCTCACCCCCTGCCCCCATCCCTTTACGAGATGCCAGGCACTGTGTTGGAGATGTGACAACTGGTGTGGTATCATTCTTGTCCTCAGAAGCTCAGAGTCTCATTGAAAAATGTTCGAGGCACAGGTGTAAATATCTTGGTTGCGGATCTTATGGAGCAGATGAACCAGCTGTGTGTATTTCCTACTTTGTGAGCACAGGGGCACATATACCTCCCCACCATCTCTGAATCCCCTGTGAACGTAAAGATAGGAGTAAAGAGCTTGCCTGGAAGATGCACAAAGACTCCATTGCTGTACACAGTGAAAAGATGTAAATTTGAAAAGGGGTTGAAAAAGACCTAAGAGACATTATAATTCAACCCTCCCACCTGACTCCTTTGTAAACCTTCCGGGTCAGGTTTCAGAGAAGTTTCAGAGTACTGTGAGTAGTATGATCCCATTTTTGTTATCCACCCCCCC
>SJYV01004222.1:471985-504200 GCA_006410875.1 Neotragus pygmaeus | reverse complement strand
CGCCTACACACACACACACTCACACACTCCTGTATGTATGTACAGTTTGTGTAAGCATAGATGATGCAGAAGGATCTCCCACAGTGTTAATATTAGTTACCTCAAGGGACAGGGGAAAGCTTATTAACTTCCTCTTTATACATCTTTTATTGTTTGGCTTGTTTTAAGAAGCATGTTTTACTTTTTTAATTAAAGAAATCTAATAAAGTAGAAAATGAATAAATAATAATAAAAAATACCCTTAGGGCACTGAGCTTTGTATCAATCTTCCAATACCCTGGATAGTTAAAAGTGAACGCGCTGTTTTAGGTGTGGGCTGCCCCGCAGGACTCTGACTGTATTGTGTGTTGAGGGGTTATGTTTACAGACCACTAACACCTTGAAGTCCTTCTTGCATCTGCTGCCTTTGGCACGCTGCCTTTGGTCATCATTTTGGACCCAAGTCTAGTCCTTTACCTTCTCTCTGTTAGATTTCATCTGGTTACTGTGGAAATCAGTGTTCAGCATAGGTTAAGAGCTGGCCTTGGACTCAGGCTGCCTGGTTGTAGACCCTCACTACCACTAACTACCATGAAAATTTTAGACAAGTGGTACGTTCTCCCAAGCCTCAGTGTTCTTGTCTGGCAGTAAAGTTGTGAGGTATCAGGGAGACCCTGTCTGCTGGAATACTCACTAGGCCAGGTGCCTGGTGGTGTGACGAGACCGTGGTGGATTTTAGCTGTCACTGTAGTGTGTCGGCTGTGTGTCATGATGAAATGATCATGGGTCAACCATGTTCCACATCCGTCCTGACCCCATACCATAAATCAGTCTTTCCTCCGCGTGGTCCTCACTGGATCCCCAACCAGTCCGTGTCTCATTCTGCAGGTCCTTTCACCGATGTTGTCACCACCAACCTGAAGCTTGGCAACCCGACAGATCGAAACGTGTGTTTTAAAGTGAAGACCACAGCACCACGTAGGTACTGCGTGAGGCCCAACAGTGGGATCATTGATGCAGGGGCCTCGATTAACGTATCTGGTAAGTTCTGAGAATGAAGGCCTGAAGGGTGGGCTAAAAAGGCTCCCTAGACGCAGTGGGATCTCTTCAAGCTTGTGTTTACAGTATAGCAAAGGAAGATGGTAGGCATCTCCCCCCAGCTCTCTACCCTCTGATTAAAAAGCTCGGTGGGTCCCACTCACCTATTGTTTTTCCATAATTAATGCCTCTTTAGTTTAATGCTTACAGCCTTTGTGCCTCAATAGTTAGAGCAAAATTAAAGTGGTAACATCAGACTTTACTTGAGAATGAGTTGGGTTTTCACTCCCTTGAAATTAAATCTGCCCTTTGGCAATAAATAAAAAAAAGGCTAAACAAACTTAATTTTACTTTGTGGGAGAAAGCTAAATGGAGTTATTTTCTTATTTAAGCTAAATGATTTCTGACATTAAGCTCATGTCATTTCCAATGATTGGTAACTGCACTTTACTGATTGTGAAAAGCTAAGGGAGATGAAGGCTGAGGAAATTGGAATGTATTGAAGGGTGCAAGTTTTGTGCATGTCTGATGGGTTTTTCCCCACCTTCTGTCTGAGAGTGCATTTATTTTCCAGAGTCCAACTTTTGAAAAGATGCTGGTAGAGTGCCCAAACTGAGAATTGGATTTCAGAATTAAGGAGATGTAAGCGATGGGTTTGAGTTTAAATGTATTTTAGAAATGGAATAAACTTTGAGCTCATTAGGACTTCTGGATCCAGCAGTGCCTTTTGTATTTGTGGAGGAGCTCTAGGGGAGTGTGTGTTAATCCTTCAAGTATCAGGAGACTGTCACCAAGGGCTCTGAGGCATCATTAGAAGCTACTCCTCATTTGAAATGGGTATCTGGCTGACTTTTTTCCTGACGGATTTTGATTGTGATACATTTGGCTATTCATTTGACACCTGAAAGAAAATGACTCACCTCTTTGGAAAGATATAAGGTGTTTCATTATCTCATGATTTCTGCAGACTCTTGTTCCCTGCATCCTCTGGGTTCTCTCATTAGGGTGTACCCACACTGGCTGTGCCCCATGTATTTCTTTCTGAGGCTGCAAGACCTGATTCGGACTCTTGAATCAGGTTATTATCCAGGAGGAATCAGGAGGGTGGGAGCCAGCATTTGTTGAGGATCTCCTCTGTGCTGGGTCTGCACCCGTATTATGTCATGTAATTTCTGTTATCTGCCCAGCGTGGAATTCATTGCTGTTACCCTGTTGTACCAGAATGACTCCGGTGGCCACAGGCTCACAAAGCTGGCCAGTGACAAAACCAAGATGTAGATCCTGCTTGTCTGGCGCTGGTCCCCAAACCTTCTGCACTGTAGTTCACTGGTCAGGGAGGGGGACCCAGGATATTGGCATTTCAGCATTCCTTGGATTCATGTGGTTTGCATTTTTCTGTTGAAATCAAGGGTGATTGATGTTTTTTATTTCCTTTTTAAAGTTGACTTCTTTTTTACCTCTTGATTTCGTTGTCCATGACATATTTAAGCACGGTTGTCAGTAGATGAGACTTACCCACTTTTCACAATAAATTTGGGGCAGCAACATCGTTTTCTGAATATAAAATAGTCTCAACAGGCAGATGTACAGTGTAGGTGTGCCTTCTGATATTAAATATGAATGGGTGAGCATAAGTGTATATCTTTCAGAAAGACTCACCCCTCCCCCATCAGAGAAGTGGTTTTTAAAGTAATAACTAACCCTGGGCATTTGTTTTGATTTATGATTGTCTGCTAAGGAAGACCAACATTTTGTGGTTGTGGCCTGCCTTTTGCAGATAAGAAGGAAAGGTGTGGGGGGGTGGGGTAATCAGAGGCACATGATGATGATGGCAGAGCTGGTAGTGGAAGCCAGGTGTCTGTCCTGATCCAGTGGCTCTTTGGTGACACCAACTGCCTCAGCACGGAGGTCACACCAGTCAATCTTAAAGGAAATCAACCCTGAATCTTCACTAGAAGGACTGATGCTGCAACTCCAGTACTTTGGCCACCTGATGTGAAGAGCTGACTCATTGGAAAAGACCCTGATGCTGGGAAAGANTGTCCTGATCCAGTGGCTCTTTGGTGACACCAACTGCCTCAGCACGGAGGTCACACCAGTCAATCTTAAAGGAAATCAACCCTGAATCTTCACTAGAAGGACTGATGCTGCAACTCCAGTACTTTGGCCACCTGATGTGAAGAGCTGACTCATTGGAAAAGACCCTGATGCTGGGAAAGATTGAGGGCAGGAGGAGAAAGGGACAGAGGACGAGATGGTCGGTTGGCATCAGTGGACATGAATTTGAGCATATTCCGGGAGATGGTGAAGGACAGGGAAGCCTGGCGTGCTGCAGTTCATGGGGTTGCAGAGTTGGGTATGACTTAGTGACTGAACAACGACTGCCTCAGCAGTGTCAGGGGATGGCCCCACTTACAAATAAATATAGAACAAAATACCTTGGCTCTCAGAGTATCATGTACTTGGGTGAAAAAGCAGTTGAATAACAAAATGTCCTTGTGTTTGCAGGCCTTTCTTCTAATGAGACAAGATTATGCTTACACGTGAGAAAGGGCTCCTTTGTTTTTATTTGGTGTGCGTTGGCCTCAGTGCTTGAGGTGCACCTGTATTGTTTATTAGACAGCTGTGTCATGGGGCAGAAAGCATTGTACTTTTTCAAGGGTTCTCTTACAGTACAGCCAGGTGATGCCATCTAGGTGAGAACGTGGAGTTCCGGGTTCCTTCAGCTGAGAGCCTCTCCTCAGGAGGAGGAGGACGACGCCAGCAGGGGGCAGTGCTGAGGGTTCAGGCCAGCTTCCCTTCTGTGGGCACGTGTGGCTGAGCTGGATTGCACCCACTCTACTCAGAGATGAGTAGACCTGGGTGCAGAAACCTGAGAGGAAACCCAAGCCCTGCTGTTGAGCCTGCTGGCCGGTCTTTGGCCAAAACTAACCTCTGAAGGTTCTAGTTTTTTCATTTGTAAGATGGAGGGAATAGTATTCATGTCACAAAGTGTTTTATAGTGCTGCAGAATTTTAACTGGAAGTGTGGTACAAGAGTGGGGTTGCATTTTCTTTGACTAACTTTGACAAAGACTGGCTGTTTCTGTTGAAGGTGGGTTGTACCTATCTGAATTGCATTTTTAGAAATAACATCAGTTTGATGTATTTAATTTATGGAATTTTTCTAATTCTAATTCAAAAAATTTTTGTTTTTCTTCTTTATGAAAAAGTCACTAGTAGATTTTCAAATATGAAAAGGTCATCAGGTCAACCAAAAATAACTAACAGTGTTGCCCTGTCTACACAGAATGGTGCAACATACCGTGCAGGGAAGTTCTTCTTTCCCCATTTCTGAAAACCCTAATAGCTATTAGGAAAGGTTATAAATCATTCTTAGAGAAGGGGAGCAAGCAGGGAGAGAAAGAGGAGGAGGAGGATGGTATCGAGCTGGCCAGAGAAACTGCGGTTTTGAAGGCTTGCAGGTCGGGTTTTTACGGGGACATGGGGTCGATGAGAGTTGGACACGACTCAGTGACTTCAGTTTCACTTTTCACTTTCATGCATTGGAGAAGGAAATGGCAACCCACTCCAGTGTTCTTGCCTGGAGAATCCCAGGGATGGCGGAGCCCAATGGGCTGCCATCTGTGGGGTCACACAGAGTTTGACACGACTGAAGCGACTTAGCAGCAGCAGAGACATGTCTTTCAAGATGTACCCTGGAACCTTTTCTCTGCCGTCAGCTTAGTTTGATACTCGGGACCTCACATTCTGCATCAAAAATCTTGGCTCTGACCTGTTTTATTTTCTTCAGAAAGGAGCACTTTCTGTCTCGTACTGGGGTCCTTACACGGAACAAATCCCCGTGTTATAAACTCGGGTGGTGAAGTTACAATTGGAAACCGGTAGGAACTGAGCTTTAAGTGCCATAGCTGGAAACTTATGGACTTCCCAGCGGGCTGTTGTGGGATCTAGTCACCCGAGTTTCTGAGTGAGTCCTTCTCTTTGCCCTTTAGATGAGGATAGGTCCTCCTTTCATCTCTTTCTGATTGCCCCGTCAGGATCTTGTCTGCTGGATGAGGCAGTGCTGGGTGGGAGGGTGCTGGGTGCTTTGTGTTTGCATTAATTGGCCCAGAATGCCATGATTTTGGCCCCTTGCTCCTTGATACACACTATTTACTAGAGATGGTTTTGAATTATTCAAATCTGGACCTCAGCAAAATAGGCACACTTAAATGGAGATTGGAGAAGAGGAGATTGGATTTTTTCCCCCAGAGATTTTAAATGCAAAGAAAATAAAACTTTTTGAATTAATGAATTGTTTGAAGCAGTGGGGGGTCTCTCCTTTTGTTCTAGCTTTACAAAATTAAATCTGTGTTCTGAACTGTCTGGTGGGGAAATATTTTTAAGGTAGATAATTTCTGAAAATGTCTTTGTGGTAAGCTGTTAGTGGTTGTAGGTTTTTTTTTTTAATACTGCAGTTTAATAATGAGGGAGTTTTCCATTAATATTCTAAACCATGTTTGCCAGCAGATATAGCAGGTGAAGTGGTAAAATTATGGGCCCATCAAAAATACTTAGGCTTCCTGTACTATGATATTAAGTTTAATATTTTTATAACCTTCACTGAATTCTAATTTCACTAAAGTAGCAAGCGCGCTTCCATTTGCAGTTCAATTATGCACATTGGGTGCCTGTGTACCAAGCAAATTAGAAATGCAAAATATCTGTTTGGCGGGGTGGGCCTTGGAAAGAGTTGTTAAAGATACCAGTATTTAGGTACAGATACACTTTACTAAGTGTACCCTGGGAATCGAAAGTGGATTAAAGACAAACATCTGGTGTCTGAATCTGTATTTTAAATTCAAAGAATTCAGGAACAATGTTCATTCCTGACATATAGCCCCTTTCAGCACTTACTTCAATCACATTTAAAGCACAGAGTTCTTCCAGTAAAATCCTGAGGACAGAGAATGAATATCAGCAGCTCTTCTTGGATGGAATCACTGGTCAATTAATGTAATTGGGTAGGATCGCAATTGATAATTAATCCTCCTAAGATTTTGCTGACTCAGTTTAGTGGAGCGGCTTGCTTGCCCTGGACCAGCCAACTTTGGGCAGCAGCTTTTAGGTGATTAGCACCAGAGTCTAAGCCCCCTGCCCTTAGAGAACCAAGTCAGGCCTCCGTCTGTCAAGTGCTGATAGCAGGAGCTGCATTTGGGGGGTTCGGGCATCTTAACAGCATCATTCTTCGTGTGATCGTCTGCTTTGGAAGTCTCTGATAAGCGAAACCTTGTTATAGGTGGTTTTCACGAATCAGGCTTACTGCTCTCAGATAAGAACAACTCAGAGTCGTGCTTACAAGATGTCTTTAATCTTTTTCCCCAGTTGAGATTCTGGTTTTTTTTTTAAAAGAGGGGGGTAGATTACCAATAAAAATTTAGCTTAATCGTGCTTTTAATGGTTTCTTTAAAAGTTTACTATAATTTTTAAGTTTCTTAAGAAGAATCCCATGTTTTACTTTTTATGAGTTTAACACAGTTTACTTGTCCTTTCCATTTTAAAAGATCATGGTCAAGAGGGTTTATCCAAGTACATTCAGTCCACCTCACTTAGACGAAAGTAATGTCAGCTGTCACAGTGTGGCCAAGGAGCAGAAACCAAGCACAACTTGGGAGCAGCCAAAAGTCATGTTCTGGTCATTGATGGCAGTCCCTGCATATTGATACACCTGGGCTTCTAACCTTCACTCTCCTGTTTATACTCTTACTTTAGACTCTCTGTTAACCTGTTGCGATGTCCAGCCCATCACAAGCCAGAATGAAAGGGAAGAGCTGTGAGAGGTGACCTCAGTGAAGGCCTGGACAGGAACACTCCAGAGGACAAGTATGGGAGAGATAACAGGGGCCTGAAATTAACCCCAGCCTCAGGACAAACCTTTCTCCCTGCACAGTGGCCCTGGCATGTGGTTCAGATTAAGACAAATGTAATGTGAGTTGATAATCAGAACCTGAGAGTACTCAGGAAAGGCTATGTGGGATTCCGTTATAAAGCATTAATGGAGATAGGAAAGTGTGTTGTAATTTTGAAAATAGATGTGCATTTTAAAAAATATTTATGAAAGAGAGTGATGAGCCATGTTCTTAGGCATGTATATGATGCACCTCATTTCTAGCAGTATTGGGGTACATTTGTACTGTAAACACTGCACAAATAAGTTAATCAGACTCTGAGGAGTTTGTTATCTAAGATGATCTATACTGAACTGGAATATCCTTTAGAGAATGCAAGGACAATTCCACGTCAACTAATTTTTAAGTAGGTAAGATTAATTACCCACTAGACTCTCATAGTTCCATCCATGGGTCCCTGAATAGGCAGAAGTCCAGGAAATTAGTCTTGTTTTCAACATTTTGAGCATCCTGAAGGAAACAATAAATTTATTCCTCATAAGGGCACCTAGTCTAACTAAAATGTCTGAGTCCTTTGCCTTGGGCTAGAATTCTGTCACCTCACTGTGGTAACACTGTAATGTTATTCTAAGCTGTTGGCAGAGTTCTGGTTTGTCTCTGATCAGTTTCTCAAAAAGTGGAGCAGTGACTTCATTATGACGTTGTAAATGCAGATTGGTAGAGGTCAATTTGACAGAGGCATAAAGTGAAGAGATTGTGAGAGGACAGTGGTGATAAGAAGTTTAGAAACCACTGTCTTAAACCAAGAGATGAAGAGTGAGTGTGGGAAAAGTGAGCCTGTGGGAGAGCTCTGTATGGGTGGAGTCCGCTGACAGAGTACATCCCCAGTAAGGACGAGAGGGTGAGACGGCCTTCAGGGGGTGCTTTCAGCCCACCTTCTCCAGGCGTGGTTCCTGGACCAGCAACAGCTGGAAACAGGTCACCCCACCCCAGACCTGTGCAATCAGGAACTGGAGGTGGGACCCTGCCAGCTGTGTTTTAATGCGCATTCCAGGTAGGTCTGCTGCAAGCTGGAGACCCCTTCGTGACAGAGTCAGACTAGTAGAAGGTTCAGAGTCAGAGAAAGCCCGAGAAGGTGTGGCATACTGGGATGTGAGTAGGGCAGGTGGACCGTGAGGGGCACCAGCCGCCTAAGGCCGACTGGTGAGAGGAGCCGTGGAGAGCACTGGGGGTGTGGACGTGGCTGGCACCCTGTGCACGCCTGTTGGACCAGCAGTGCAACCAGTTGTTGGGTCACATCAGGACACTGCGAGAGCGAGACTGTGGGCGTGGACTGATCGTCTCCTACTTGGGAAAGGGATTTTCTCATTTGAGGACTATCGAGCTGGAGAGCCAGGTGCTTGGGGGAGATGGAATACGTGGGTTATGGGGGCTCTGCAGAGAACTTGTCTGAGAGAAACTGGGAGGAGGTAGGAGGTCTGGGAGGAGAGACTTGGATGTTGGAGAAGGCCTGCACTGAGATGGTGGTCCTGTGAACAGGAGAGAGGCACATCAAAGATAAAATTCTGAGATGAAAAAATAATAAAGTAGTTGCCAAGGTGCCTGTTAAGCTTTTGTTCATTTGCTCTGTTGCCATTATAATGCAGATGAAAGTGATCTGTGACTTGCCGGGGTTCTCATAAGCTTTTATGCAGCATTTAATCAAGTCATTTCTCTGAGGTGTGTGCGCTTGTGTGTGTTAAGTAGTGCATATTCTGCATGTCTTCTGAAGAAAGTCTGATCTTATTGATCCAGTGTTTTATGAAAGGCCCTTTTCTACCAGGATCCCACTTTTACAAACTGCATTCAGCTGACAGTGTATCACAAAGCATTAATGCTGGTGAGTGGTGACCTGGTCTCCAGGCCGTCTCCTGGTAACGGGCTTCTTTTTAATGGAGTACCAGTGATACATTTTAAAGAGTAGGATAGATGGTTCATTTAAGAGGGTTTTATCATCAGTGTCTCTGGAATTCAAGTGAAATAAGTTAATGGGAAGCTCTTTTATAGCCTGTCATGGAAAAAAGTACATAATTTCTGTCACAATTTGCATGTATGGAGCTGAGAGAACAAACGATTAACAACATTTATTCTGTCATGTTCTTGTAAAGTTCCAGCTAACAGGGTATAGCAAATTGAACTTGACATGAGATGATAGCGGCTGAGAAATACAGCCTTTTGGGCATGAGTTGGGGATAGATGCAGATGCTGAAGCCCAGGAGCCTTCATGAAGTTTCAGGAAGTCTGGGTGCCACCTGACCTCCTCACTCTTGCTCACTGATCGGGGAGCCCACAGAAAAGGAGAGCCGGTAGGTGGCAAATGCCTTGTTTTCCACCTGCTGCTCTAGGCGGAGGGAGCGTCGCTGCAGAGGGGGACGGGCCCAGCACCCGCCTCACACCGTGTGCTTCCTGAAGGTCACCGGTGGTCACTGTTTCCACTCAGTTGGAAGTGCCTCCTCCCAGCCTTCAGGGTGCACTGGGCTTCTGTGCTTCTGTGCTTTGAGTTCCTGCCTTTTACGGAGGGCATTCGACCGCCCCCTCTGCTGTCTCCAGTGCTGCTGTGAGGTGGGCTGGTTGCCACCGGTACCCACTTCTTTGTGTGCTCGCGTTCTTGTGAGCTTGGAGGTCTCCGTGTAAGTTCTGTCTTCTTGAGGTCCTTCTAACTCTGCACATGGCGACTTGGCAGGCAGTGCACTCTAGGCCTGGAGTTGGGCTGATGACATCTGTGAGTTCTGAGGGTGGCAGGGGTGTCAGACGGCAACACCTGCAGAGGGGAGCATGCTGTGGCAAGGTGGTTTGGTGAGTCGAGCACGGGGTGCCCCAGTCTCCTCTCAGGGACAGGTGTGTGTGCAGGTGTGTGCACGTGGGGCTTGAAACTTGGTTTGTGTGAACTGCTTTTTCTTTTGAATGGCACATTCTCCCAAGAGGGGGCTGTCGGAAGCCACCAGTGCCTTCACTTGAATTAGCAACCAGATAATTTTCCTCCTGGAGGTACCTGCGAGGCACCCTGATGTAGAATAATGTACTCAGACCTTTTGGTCTCAGGGCCCCTTTTGTACATGCTTAGAAATTAAAGACCAAAAAAGCTTTTTTTTTTTTTTGGTTTGTGGGTTGTATCAATATTTGTCATATTGCAAATTAAACTGAGAAATTTAAAGAGTATTAATTCTTTCATAACAACTTTAATAAATACAATTCACACATTTTTAGTGAAAGATAACTTTTTTAAAAATGGCATTATTTGATACGTTTTGCAAATTCCCTTAATTTCTGGCTTGATAGGAGACAGGCTGGATTCTCTCAGTTGCTTTTGCATTTCGGTCTGTTACAGTGTGTTGTTTCAGTGAATGTATATGAAGTAAAACCAGCTTTACCACTGATATGTATTGTAATTGTAGGTATTCTTCTTTGATACTACGGCAAAACTTGCCTAGCAGCACTTTTCTTCAAGTACGTCAGTACAGTGTAGACTTTGACACCATATTAGTAAACCATTTGAACTTGGTTTCACTAAGATGCATTGGTTTCCCTTGCACTTGATGGCTTTGGTAGTTTTATGCCAGCTGAGTTACACAGACCTTCCAGCTGTCGACAGATTTCATTATCCAGTATCAAAAATGTACATTTGTTACTCTCCTTACTGATCTCATTGGGGAAACTGAAGCTCTTGGTGGCCAAGAGAGGTTTCCCAAGATTCTAAGTTTTTTTGAAAGCCTGGATTTTATCACCAACAACAGCTACAAGTTGTTTTCCTTACAGTGACTGGTTCACTTCATTCATTTTTAGGAAAATATCTGCCATATAGCCGGGTATGAATGACCATAGTTTTTCTGTCACTGGTTCCATGAGAAAGTGTCCAGTTGAGCTCATAACCCAGAAGGGTTACACAAGTGCTTTTGCCAGGGCAGCAGAGATGCTTGATGTGTGTTTCCATAGAGCAGAGTGCCAAAGTGCGCTCTCCAAGGTTGGGATTTAGTGAAGTGAGTGATGTTTATTGCTTCATCAAGAATATTCTTAAGTGAGATGGCCTTTTAAACACACTGCACGTGAGTGGCCGTGCCTACTGTCTGGTGTCCACGCTTAGGCACCAGCAGGTTCACCCACTGTTGCTTTTGTGCCCACCGTTACCGGGGTAGCAGTGCAGTGGAAAAGACATGTAATGTCTTGGTGTCATCAGGATCAGCTTTGACTTTATGGACCACCTGACGTAAGGATGGGGGTGTCTCGGGGTCTGCGAGTAATGCTTTGAGAACCTGTGCCGTGGAAGTCAGACCGTGGACACAGAACCAGTGTGGAGTTCTGGTCCATCAGTTAATATTGGCATGGGGACCAAGCAAGACTGCTTAGCCCTTCTACGCCCTGTCTTCTCATCTAGAAAAGGAAAACGTGACCATCTTTACGGTTGTTGTGAAGACTGATGGGAGAACTAAGGAAAATATGCCTTATTTGCTGCCATGCTCCATACTAGGTGCCAGTAAAAATTATTTTCCTTTTGCTCTTGGGACATTGTGAAGGCACTGGGGACGGGAGCATGGCACAAGATGGAGAGATGAAGAGGAAGGGTCAGTTTACTGTAGGACGGACCTGCAACTCACATGCCCTTCTTTCTGGCTTGCACCTCCTGGAGGAAAGGGGAAAAGAGTGGGAAGAAACAGCTCTTTATGTGGGGTTGTCTTAGGGTCTCTGGATGCAGCCGTTCTTTGTGTGTGACCCAGTGTCGTTGAAGCTAAAGAGCCAACTGCTCCGAGAGTTAGCAGTGTCTTCCGATGGCTCTCATCTCCTGGGCATCTTTGCAAATAGTCCTGGCGCTCAGCCTTAGAGGCCTCCGTGGTGGAGGACTGGAAGCCATTCACAGCCAGGAAAGCAGAGCCTCAGGGATGAGACAGTGTTTCTGCTAGACCTGTGCCCTACTGAAATCTAAATGCAGTCTAAGACTAAGTTCTTTCCCATTCTAAAAAATACTAGAGCGTGATTTTGTCACAGCTAGGTGAGATCTGAAATTCTCAAAACCTAATTCAATTTAATTTTTTTTAATAAACGTTCATCTGATAGTAGTTGGAAGACTGTGTCCCAACTCCAGTAAAGCTGACATTCTCTGTCCAGGCAGGATCACAGTGCGTGTGAAGATAGTGGCTTCTTTATCACATACATCTTCCTTACTGCAATCTTAGAGGTGGAAAAAATGCAATGGAAATTCAGCTTTCAGAATAAAAGTCTGTGGTGTGACCTGCTAGTCTGGCCATTTGTCTCTGGGGTTCAGTGTCAAACCCCATTGTGTAGCGATGCTCCAGGAGAGCTCCTACTAGCTCAGTGAGGCCAGCAGCAGACTTGTCTCCATCCCAGGTCCCAGGCCACCAGCAAGGACTGCTTTTCCAGGATAGAGCCCTGCCTTTACACTTGCAAGAATAAAATTTCAAGTGGAGCAGCGCTGTGCCTGTTTTAAATGACCTTTTGTTCTCTCTGCTGATGATTTCACTTTGAATATCAGATCCTCAGATTGAACGTATTTATTTTATTGATCCTCAGATTGAACGTATTTATATTATTTATTTTATTCTCTGTCCCCAAGAGAGAAAGGACCCGTGCACCTCCAAGACAGAGAGGGATGTTTGTGTTCCTCCTCCTCATCACGCGTAAGATCTGTGATGGGAGATTGGGGGATGTGACCCCACCTGTCTCAGAGTATCCAGTGTGGCAGAAGGGGTGCTGAACTGCATGTTTTGCTGCTTCCCAGTGTGGTGACCTTGAGCGGGTCCTTCACTTTGTCTGGTCCAGGATTCCTTTATAAACCAGGCTTGGTTTCAAACCAGAAAGGTTGTGAAAGCTGATGGGGTCTTCTCCATCCTGTGAGGGTGGGTGTGTGTTGTGAAAATTCTCTAACAGCCTTGGCAAAATTGTATTTGAAGTGTGACCATGACGATTCTGACACGGAGAATAGCACAGAGAGAAGCCTGAACCGCTCCTCAGGTGTGGTGGACCATCCTTAGTTCTCGCGGAGATCGCTGGTGGGTGCTTTCCTGAGCAGAACAGGTGCAGGTGTCCGTATCTGGTTGACTGGATGGAAGGCCTGTGGCAGGTGTTTGGTCAGGTGTGCCACGGTGGCGGATCAGGGGCTGCGAGTCTGAAGACCTGGGTCCCAAGCCCCGGTCCTGGCTCTGCCACTGCCTGCTGTTTGACCTCGGGCAGGTCCCTTCACGTCCCTGCATATCTGACACCCGCAGGGTGGGGAAGAGGCTGCTCATCTCGAAGTGCTCACTTCGCCAGGGGCTTCATGAGGCTCAGAGAAGAGCATCCTGGTGAACTGCTTTACCACCAAAGTGCAAGTATTAACGTAACAAATGGTTGCCGGTAACCAAGCTCTGACCCTCCTAATGAAATATTTTCTTTCTCAGTGATGTTACAGCCTTTCGATTATGATCCCAATGAGAAAAGTAAACACAAGTTTATGGTTCAGTCTATGTTTGCTCCAACTGACACTTCTGATATGGAAGCAGTAGTAAGTACTGAATGCTTTTTTTTTCCCCCCAGTAATTAAAAAAAAATGAATAGGTGCAGAATTGTGGGTGCATGCATTTCAAAATATGTCAAAATTGTTTTTAAAGGGGAATGGTGCTCTTCAGGAGATTTGTACTGTGACTGCCTTTATGGGTTTCCAGAACTTTGATTTTAACATTTTATGTAACTTTCAGAGCACTCTTCTGACTTTTCTACCTGATTTCCTTCAACAGTTCCTGGTTCTGGTGGGTTGTGTCTTGAATGGTCTTAGGGTTCTCTACCTTCACCCTACAGAAAAGGGCAATTTTTATTCTAGAAAAAGCTTTCTGCCTCTTCTTCCCGATCCCCCAGAATCTAGAGGGATGGGGGAGAGTTGAATATTAAGTATCCTTCAACCCTTTAGGCTTTTCTCCCCCTGCTTGGTTCTAGTAAGTGCCATTCTTTGTGTTTTTGTTGTTGTATCCCTGCCCCCCCACCCCCCAGATTCCTTCGATTTTTCTACCCCCTCCCCTTAAATACATGTTCAACTGCATCTTTTAATTTTGGTAAAAATAAGTTGACTTCATTAAGCAATTGATACATTATAGTCAGGCCTCTGTTTCTCTGGATTCTGCTCTGTGGCTGTGAAATGCCAGCAGCAGCAGCAGCTTATATGAAGGACTTGAGCGTCCACGGACTTTGGTCGCCATGGGGACAGAGCCCCACAGCCAGTCCCCTGTATTGATTTTTCTAGAAGATGATTATAATGGCAGTTCTACCCTCAGCCTTTTACACGCGTGAATCAATCAGCAGGCATCCTGGTGCTGTGAGTGAGAGTTACAGTATACTGATAGACCCCTAGTATCCACAGCCCAGGGAGGACAGACTGTCTAGTCCTCACAGTTTGGAAAAGAAGGGCAGGACTGCCTCAACATTTTCACCACTTTCCAGATCATCAACTGAAACTTAGAGACTAGAGTCGTCCAAGGAATGCCTACAAGTTTGAGTTAGCTAGGATTCACACTATGTTGTTTTTTTTTTCCTCTTTCAAAGTTTTATTTGAAGTACTGTTTCATGCACATCCTACCTTCAGGCCCCTGTGTGACCACACAGCCATTTCTTTCAGTCTTAGAAAAGCATAGCTGACCACCTTCATGCTTATGTAACTCCTGGGCAGGAGGTGAGGGGTAAAGGAGACATTTGAGGTTTCACAGAGAAGTGAAACAGACAAGAAGTTTCACAGACAAGTGAGGTTTCACAGAGTCCAGCAATCTTAGGCTTTGTGTTCACATTCCTTCTCATAGAAATAATTATTGATACATTCACTACTTTCACTTCCTGGAACATGGTGTGTCGCTTCGTGTTACTTTGTGTGATCAAAAGAATGTAGGGCAAATGCACAGCGTGGACTCTCCAGAATATGTTCTGTTTGGCTTTGCTGCATGGCTTGGGGAAAGAGCATGGCCTTGGGTGTGAAGCTGACTCTGCCTTTTACTAACATTGTGGCCTTGGGCGGTTTTCATTAACTCTCTTGAGGGTTTGGTCATGTGTAAAATGGCGGGGGGGAACCTAGTTCCCAGGGCTGTTGTGGGATTAAATGTGCTGTGTGTAGAGCACGAGGCAGAGTGGCAGCAGTCATATCTGAGTGCTGCTATAGGCCAGGCCTCAGGGTACAACAAAAGTGAATTGTACTTTCTTTCATGATAATGTTCATAACAATTAAAAAATGAAATGTACTTTGTTGGAAATCTGGGATATATAGAAACAAGCAAAAATAAAACTATGTGACCTATAGTCACATAGTTTTTTATACTAGACCCAACCACCATTAGTGAGAGCCTGGTGGTTTTTCTTTACTTTAAAATATTATTCTTCATATTTTTGACGGACTGAAAGCTGAAACAGCAGTAGTGCCTGCTCGCCTAACCTTTACTAAGATTCACCTTTTAACAGTTGGCCACGTTTGGTTCTTTTCTGTCCTAAACTTTCTCTATTGCTGAGTTCCCTGACTGTTCATGAAACTTCACCATCCCTGAATGCGTTGTAACAAGGGCAGGCTCTTTCATAGACTCAGCTCTGTTAAGTAGCCTGTCACTCATGGCTAAGAATCTTAATGTTAATTCAATAATGTGTTTAAAAGAGAAACCCATATTGGCATTTCCCAGTTCAAGAAATGGCCTTTTGTTGTTGTTNCCCCCCAGATTCCTTCGATTTTTCTACCCCCTCCCCTTAAATACATGTTCAACTGCATCTTTTAATTTTGGTAAAAATAAGTTGACTTCATTAAGCAATTGATACATTATAGTCAGGCCTCTGTTTCTCTGGATTCTGCTCTGTGGCTGTGAAATGCCAGCAGCAGCAGCAGCTTATATGAAGGACTTGAGCGTCCACGGACTTTGGTCGCCATGGGGACAGAGCCCCACAGCCAGTCCCCTGTATTGATTTTTCTAGAAGATGATTATAATGGCAGTTCTACCCTCAGCCTTTTACACGCGTGAATCAATCAGCAGGCATCCTGGTGCTGTGAGTGAGAGTTACAGTATACTGATAGACCCCTAGTATCCACAGCCCAGGGAGGACAGACTGTCTAGTCCTCACAGTTTGGAAAAGAAGGGCAGGACTGCCTCAACATTTTCACCACTTTCCAGATCATCAACTGAAACTTAGAGACTAGAGTCGTCCAAGGAATGCCTACAAGTTTGAGTTAGCTAGGATTCACACTATGTTGTTTTTTTTTTCCTCTTTCAAAGTTTTATTTGAAGTACTGTTTCATGCACATCCTACCTTCAGGCCCCTGTGTGACCACACAGCCATTTCTTTCAGTCTTAGAAAAGCATAGCTGACCACCTTCATGCTTATGTAACTCCTGGGCAGGAGGTGAGGGGTAAAGGAGACATTTGAGGTTTCACAGAGAAGTGAAACAGACAAGAAGTTTCACAGACAAGTGAGGTTTCACAGAGTCCAGCAATCTTAGGCTTTGTGTTCACATTCCTTCTCATAGAAATAATTATTGATACATTCACTACTTTCACTTCCTGGAACATGGTGTGTCGCTTCGTGTTACTTTGTGTGATCAAAAGAATGTAGGGCAAATGCACAGCGTGGACTCTCCAGAATATGTTCTGTTTGGCTTTGCTGCATGGCTTGGGGAAAGAGCATGGCCTTGGGTGTGAAGCTGACTCTGCCTTTTACTAACATTGTGGCCTTGGGCGGTTTTCATTAACTCTCTTGAGGGTTTGGTCATGTGTAAAATGGCGGGGGGGAACCTAGTTCCCAGGGCTGTTGTGGGATTAAATGTGCTGTGTGTAGAGCACGAGGCAGAGTGGCAGCAGTCATATCTGAGTGCTGCTATAGGCCAGGCCTCAGGGTACAACAAAAGTGAATTGTACTTTCTTTCATGATAATGTTCATAACAATTAAAAAATGAAATGTACTTTGTTGGAAATCTGGGATATATAGAAACAAGCAAAAATAAAACTATGTGACCTATAGTCACATAGTTTTTTATACTAGACCCAACCACCATTAGTGAGAGCCTGGTGGTTTTTCTTTACTTTAAAATATTATTCTTCATATTTTTGACGGACTGAAAGCTGAAACAGCAGTAGTGCCTGCTCGCCTAACCTTTACTAAGATTCACCTTTTAACAGTTGGCCACGTTTGGTTCTTTTCTGTCCTAAACTTTCTCTATTGCTGAGTTCCCTGACTGTTCATGAAACTTCACCATCCCTGAATGCGTTGTAACAAGGGCAGGCTCTTTCATAGACTCAGCTCTGTTAAGTAGCCTGTCACTCATGGCTAAGAATCTTAATGTTAATTCAATAATGTGTTTAAAAGAGAAACCCATATTGGCATTTCCCAGTTCAAGAAATGGCCTTTTGTTGTTGTTCTACTGGTACACACTCATCCTGGTTACAGTCCAGACCAGGTGCCTTGGAGAATGTCCCACATTCTGGATTTATCAAATTATTCCCTCATGACTAAATTCAGGTTCGGTATTTTTGTTTTTTTTGCAAGGTAGTGTCCTGTGGGCATCATGTCCCTCCTTCGGTGACATCAGGTCTGATTACTTGGTTAGGGTGGCAACTGCCACCTCTGTCCAGTGCAGAGCACATCTGCCCGGCGGTTAAGGGGTGATCTGTGATACTCAGAGCAGTCAGATCCTCGAAGATCACTGAACTTCCTGCCTGCCAGCAGTCTTTCACTCGGTGATTTTTAACATGCTGAGATGATCCTTGTCTGAAGTTCTTATGATACACGCACACAGGCACATGTATCTGTGCACACGTGTGTGTGTGTACAGAGGAACAGACTTAAAATACTGCTTGCAGTTTCTTAATTTATATTCTGTGGATTTTCCCCATGTAATTAAACACTCTTCGGTATCCCTTGAATGGCATGCTGTTCCATGACTGTGCCCACCATGGCTTACTTTGGCATTCCCGTTTTGCTTGACACAGAGATTATTTCCCATTTTTGACTTTTGGTACCTGTTGCTCTCTGCCTCCTGCATGGTTCTGGGGTCAGGGTGGGGGAATTTGTTCCTTTTGCTGTATCACCTTCTTGCTGTGCTGGTTTACTCCATAATTCTCAGAACATCTGGCATTCCTGTTCTCCTCTGCCAAAACGAGGAGCAGTAAGCCAGGAGTGCCTCCTCCCAGAACATGGGTTTAGTCGGGAACGTGTTCCTCCCAGCAGGCTGGGGGAGTGGGGCTCAGCCCAGACAGGAGGGGTCACAGAGAGTGGCCTCCATTCCCATGCCCTGCTGGTGGTTGGCACTGTTCTAAAATCTCCTCCACGTAGGATGGGCTTCCGCTTAGAAGGACATGCCCTGCGAAGTGAGTTGTGTTTTCTTAAGGGGAGTCCTTAGGCTATCCAGATGCAGGCTGGAAGACTCCTCTGGGTCCAGTGGTGGTCTTCTCTGTCCTGTGTGGTTTTCACAGCCCGGTGACAAGGAGCGCTGGTGGACACGGAGGAGTCAGGCAGCATGACTGGGGCTGGTGAAGAATAATCAATATTCAGGGGAGCTGGTGTATTTAATCTTGTCACGTTAAAAATATTCAAATCTCAGCAGACTTAAGTTCTTTATTTGATGTACATCAGGGCTTTCTCATTAAGCGTATTTTTCTGAAATTGTCAGTTATAGGAAGAAAATCATTCTTCTAGCAGCTTTATAATATCCTGATTATTGAATTTAAATTGTTTTAGTGGAAGGAGGCAAAACCGGAAGACCTTATGGATTCAAAACTTAGATGTGTGTTTGAATTGCCAGCAGAAAATGATAAACCAGTAAGTATGTTTATAGTTAACAATAATTGAATGTTGCAAGCTGATACTTAATTTGCATACCATCTCCTGCAAAACCAAGATTTAAGTTGGCAAATTATTTTCCTTCTTCTGATGTATGAAGAGAAAAATGAGCTGAAGACAACAAATAAGTGGGCCTTTGTGAAATCTGCCTTTGAAAGATTCACAGAAAGAACTCATTGAAATTTTTTTTGCCTTTGAAAAGCACAACCTGTTGACTGTTGACTGTCAATAATTCTGAAGAGCTTCCGAAGAGCTTCTTTGACTTGGGCAAAGATCTAGGTTGCTGTTACATTTAACAGTGGGAACGACGGTGCGCGCTCAGCTCCTCTTGTACGGTGCTGTCTGCAGGCTTCCCTGTCTGCATTTCTCCTGAGCACCAGCTCTCCACCTCTTGAACCCCAGATTCTCTTCCGTCAAAATGTGCTTTTAGATGAGGATTTCTCACCCTCAGCCCTGCCGATATCCGGGCCAGGAGTCCTTCGCTGTGGGGCTGTCCTGTGCCTTGTAGGGTGTATCGTGGCACCCTTGACCTCACCCCGGTAGCATCCCCGGTCGTGACGACCTGAAGCATCTCCGGATGTTGCCCGGTATGCCCTTCCTGAGGCAGAGTCAGTTCCCGTTGAGAATCACCCTCTTTGCTGCCTGAGCACTGAGGGTAAGGAGTGACTCCCTCCCAGCTGCTGGCTCCCTTTTCTCCGTGTGAAACCAAAGCATGAGCCTGGTTGGCATGGACCTCCCTTCACCCTAGTCAAAAAACTTAAACTGTGTTAACACAGTTTAAAACCCATGCAGAGTATTAAATCACCCTGGCTATTAATAGCTGGTGGTGGGAATAGAAATGTTCAAGCTCTCAACGTTACCCATAACGATCTCTAGGAATGCTGATTCTTTGTGTCAAAACTACTTAGCATTTTTTTTCTGCTCGCTAATTGACCACCGTCACTATCCCATTTCTTTGAATGAGTGATGGTCGTCGTTCCTTTTTTCCCTTCCCTCTTCCCACAGCATGTTCTGTCGTTTGTGGATAGTTGAGGACTGTATTCTGGCCCCAGCTGTGCGCTTGGAGGTTAGCTCTGTGTTGAGGTCGTGCCTGCCAGGGCCTCACTCCTCTCCCCGGGAAGACTTAAGGGCAGAGCTCGCTGTTCTCCGTTTGCCACAGGGACCCCCAAGGGCTTCCAGGCTTCCTCGGCCCCCACGTGCTCACTCATCCCAAGTGGGTCTCCAGAGGGGGTCACAGTGCAGTTGTGGCTGGGGAAGTAAGGAACACATTGCCTCCCCAGGCTGAAATATCATAGAGGCTGAATTTGTTGCACCTTCATCCCATCGCTGCAATTGTCTAAGCTCAGGAGACAAATCACCCTCTGGGTCACGTCCCCTCTGGCCTTCTGCCCCCGCCCAGCCAGTCTGGGGGATGTTCGCGTCTTTGTAGTGATGGTAATTTGTGGCTGATGATTCCTGAACTTGCACAGCTATGCTCTGCTGATTTTTCATGGCAGGAATTTGATAGTGCAGTGCGCACAGCCCCTTTTCTATTTCTTTGAAGTATTAGTCTCAGCCGGACTTCATTATTTGCCCTCATCCATAATTTCTGGAGCCCAGTTTTAGATTATGAAGATACTAGGTGATAAAGTGATCCATTTTAAAAGTAAATGTGACATTGTACAGTTTGGATGAAACGCAACCCTGGGTGGTGTCTGCTGAGACCTACTTTACTTTGCATGAAGAAGTCCTTTAATACGTGGTTGGTGACACTTGGGCTTTCATTTATTTCTGAACAGCATGATGTAGAAATAAATAAAATTATACCCACAACTGCATCAAAGACAGAAACACCAACGGTGTCTAAAGCTCTGAGTTCCTCCTTGGATGACACTGAAGTTAAGAAGGTGATGGAAGAGTGTAAGAGGCTGCAGAGCGAAGTCCAGAGGCTGCGGGAGGAGAACAAGCAGTTCAAGGTAATGGCATTTTGTTTCCTGATCGTCTCCAGGGAATGGGGGCTTTGCTACTATGGTCTTGGGTGAGGAGGTGGATGAAATTTGTGGAGTTGTCTTGTATTTGCACGTTTTTCCTCCAGGCTGAAGTTTCTATACCTTTCCTAAGGGTCTCAAAACAATCCTTGGACACATGCCTACATGCATCCCAAATTAAGAACCAGTGTCCCTTGAGCAGTAGTTTTTCAACTATTTAAACTCTTGTCCCCTCATAAAAAGACAACAGACAAAAAAACCAAAAAATTCATTAGTGTAAATTGAAATTAAAAAAATAATAATGGTTATCTTGAATTCACATTTTCAAGCACCTTTTCCATCCCCATTGGATGAGAACCTTTTTGAAGAGAGTAAAGACTGACGTGTATTCTGTTTTAAGGCGATCATCATTCTGAGTTTTGAGTATCCTAAATAGGTCTAGCAGTGGGGTCTCATCCTCTATCAGTATGGTCAGGAGACTCGAGCTGGGATGCTATCACATCCATGGGGGAGATTACAGGGAACCAGGGGCCCCAGCTTGTGGCCCTAGACCTGGCGGGTGGCCCTGGCTTTGGAGGGTGGCCCTGGCGCTGGGGGGTGAGGTTGCACTGGTGCTGGAGCGAGGCAGGTGTGCTACTCTTGGCTTTGGAGGCCTGTGGTAGTGTGGAAATGACCAGCCAAACTTGGACTCACTGTGTAACTTTGTCCATCACAGTGGCTTCTGGCCTCTGTTTGCAAGACCCTCTTAAGGCCCCTTCCAGTGTTGAACGTATGCCTTTCATACACAGGGTTAAAGAGAGTGTTTCTGAACATCTGATTGTAGGATCTTTTGTTGCAGCTTAAGTCTTGAGGCCGATCTGTTCTTTTCATCTTGATCATGTTCCCAGCCACCATAGACTGTCACTTTCTGACTGCATAGCACCAAGTACACACCATAAATTCACTGCAGGTGACTCTTCCTTCTCTTACTCTGATGAGGTAGGAGACATGGGGGGCCAACGGGGTTTAGAAAGTGGCATCCTTGTCTTTCTCTGCAGTAATCATGATTTGCCTCATTCAATGACTGCTGTTAGTATGGAGTAAATTATGAAGCTGACACTCTACTTTTGGCTAAAAGTCTAAGATACGCCTAAAGCTTCTTCTTGAATGTATTTCTCTTTTGTGCCATTTAAAGTGATAAATAGGTGGAAATAGCTTCTATATAAACCCAATAAAATAAACGCTGAATTTTGCTGTGCCCATTTTTTTTTTGAAGTTAATCGAATAGCACCAGTCATTTATCAGCATGCAGCAATATTGGCCATGCCCCTCAAGCAAAGTGTCTTTAAAATATTATCAGACCAGTCTTGACATTAGAAGATTCTTTATCTTGCCAAACAAGGATTTCTTGTTTTGTGTTGTTTCATACTTTGATTTGGCCACACATTTCCTAAGACCCTCCCGTGTTCCCAGCACTGTGGGATACAGACACGGGTGGTCCCTGCCCTTAAAATAAGCCCCAGGGTAGCTGGGGAGACACAGCCACAAATACTGATAACCAGTCCCACAGAGGTGGCCATGAGTGTTGTGGGGGGTGGGCTTAAGGTGCTGGCTGCCTCTTATCGTCAGATCTGTCAGACACTTGATGAGCGTGAACGAACTGAAGGAGAAGAAAAGAAAGTGCAGCTGTTGTGGAGGTTGTCAGGGATGGATTGAGGGTAATTAGAACAGGAAGGCCTTGGTGCGTGCCCTATTTGGGCTTGTGAAGAAAGGAAAAATGTCAATTCTCACAGGTCTGTGTAGGTGGGGAAAACGTGGCCAAGTTATCTTCATGTGTATGAAAAAGATTGTTTCTTCTTTGGTAGAAATTCCATGCATTAAGTAGAAAATATTTGAGACGTGTATATCCAGTTCAGTTATACTTTGATATTACAGACATCCCATTTTCAGTCCAGCAGTCTCCATGTAGCTCACCAGGTATCAACCATGGACAGAGCTCGACATTTAAAAGCATCTGGGTCCCCTACTCGATCATTTCTTGGGATTCTTTTCTGTGAAGAACTTTTTTCTGTAAATCTCAGAGAACCACATTAGTGCCTTGCTCAGACAAAGGGACCAGCAGCACTGTGGCGGATGCATGGAAGAAGAGGGGCCTCAAGCCCGTCTCTTCCCTGTAGGCCGTTCCTCCATTTGCAAAATGAGGAGATGGGGACCATATCATGTGATGGAGTCTGGGCGTAACTCCCTGCCCACCCCCCACCCCTCGCCAAACCTCTGCTAAGCTGTACAGCTGCCTTCCGCTTCTGGTGCTTTGGACTGTCTTTGAAACGTGTGTTTGCTCCCCTAGGAGGAAGACGGACTTCGGATGAGGAAGACAGTGCAGAGCAACAGCCCCGCTCCCGTGTTGGCCACGGCTGGGAAGGAGGAGGGCCTGAGCACCCGGCTGCTGGCGCTCGTCGTCCTCTTCTTCATCGTTGGCGTGATCATAGGGAAGATCGCCTTGTAGAGGCAGCATGCGAGACGGGGATTGGATTGATGGGTCCGCCATAGTGTGGGATTTAAATTTATCATAACCATGTGTAAAGAGAAATTAATGTATGATGACATCTCACAGGTCTTGCCTTTAAATTACCCCTCCCCACTTGTGTGCCCCCGCGTGCACACATGCACACACACACAAATAGAACATAATATAACAGTCTTTTAGAAAGTTTAAAACGCATAGTGAATGATGGGGGCAGAGTGAACCTTATTAATGACAAGGGAAGCCATGATTAAATGGTAATGGCATGTTGTAAATGTCATTTTAAGCGTCTGTAGCCTTGGTCCACGTTGCTGGATTTCCTCTCTGCAAACATGACACTCTTCCCTGTCTGTTGGTGCTGGCCTCTGGGAAGCTGGAGCCTACCCTGTCGTTGTCCTTCCCTGCGCCACTCGCTCACTGCAGGCAGCCTCTCCATGTCCACCCTGGCCGTCAGTTGCTGGGGACTGATGAACAGGGCCCGAAGGCACCAAGAGCAGCGCTGTGGCAGCATCGGCTGTGCTCATCAGCAGTGGGGTGTGTGTGTTGCTGATTGACCCGACGCTCTGGAAGTCAAAGTCATTGAATGCTGTTCTCTTCAAGGGACCAAGCTAGATAACTATTGGTTCATGTAGTGAGATTGAATTATTATTCAGAGATGTTTAATGCATATTTAACTTATATAATGTATTTCATCTCATGT
The DNA here is from genome assembly GCA_006410875.1 of Neotragus pygmaeus. Lineage (NCBI taxonomy): Eukaryota > Metazoa > Chordata > Mammalia > Artiodactyla > Bovidae > Neotragus > Neotragus pygmaeus. Next base: position 480,303 of record SJYV01004222.1, on the reverse strand, counting down.
CTTCTGTCACAAGATTATAATTAATTCTGTGGCCTAAAACCCACCTCTGCTACCTAACACCATGGAGTTAAGCTAGTGTTGCTGCCGAAGGTTCAGGGGTGTGTGCGTGTGCACATGCACACGCACACACACACACACACGGAGGTGTGCTCGTGGGAACGCTGGAGAACTGCCAGGAAATGTTTTCTGTGTCGATAAGTAATAGACACCATGGGGAGAGGACTCTCAGTAGCGGCAGTCAGCTCGAGGTCACTGTCTCGGGGAAAGAGTAGTCGGTCCCTGTGCTGTCTTTCTCTGCCCCTCACCACCACCCACACCTCAGCACCCATGCCCCAGTGTAGTCCTGACCTTCCCAGGCAGCCCTGACTTGGAATCAGGGCAAGAGAGGCAGGCAGCAGAGGGGCTGAGGAGAGGGAGCCAGCTAGGCAGGGCCCTGTCTCTTATACACATCTCCGAAGGTNTGTGATTTAAGATAATAAATTAGCGTGTATGTTTCCCACATTGACTCGACATTTTTCCAAGATGTGTATAAGAGACAGGGGCAAGAGAGGCAGGCAGCAGAGGGGCTGAGGAGAGGGAGCCAGCTAGGCAGGGCCGGGGCGTGGGGGTGGTGCGGGAGGGGCTTCAAGAGGAACTTTGGATGAGCCATCAAGTAGTGACAGAGAGCTTGACTGTGAATTAATTTTATGCCGTAAAAGACCAATCCAATTCTGTTTGACTATGTAGCATCTTAAAAAGAAAAAAAAAATAAAGCCCCCAAATTAAGAGATCCTTTGTCATTTTGTCACTTTTGCTAAGTGGGTGGGGGTACTTACTATTTTTATCATCATTATTTGTCACTGGAAGCTTGATTTTAAAATGACCCCTATCTAAAAAGAAAAATGACCTAATGTATGAGAAATATATATGTTTACATGCTGAGCACTCTTGGTAAACATTGAACAGACCTAGTTCCCAATCACAGACCCATCCTGTGAAGCTGTGGAAGCCCGACCAGCAGTTATAATTAGTCTCCAGTGTCTATTCCGTGTGGATCCAGGTACTTAAGAAAAGGGGTGAGAAGACTGAGCAGGGAAGTATGTGCGCTCTGCCAGTTTCTGTTAAATGTAGCAGTTGCAGCAGGTTAATCCTTATGTGATAAAGGGCAGTGATTAGGGGGCCTCACATCATGCCTGGGACTTCCCAGGTGTCTCAGTGGTAAAGAACCTGCCTGCCAATGCAGGAGCTGCCTGAGACGTGGGTTCGATCCTTGGGTCAGGGATATCCCCTGGAGGAGGAAATGGCTACCCACTCCAGTTTCTTGCCTGGAGAATTCCATGGACAAAGGAGCCTCGCTGGCTACAGTCCATGGGGTCTCGGATGTGACTTGAGCACGCACAAATAGTGCCTGTGGGTATAGCGCAGTCCCACTCCTTAGAGCAGGAGTCGGAAGACTTGTTCTTCAAGGAGGTTGCCGTGTGTGCCAATAAAACTTTATTCACAAGAGCAGCTGCTGGGATCTGGCCCGTGAGACAGTTTTGCTGGTGCCTGTAAGTGTCTTAAGTTCTCAAAAAGAGTGCCTGGGGCACCTGTGTTTCAGGTGTTTGAAAATGACTTAGTATTTTGTGTACATCTAGAAAAAGGAAATTCGCGTCTCAGAGAACGTGGGCTATTTGTGTGTAGCTAAAAATCAAAGTTTAAAATCCAAGGTTGTCTCTTCAAACTAATCATCTCATTAAACCTCTTGCCGTTTTAGGGGTTAGGACTTGGTGAACTTTGTTGAACTTGCTGATTGAGTGGAAGAAGGGAGCCCCCGCCAGGGAAAGAAGGGTAGTGATGGGAAGACCGGACCTCATGTCAGTGACCCTGGTCAGGGAAGAGCATGTCAAGAGAGGAAAACGTATGTGGAGCAGTTGCTGCTCTGGTTCCTTATTTTAAGAGCCAGGGACACTCAAGACCTTGAACCTGGAAGAGCGTGCAGATTTGGGGTTTCTTTTCTAGAAATTGAGAGTGAGGCAGGTAGATGGTCCTGCCCGTAGACTATTCTGTCCTGAGCTGGTGAGTCAAGTCACTGGAATAAACTGGGTTGAAACAAGCTAGGTTGAAGCTGGGTAGAGTGTCGGCTGGGAAGGGAGGCTGGGCGGGCACAGTCAGGCTGCTCCGGTGCCTGCAGCCCTAGTCACTGCTCATAGCACCTGTGAGGGCAGTGCCCTCCCTGGTTTAGAAATATCCACCCCCGAGCTCACAGATACAAAAGAGACAGCAAGCAGTAACAAAGTCCTATAAATTTTTATTGATTGATAATTGATAATTTAGGCTCCCTTGGCACCATACGGAATACCTCTTAAAGACCAGCAGGCTGTGTTGTTTGTAGGCATGAGGACCTGGCTTTAATTTTTTTTTTTTTTCCTCCTCCTAGTTTGCATGTTTTCCTTCTCTCTCGTCTTCTAAACTGCTGGCACCAGCGGTAATAAATACTGATAAAATCAAAATTGATTTTTACCAGTGGACAGTTTATGCCTAGAGAGATAGCTTATACCTACATAACACAGAAGGGGGAAAAAATGAAGAANTTCTCTCTCGTCTTCTAAACTGCTGGCACCAGCGGTAATAAATACTGATAAAATCAAAATTGATTTTTACCAGTGGACAGTTTATGCCTAGAGAGATAGCTTATACCTACATAACACAGAAGGGGGAAAAAATGAAGAATCTCCAGTGATCCGTGAAAACCTAAACGCTTTCAAACAAATCCCAGGAAAAGAATTGCTGTTGGAAAGTATCGCTACTGGACTTGCAGGCTGTGTTGAGTCATATAACTGAATGCAGTGATAGCTCACAGTTAAATAGCCTTTCAAATTAATTTGCAAACAAGCTGTGTGTGTGTAGCATATATACCATATGTAAGTAGCTTAACATTTTTCAAATGATGTCTTTTTTTTTTTGCACACAAAAGTATATTTGCAAACTCAGAATCCACGCCAATATAGAATGCCATTTACCATTTTCAGTTCCTTCTCTAAAGAACTGGCTCATTTACAAGTTTTTGTTTATAGTTTGTTTGTGAAATTGGTGATAAAAAAAAAAAATACCAAGAGAGGTGGATGTGGACTTGAAAGTCATCTTGAACACTTGAGTAACATCAGCACTGGCAGGTGGAGAGGCCACTGCACCGCCTGTTGGTGATGGCAGTTCACTGACACACGTCTCACTGGGGCCCTGGGGCGGGAGCGGCTTGTCTCATGGCCCCTTCCTGTTGAGGCTGGGGGGCTGGAGCAGGAGGAGCCCTAAGTAATACATCAGGTCACCAGAGTTCCCTCTCTGGAGACCTTGCGCAGTGGACCTTGGGTGGCAGTCGCTGGTGCTGAGATGTGAGCAGGAGTGGGGTTGTGTTCAGGAGGTCCGCCACGCTGTTAGACGGATGACTCTAGCTGGGCGAGCAGGTCCCACAAGACCAGAAAAGGCGCTCGGGACCCCCTGTGCCCCATGAGAAGCGGGGTCCCTCAGAGTTCCCAGCCTGGTTGGATTTGGAGAAGACTCTTGTGTTTTAAAAGCCTTCTTCAGAGCTGCTCTGATAGTAACCTTGCAAGGAAAGCCGCTGTTGTTAGGATGCCCTCCCCACCCTGTGCAGAGCATTTCCTCTGTGCTCATTCATTGACTCAATCCTCACGGCAACTGTGAAACACTGGGGAGCAAGGGTTCTGTTTTGCACAAGAGGAAATGAAGCCTCCAGGAGGTTAAACGGGGCAACTTCTTAGAACCTCTAGTTTGGAACGAATTTAGTCTCTGGGAAGCCTCCTGCGAGGGCCTAAATCTCTAAGATGCTGTTTCAGCTTCAAAAACCCCTCAGAGAGGCGGTAAGAAAGGCCTCAGTGAATTCGCGGGGGCCCATCTCCGCAATGCGGGCCCTTCAAGCACCTTGTCTGTGTTTGCCGTCATCCCTTCTGCGGTTGGTTTTACATACAAAGTAGACAGAGTCAGGACTCTCATTCAGATGCTTCTTTATTTTTCTTTTGGAAACTAAACACTTCAGACAGTGAAGAAACGTGCATTTTCCATTTTCTCATTGCCTGAAGATCTCTGCGTGACGCTCCTGGGGAATGAATTTGGGGGCTTGAGAGAGAAAATGACTAGTCTGTCTCACAAGGTGATGATGAGGCTTTCCGTGAAGGCTTTACATAACTTGTAAGTGAAACGTGAAGCAAAAACCAGCATTAAAAACCTGCATCACAGAAGGGGCCTGCTGGGGATTACAGCAGCACAGCCGCTGGTCCCACACCCCTCCGGGAAATCACTGAAGAGGGCACCGCCAGAGCAGACCCCACTAAAGCGCATCAGCTGACAGGCAGGCCGGGGAGGCTGTGGAAGTGCATCCCTAGCAAGATAACCCACTTCCTCCTATGTCTGAATCTTGGTCGGCCACATACCTGGTACACATGAGACTCAGCCTCCAGGAACGTCAGGGTGCACAAGGTCCCCCACCCCCGAGTCGGCAGACCCAACCTCCCTCTGTTCACTGTAACCCCACCGTGAAAAGCAAAGATTTCACTTTTATCGTCATTAGAGAGGTATTTTGAAAAACTTAGAAGACATGAACACACAAACAGTTGTGTATAATAGTTAAAAGTGAAGCTGGTAGAGGTGGGTGAGCAGTTGTCTCAATGACTATAATGATTTTAGGTGTTCTTTATGGAAATAACTCATTAGAAAACGTCTGCACCCAATCAGTAGGGAAGAAAGAAAGAACTCACAACAGAAATAAAGCTATTATCATCTAACTTGCCATAAATACTTGCAATTGTGATACCTGGGAATGTTGCCATGATATGGATTGCTTTGATTAAAAGATGTCAGTTGAATAAAACAGCATGGTGGGGTAATATGAATAGTCTGCTGCTGAACAAATACTGATGTTTATTTTTAAACCAGAAAACATTGATCCTGTGACAATGCCCTGTTACAGTTATTCTATTATACCACAGGGTGGATATGTTTAATCCTCGGGCTCAGGGATGTGGGGGCAGGACAGGTGCTGGCTTCCTGTCCTGCCCACCTCTGCATCCTGAGCCAAGGGAGCTTGGCCCCGGCTTCCGCAGGTGTGGCTGTAGTCCCAGAGGGTTTTGTTTCACTGATGCCCAACAAGTCTGGCCAGAACAGAAAAGGTTACATTATTTGTTCATTGCCCTTCAGCAACTGCCGACTAAGGGAGACAAATCGGATATCTTAACACGATTTCATTAAGGCTTAGTGCTAACAAGAATGCATAGTTTTTGTGATTTAAGATAATAAATTAGCGTGTATGTTTCCCACATTGACTCGACATTTTTCCACGTAATACAGAAAGGTCTGGTTCTTTTTATGAACTGGGTGCCTGCATTGCCATCTTTCCTTTGTATTTTAGAAGTAAACTGAATTCATCTGTGCGCCTCTAGTGCAGCATTCATTTAAAGATATCTTTTTTTTTCCATTGATAATTTTCTTTGGATTCAAAGGTCAGAGTTTATTGTCTGTCCTACTGACACCATGTGCACAAGAGCTGCTGCTTGCTTTTCACCACCCCCTCATTCAGCAAACATCGGTTAGTTTACCTTCTCAGTGTCAGAACCTGAATGAGATGCTGAGAAACTACTCAACGGGAATGATTGTCGTCTTGTGTTTTTCATTCGAAAGCAGCCTCAGTGAACTGACTCTTCTACGTACAGAGAAAAACGCAAAATGCATTTGGTTCTTACATCTCTTACTAGCGTTTCCTTTTTTAAAAAACAATTTATAAGCTGCTGCCATTTGGAACTTCTTAGAAGATAACTCAAAATGATCTATTTTTATTTAAATGTTCCCTTCACCTCCTCTCTCTTTGAGAAAAGAAGTAGTTTCAGTAACACATGCTGTTCTTTCCCATAGTTCATATCTCACTCCCTGTCTTGAAAAAAAAGATCTCTGCAGTTTGTGATGAGGGTTTTTATCCTGACTTCAATATATGTTAACATTTTGGGCATTGAATATTCTAAGACATGTCTTAGAACGCTTTCATCGTTTTTCTTTTATGTATTTTAAGTTGTATGACCTGTTTTGAGTGGAGTGCATTTAAAAAGTTGGTGTAGGAGAGGACTCTTTACCATGGTACGTGTCGGTTATCTGATATGTAATAAATTCATGGTTTCATGGCTGATTTTGCACCTCCCAGAGGGAAGGAGGGGTGGTTTCTGCAGTGTCCAGATCAGAGGAGCCATTCACAGCATGTTCTCACATGTTCCATGTCAGCCTGATGAAACCTGCCCTGCCGAGGCATGAACTTTCCATACTAGTCGTCTCCGTGTTATGTTCAATAAATTCTGTGCTCTGAATGTATTTGAACGATGCTTCAGTGTAAAATTATTTGGAATGGATGGCCTAAGAGCATTTAGCCATGCTTTAGACGAGATACTAGAGCCCATCACTAGCCCTCTTACTGTTCCTTGGGAACACAAAATTGGTTCAAATGAACAATCAGATATTTTGTGCCAGAAATCAGCCTTACGGAATGACTTAGGTCAACCTGCTCATTTTATTGATGAGGAAACTTTTGCCCAGAGAGCTTCAGCATGGGGACCAGGCCTGCATTCCCGTGTTTTCCTGTCAGGGGAGGTGTTTGTTGTTGACTTACTGATACTCACCGGTGTAAACTTCCTCCAAGCCCGCACACTGGGGTGGCATTGGTCTTTTAAGCCGTGGCAGATAGTCTCCATCTTCCAGTGTTTTCATGTTAAAACATTAATGAAAATATTTTGACCTCTTTGGAGGAAGTTACACATGCAAACGGGAAGGCTTCATGCAGGAGTGAAGGGTAGACAGCTCCTGTTCAATGTCCTCCAGTCCCAAGCCCGCGTCCCTTCTCCCCAGGCTCCCCACACCCCATTTCCTGTTCAGCTCTCCCCAGAGATGCCCTCTGTGTGCTGCTGTGTGTGCAGAGCCCTTGTGTTTTCTTACACACAAGTAGCAGCACACTCTCCCCTCCCTGTCCTGAGCGCTACTTTATAGTGCATCTTAGAGATCATTTCGTGGCCACACACATCTGAATGGCTCCGTGGGTCTCCCTTGGGTGGTTTTTCTCAGCCAGCCCTCTGAGAGGTGCACCTAAGTCATTTCTAGTCTCGCTGCTGCAAACACAGCTGCAGCAAATGCCCCTGTAAGTGAGCTGGAATATCAGGAAAGAGTTCCTGAAAGAGACTTGGGAAAGGGCATTGTGTGCGTGCGTAGTCACTTAGTTGTATCCGACTCTGTGACCCCATGGACTGTAGCCTGCCAGGCTCCTCTGTCCATAGGATTCTCCAGGGAAGAATACTGGAGTAGGTTGCCATTTCCTCCTCCAGGAAATATTCCTGACTCAGGGATAGAACCTGCATCTCCAGCATCTCATGCATTGGCAGGCAGATTCTTCTACCTCTGTGTCACTTGGGAAGCCCCACAGGAAAGGATGCCTGCATGTAACATTTGACCCCGTCACTCCACATCTTACAGAGGACGTGGGGGCATGTGTTCCCAGAACTGCCTCCTTTCCTCTTGTTCCTTCACCAGCATCTTGCCTCACTCACCTTTTTGATCTTTGCTCATCGGAAGCATGCACTTGATTTCCCAGTTTTAATCTGGGATTCCTCTGTGTGATGTTGAGAAGCTTTTCATGGGGTAAAGGATCAGCAGTGACATTGAACGGGGCTGATGACAGAATGCCAAAAATGAAGATGCTGAGGACACATTTATGAATGTGCAAATAGGAATCTATGTGATTTCACTAACAGGAAAATCACATGCTGCAAAGAGTACAGAAGTGGACTGGGTGGGAGAGGAAATCACGCTGTGTGGCCAGCAAACAGCTGGGACTGTTGACCCGAATCAGCAGCCTCATTACTGCACTGGGGTCTGAACATCACACATCACATTCCTGGGGTCCTTTGACTATGGCTCTAAGAGGATGTATTTCAGCCTCCTAGTCAGTGGCAAAGCTTCCTCATATAAAAGGTACTGAAAATGGTAGTAGTCCATACAGGGTTAAGATCCCAGCTGTGAAATAGAAGCTTTTTTTTTTTTTTTTTTAAGCTTTTCATTTTGTATTGGAGTGTAGCCAATTAACAATGTGGTGATAGCTTCAGGTGCACAGGAAAGTGACTCAGGCATACATACACGGCTATGCATTCTCCCCTTAAACTCTGCTCCCATCCAGCCTGTCACAGCACAAAGCAGAGTTCCCTATGCTGCACCAGAGGTCCTTGTTGGTTATCCATTTTAAATATAGCAGTGTGTACATGCGCATCCCAAATTCCCTAGCTATCCCTCCAAAATCACTGCAGATGGTGACTGCAGCC
>SJYV01004222.1:452798-470721 GCA_006410875.1 Neotragus pygmaeus | reverse complement strand
TTTTCTCTCCTTATTTTCAGTATCTAATTCTTCCATCAGCTATGCATCTCTAAAAAACAAAAACAAAACCATGCATCTCTTTCAAGGTCTAAAGTCCTCACTCCATTTGGTTCCTTTAGGGTCACCCTCTTACAGCCCCTCCCCCTACGCCCTGCCTGTTGGACTGAACGAGGGGCTTGTCGCACTTCAGGGACTCAGCCAAGGAGCCTGAGGTTCAGCTGCCTTGCTCGTGATGACTGTCTGTCTCTGAGCGCCACTTCTTGCTGCTACGTCGGTATCAACATGTTGAGATTAAGGAGTTGGATTCATCACGTGGACAAGTGGAACTGAAGGAACACTGAATCCCAGTTTTCTGAGCTTGACCTCAGGGATCTCTACATTGCTTCTCACTAGCTCTTATGGCTCTCTGGACTGAGAATTACTTGGGATTGGATCTTAGTTTTTGCCTCGTCATAAAATTATTCCTTGGCAAACACCAGAACAGTGGAGCAACCTCAGGGATGTGTGGTTACAAATCCTAGCGATGCCTTGCCTGTTTTTGCAGTACTTCTCTGTTAATCCCCTGCCTGACGTTATTGCTATGTCTCTCCCTGCTTTTACAAGATTTATACTTCAGCAAGGCAATATGATTTTGTTCTTTATTTGATGAATTTCATAAAGGCTGGGTAGAATTTTCCCTCTTTAAAGTTTACATCCTTTAAAAAATGTTTATATTTTATATACAAGCCATTTTATATTAACATTTTCAATTTTGTAGTTAATATGACAACAAAGCTAGTGGAGGTGATGGAATTCCAGTTGAGCTCTTTCAAATCCTGAAAGATGATGCTGTGAANCTCTCCCTTCCTCCCAATAACCACTCAGTTCCTTCTCTAAGTCTGTGAGTCTCTTTCTGTTTTGTAAATAAGTTCATTTGTATCATTTCTTTTGAGATTCCACATATAAGAGATGTCATATTTCTCCTCTGAGTTACTTCACCTCAGTATGACAATCTCTGCTGCTGCTGCTGGTAAGTTGCTTCAGTCGTGTCCAACTCTGTGCGACCCCAGAGACGGCAGCCCACCAGGCTCCTCCTTCCATGGGATTTTCCAGGCAAGAGTACTGGAGTGGGGTGCCATTGCCTTCTCCGATGACAATCTCTAGGTGAGGCCTTTTTAAACAAGAAAAGGTGCTGTACTGAAGAAGTAACCACACCAATTTGCCATTATCTTTCATCAGTGCATTAGAAGACAAATCTGCTCACTAAGAACCTGCCGGGTCCTAAATGGGAGTGGCGCACTGCATCAGACACAGAATGCCCTCAGAAATCATACTCAGAGTCTTGACTTCCTTTTTTTTTTTTTTTTCCAAGTTGAACTTCTGTTTTCTTAGCAATATTTGACCTCTAAGGTCACTTCAAAGAAGCAAAAAATAGCAAAACTTTGGAGAAACACAAAACGAGTGTTATGGACTTCTGGAAAAATGTACCTTTATGCTACTTCAAAAATGTTAGGAAAATGTGTATGGGGGCAGGACTCTTTAAAATCAAGCCAAGGCGTACTGTTGTATTTTAAGCCTCTCCTTGCAGTCACATTGCCAGTTCTAAACGTGACTCCTAACTCCATTAGGAATGATAAAGTCATCAAAGGATAGCCATCCAGTCCCCGTGTCCCTGTCACGTGTGTACTAAGTTGTTTCAGTCATGTCTGACTCTTTGCAACCCTCTGGACTGTAGCCCACCAGGCTCCTCTGTCCACAGGATTCTTTAGGCAAAAACACTGGAGTTGGTTGCCACGCCCTCCTCCAGGGGATCTTCCTGACCCAGGGATCAAACTGCATCTCTTACATCTTTTGCATTGGCAGGTGGGTTTTTTACCGCTAGTGCCATCTGGGAAGCCTGTGGCCCCATCATACCCTCAGTATTTCCCCTAAGTCTCAGGCATTGAGGACAAGCGAGATTTACAGCCACTGGCTGAGCTTGCCGGCTTTAAGGCATCTTCCCAAGCCCACCACCCCTGTCCCCAGTTCTCTGTCCCTTTATTGGATTAAAAGCAATTTGAAGGGACCTTCTAGGCTCTGTCATTGGATTTGGCCTTGTGGTATTTTTAATTTTGTTTTTTAACCCAAGCATTTCATTTAATAGTATTAACAGCCAAATAGTTCTAACAGGCTCATAATGAAAACCAGCAGACCCTCATCACTCCTGGCTTCCATTGCCTAGAGGCAGCTGTTTTTCGCACTAATTTCTTCTGGTAATTAACCTCTATATTTCTGAAGAGTGTGCATGTGCTGCCTTTTTCTTGATTTTTCATGTCTAGGTACTGTTTCTTGATTTCCTTCTAAGGAAGATAAGGTTTAGCTCCAGTAACCTTTCTCCCCGCCCCTGTCTGCAGCACAGCCTCCTCTCCTGGCCCTCTCTGCGTGTCATGTCATCATTTCTGGATATGCAAGTATCCTTATGCATGGTGGTGGTTGTTCAGTTGCTAAGTTGTGTCCTACTCTTTGTGACCCCATGGACTGCGGCACACCAGGCTTCCCTGCCCTTCACCATCTCCCGGAGTGTGCTCAAACTCACGTCCATTGTGTTAACGATGCCATCTAACCATCGTATCCTCTGCTGCTCCCTTCTCTGGCCCTCAATCTTTCCCAGTGTCACAGTCTTTTTTAATGAGTCAGCTCTTCTCATCAGGTGGCCAAAGTATTGGAGCTTCAGCTTCAGCATCAGTCCTTCCAGTGAATGTTCAGGGTTGATTTCCTTTAGGATTGACTAGTTTGATCTCCTTGCTATCCAGGGGATTCTCAAGAGTTTCTTCCAGTAATGCAATTCAAAAGCATTGATTCTTTGGTGCTCAGCCTTCTTTATGGTTCAACTCTTACATCTGTACATGACTACTGGTAAAACTATGGCTTTGATTAGACGGACCTTTGTTGGCAAAGTGATGTCTCTGCTTTTTAATATGCTGTCTAGATTTGTCATAGCTTTCCTTCCAAGGAAAATATTCTTCACAGCTCTGCCTTGTATGTTCCATGAGTGTATGTATCCAGGACCTTCCCCCCGCCTCCCCAGAATAACTGCATCTTAGTGTTTTGTTTGCCTAGTTTTCTATGCATCTGGAATTCAGCCTCCAAATCTGACAGAAGTATAACTCTCTTTAGTACTTTCGCATATTGGGTAGCCTGTGATTTTTATGTGTGAGTGTGTGTGTGCGCGTGTTTTCTTAGAAAGCTCCCTCCTGGGACCTCTGTATCCCTTGCTATTCTCTGGACTGATATCTCTAGGCCTGTTGCCCAGCTCTCATCCCAAGAGGGCCCTTGCTTCCCTTTCATCTTGGGAGCTTCCTTTGTTCTCTCTTGGGTTGGGTTTCTTGTTTTCTGGGCCTCTTGCTTTCTCCTTGTTTTGCTACCTGCTGAAGAATGTGGCAGCATCTATCCTTTAGCAGATGTCTAATGGAGAAGTAAGGGTGAGATCATTTTTCTGAGAATTTTACGTTCCTGGAAGTGTTCCATTCTGCCCTCCTACTTGGTTGATAGTTGTAGTGGGTATAGTAATCAAGGCTGGAAATCATTTAGAGGATTTTGAAGCATCGTTCACTGATTGCCAGTTTCCAGTGTTGCCCATAAGAAGTCAGGGGCCATTTTAATGTGCGATCCTTTTTCTATTTCTGGGGAAATTCTTCAATCTCCAACTTTCTTTTGATTTTTTTTTTTCTGTTAATGTATTTATCATTTTCAAGACTTCTTTCTTTTCCAGTTATTCTTATTTGTTTATGGCCAGCTGCTGTTGCTAGAAGTATATGCTGCTTTCTTTTCATTGAGGATATTATAGTTCTTTTGTTGTTGTTCTAGAAGCTTCTGTTTTGTTGTTCTATAAGAGAGACTAAAAAATGGAGGTGGTCTTTAAAAGGTTAACATTCTTTTCACTGAATGGGTCTATCCTGTGCATTATCTACTACCTACTACTTGCTTTGGACTAGATTTGTGTCTATACCATTTTAGAGGTTTTCTCAAATGCCTGGTGATCCTTGACCATCCTTAGCTATTTATTTGTGGTTGTTGCTAAGTCATGTCTGACTCTTTTGTGACCTCATGGACCATAGCCCACCAGACCCCTCTGTACATGGGATTTCCCAGGCAAGGATACCAAAGTGAGCTGTCATTTCCTTCTTCAGTGGATTTCCCTACCAAGGGATCAAACCCATGTCTCCTGAATTGGCAGGTGGATTCTTTACCACTGAGCCACCAGAGAAGCAGTTATTTTTAGTGAAGCTGATGGGAAGGTGCATGGGTGAAGGTGGGATTTGTTGAACAGTGGGTTTCAATGAAAGCTGATTCATTAGGGACCTAACAGATACCTCTTTGAGGAATTTCTAGCTGTCAGTACCTGTAGTTGGTTTAGCTGGGGCTCATTTCTCCAAAGAGGAATCTTACAGTCTCCTGCCTGGCAGCATAAGTCTGGCCATCATCCCTTAACAAGGAAGAGAACGAACAGCTTCACTGTTTCGTGTGTAGAATTGTCATTACTTCATTTTTACCTTATACTTTGTCCTTGCCATAAATAGTTTCCACGTCCAAAGATACTCTGATTAAACTGCTGGTTGTTAGAGGGGTTAGGGACAGAACCTGGGGGACAAAACTCCTTTTATAGACTTGCAAATGGTCCTCCTGTTTTCAGCCCTACTGCTGTCTTGCTTCTGAGTTGCCTTGGCCCACCAATTCCTTAGCCTTCAGGGCACAGTGGACACACCTCTGAGCTCTACCTCTCAGTCAACCCGCCAGCTCTTTTCTTTGACTTTCTTGTAGCCTACTACAGAAAGGGGCCCATCTGTATTCCAGATCCCAGAATTTTCCTCTGGTTGGCTGTTGTCTCTTTTCCTTTTTCATCTGTGTGGTTTTGTGCCTTTTAATTCTTTTCCTGACATTTACTGGAATTTCAGAAGAAAGTAGAGGGAAAAGCATGTGTTCTACCTGGCCACTTTAGCCAGAAGCTTGGCAGACCTTCCTGGTGGATGCTAAGTCAATATTTATAGGTCTTCTTAAACAGACATGGCTGATTTTAACAGAAGCAATAAGCCACCTAAGTTTTTTGTTATTTTCTCCTGAGGTATTAAAAAAATACCAGATGTAGCAGGAAGAGTAGTACGTTATTAATTAATAGCCTTTAGGAAATAAATGTGACGTCACTGAGAAAAGACCCAGCCTCACCAAGTTTCCTAATGTAAAGCCATTCCTCTTAGACTATGTTGTTGATTCCTCTTGAGTCACTTGCCAGTTATGGTCTTTCCTGTCGAAGATGGGTGGCTCCGGGAATTATTATCAGGTTTCAGCTCATTTTGCCTGTGGGGGAACCGGAGCAGCAAGAACATGGAGTCTCAGGTACATTTGTGAGGCTGAGGGTGTCCTCAGTCTCCATGACCTCTGTTAAGTATGAGAAACCCGAGATGGATTCCCAGGGGAATCCTGTGTTGGGTGCTGTGACCCCCTCTCCCGGGATAGCAGTTGTACCTAATGTCCTTCCTAGAGAGAGTCTGGCTAGTAGAAAATAGGTATCTTCAAGGTCACAGAGTTCTGCTTTGTCCATCTTATTAAAAAAAAAACCCAAAATTCCAAACTGGTATTTAAAGAATGTGGTTATCATCTTGATGCTTGAATGCAGAGCACTTCCAGGCAGTTCTCAGAGCTTTTCTTCATTTAACCAGTGTTTATTGAGCCCCCACTCTGTGCCAGGCTCTGTTTCATACCCGGGGGACAGTGGGGAACCAGACAGTCAAGGGTTGGCTGTCAAGGAACTCATCCTCTAGAGGAGAGAGTAGTCGTGTCAGTCACTCAGCCGTGTCCAGCTCTTTGCGACCCCGTGGACTGAAGCCCGCCAGGCTCCTCTGTCCATGGAATTCTCCAGGCAAGAAGACTGGAGTGGGCTGCCATTCCCCTCTCCAGGGGATCTTCCCAAACGCAGGGAGTGAACCTGGGTCTCCTGCATTGCAGGCGGATTCTTTACCATCTGAGCCACCAGGGAAGCCCTTAGAGGAGAGAGGCTGACAAGAAAGGAGGAAACCAACAAATAGGGTATTTGAGATCCTGAAAATTGCGGTGGTGGGATAAAAAGGATGCCCTGGTGGGCAGTGACACAGTGGGGTGAGGTGAGCAGAATGCTCCAGGCAGAGGGGGGATCAGAGGCAAAGAACCTGAGAGGGACCACATTCGGGATGGCAGCAGGGTAGCTGGCTGGGGCTGATGGAGGATGGAGGTGGCCAAAGGGGTCTCAGGGAAATCCGGGGGTCACAGGAGGGTCGGCCTCGAATCTGAAAAGTTGAGTCCTAGGGAATATTGGCAGGTAATTGACTCCCGGGCTCACGTCCATGTGATGGTGGTTATGTGTGACAAGGCAACGGCTGTCTGTCACTTAAGGCCATAAGGAACAGACTGGGGGTCTCACACTGCTGCCTAGGTGAGCAGAGCAGCCCCTCCCCAGCGGGCTCCACTAACGGCCGGGAGGGGGTCCAGGCCAGGCCAGCACTGACGCTGGTCGCTCCCTGTGGCTGGAGGCTCTGCCCCTCCCCACTCCCGGCTGCGTCCTGGGCCCCAGGGACCAGAGCCACTGCGTCACCTTGAGCTGCGTGGCTCAGGCCAGCTGCACCGCTGGGAGACTGAGCACATTCGTTTAGAGAAAGCAAAGAAATAACTTCTGTTGATAACCAGCATCTGTTAGTTAATAGGCCTCTGAGAGCTGTAGACAATTTAAACTTTTTATTAAAAAAGAAAAAAGCTCATTTACCCTCCTGGGAGCCTGTGCTATGAAATTATAAACTGCACAGGTTTTTTTTTTTAAACGTGACTGAACATACAATGGAGAACATTAATTTTGTTTTGTTTTGAATGAGAACTGTTGGTTTTACTTTCCCCTCTTCTGATTAAAGCCATCTTGAGTTCTCTGTGGAAGGTCCAGACATAACGATAAGGTGGGTCTCCAGCTCTGGAGGAGTCCCCTCAGTCCTCTGGGTCAAAACCCACCCCTCACTGGAGCCCAGAGTCTGGGAAGCTTGGCTTCTTGCCCTGGAGAAAAGAGCCTGGAACTTTCTGTCAGCAATGAGTGGGCTTCCCAGGTGATGCTAATGGTAAAGAACCCGTCTGCCAATGCAAGAGATGTGGATTCGATCCCTGGTTCAGGAAGATCCCCTGCAGGAGAGCATGGCAGACCACTCCAGTATTCTTGCCTGGAGAATCCCATGGACAGAGGAGTCTGATGGGCTATGGTCCCTAGGGTCGCAAAGTGTCAGACACGACTGAAGCAACTTAGCACACACACATCGAATGTTCCAGAACCAGGAAGCCCAGGATGGGAGGATGCCTCCGTCTAGTCCCTGAGGCCAGGAACCTTCTCTCTTCCTCAGCATAGGCTTCCCAACTAGGGGAGGCTCAGTCATGTCCTCCAAAGCAGCCCTGAACTGCTTTCTTCAAACACAGTCAGGACTCCCACCCCTGCCAGGAACCAGTGCCGCAGTGGGACACCCCGAGTCAGAGGCTTTGCACTCAGGCTCTTGGGGTCCAGCTGTGGTGGCCTGGGGCTGATCCCTCTCTCCTCCAAGCCTGGATTCTCTCTGCAAGTGGCAGAAGTCCCACCCCACACTGTGGGGCCCCCCGTCATGAGATGCCTAACCGGGCTGTGCCTTCTTTGCTGGTGAAGGTTAACTGCGATCACCAGCCTTGGTTTACACAACCATATTCATCCCGGTTCTACTGAGCACAAGGTATGGCTGTACCAGTTGGAAAAGATCCCAGTGACTGAGTCAGTCCTTCCCTCGAGGCAGAGAATAAACATGAATAAATCTGACAGTGATCAGCAAGCATTATAAGGAACATAAAGCAGAGTGATGGGGTGGAGAGAAAGGAGAGCAGGAGACGGAGGCTGCCTTGGGGGTGGGGGGTGGAATATTCATGTGGCTTCCCCAAGGAGGTGGCATGCAGTCTGAGATGTGAATGAAAGGAGTCGCATCTCTGTGGATCTGGGGGAGGAAGCACCGGGCGGCAGCAACGACACGTGCAAAGGTCCTGGGGCAGGAAACAACCTGGTGTGGTCAGGAGACAAGAAGCACAGCCAGGGCAGCCCGTGGTATGTCCAGACCTGGGATTTTATTCTGTGTGTGCTGGAAGCCCCTGGAGAGCTTTAATTAGCACAGGGCAGTGGTGTGAACCGAAGGAGCGGCACAGAGACAGCCAGGGTTCACCTCCACTGGTTTTATTCTCTTTCACATGTTCTCCACAAGATACTTCACTTCCTTTCTTTAGAACCATAATCCCCTTGGTTGACTTTAATAACCAGCAGGAACATTTTTCAGGCTGTTTAATTTTATTAAAAGATTCAAATTTGATGATAAATGGCAGTATGGCTGCCTCAAGCCTCAGACACAAGACTTGCTCAGCCGTGGACATGTTCCCGCCACCCACCCTCATCCCCACCAAGAACACAGACACACACAACCCCCACTGTGATGCAGTCTGAGACTGTAAATAATCTAATTATTTCTTGTACTTTGGTAAATATGCCAGGAACACTCATAGCTCTCTGAGACCTATAGAGAATATTAACTTGGTGGTGTTTTTTTTTTTTTTTTTTAAAGAAGAATGGGTAGATAAGTTAGCAATTTCAGCGGACTGATTGAACCCCACACTGTTGAAGAGAGGACAAGGGCCTCCCTCTGAAAGCATCATTAGCCTCATAGACAATTGTTCACGATCTGCGATAAGAGCCAGAGATAGATAGGATTCTAGGATTCGGGCCGAGAAAGGAGGGCGTGACTCATCAGCACAGTGTCCCGGAAACCCTTGAGCCCACCAGGTGGCCAGTTAATTTCGCGGTGTATGGACGAGGCCCTGGGAACACAGGCAGGGTCCCTGGAGAGGCACAGCCTGTCCCCACCGTGATGACAGCTCGCTCTGAACTGAGCGCATGGGCACAGCAGCACTGGCACGGGCAGGCTGGGCATGGCATGGCTCTCCGCCTCATCCTCCAGACACTGCTGGGCAGCCCAATGACCCTCGGATGCTCCCAGAGATGCACCGGAGATTTCTCTCCCTCCTTGTCAGCCAAGCACAGGAATCTTGAAAACAGAGGATGCCAGTGCAGGCCTAATTACAGAGCATGTTAGTGTTACTGCTGTCATTAGTATTAATTACTTTCCAAAGGCTGGAAACACTGCTTTCCTCCAAAGACCTGGCCCCGGCCGCTGGCTCCACGTGCTGGCATACAGGGTGGGCAAGGGAAGCCGAGCTTCTAGGCTCAGATGGGGCCGCCTTGATCTGCTCTCTCGCCCAGAAGGGCTCAGTTTCTCGGCACACGCTGTTGACAGCTTGAGGCTTGACTCGCAGACGCATAGGCGGGCGCAGACAAACGCCGGCAGTCACAACTCCAGAAAGCCGAGTTGCCCCCAAAGGGAGACAAGCCCCTGCCAGCGAGCTGAGTTGTGCTGAAAGCCCAAAGCAGCATCTTTAATTCATGGCTTGGTTTTGAGTTGGTATTGCTAAATGCAAATTAATAATCGTTAAACAGCAACCCAAAGACTCAGGAGAACTGTGGCAGCATGCACGCGGAGAACCGTGTTCCAGTTCACTGAATCCTGGGGCTCCAGGAGAGAACTGGGCCGCCATCGGGCAGGGAGATGGGCGTAGTCCACTCCTCGGACTACCCAGGAAAATCAGAGTGAGCATGTAGAAACTCAGAACAGGTGACTTTGCCGCCAGGCCTGAGTCTGCGGTCGTGACTTAAGTTGCTGGTTGTGGTGCAGACCCTGCAGGTGCTGAACTGACGTAGCCAGGCTGTATCACTGTCCAGGACAGCCACAGGCGTAGCAGTCTGTGGCCAGGAGGGAGTCCACGGGCCAGACGAGTGTCCTGAGGCACCGGCTGGAAGTATATACCTATTTCACAGCCACTGGAGGAAGGCCGGCCTGAGGACCAGGAGTAGGACGGGGAGAGGGGCCACGTGGGGACATGGTGTCCCACCACGGACGGACGTCTGCAGCCGAGCCCCGTGCTGCAGGGAGAAGCCCCAGGCCATGCTGTCACAGAGCACCAGGGGTGCTTGATAGGATGTGGGCCGCTTCTCTGGAGTGTCGGGACTCGAGCCGTCGGTGGGCCTTTGTCCGATGAAGAGCAGGCTTTGCCCAAGGGGGTCCCGCTCCATCCTGAACAGCTCATACTCCACGTGGGGCAGCCTGATGCCCAGTGGCAGGCACCCATTGGTGGCGGTGATGTCCCGCTCGGCTCCCAGGGCCCATGCCCCCGGGCCCCCGCAGCTGCTTGGTTCAGAGAAGTTGAGCATGGCCGTGGTGACCCGGTCCATGGGGGTGACGCGGGCCCTTGTGACCTGGAACACCAGCTCAGTGCCACCTCGAACCTTGATGGACGGCGTGCCCTTGGTGTAGCGGCCAGCCGCATAGACAGTGAAGGTGGGCTGCCGGCAGGTGGGGTCTGAAAAGTGGTGGTAATACCCTTCCCAGGAGCGGTTGTGCCCATGGAAGGTGAAGAGCCTGGTGAGGAAGAGCACGGCGGGGTGCACCTCGCACCCAGGGCTGACCCAGCGGCCGCCCAGGCGCAGAGGCAGGGCCGCCTGGGGGGGCAGCACAGGTGGGTGGTGCTCATCAGAGCGGGCGATGAGGCTGCAGGCTGGACAGGGGTGGGCATGGTGCTGGCAGAGACAAAGGGGCAGGGGGTGACGTCAGAGGTGGGGAGCAAGGGTGCACCTGGAGCGGGCTGGCTCATGGTCCCGCCCCCCCCACCCGGTACCCATCACTTCCTTCATTCTCGCCTCCAGACCCGTGATCACTTTACTCTTCTTGGACCTCTGTCAGCTCCTGCATCCTCTAGGCCTTTGCACCTGCTGCTGCTTCCACCTGGAACCCACCTTCCCCTCCTCCCCAACATGTGGCCTGACTGCCCTCTTCCCAACCTCTAAGTCTCAGCTCAGAGACTGGCCTCAGAGAGACCTCTTCCGACCTTGCCTTGGATGGTGGTCCTCACAGATGCACCATCCCCTCTTTCCTCTTCTCTCCGCCCCCACCCCTTCATTGGATGGTAAGCTCCAGAGAGCCAGACCGTCTCTCCCTGGCTGTCCCACCCCCAGCCGAGCAAGGTTCCTGTTCATAGCAGGTGTATTGGGTGAAGGAAGGAAGGAGAGATGGAACTTGTATCCTGGGATTTGAAAGGAGGTGTCCTTATCCACACCTGGCCTGCTTGGTCCTGAAATTTGACCATTAACATTTACTATCCTTCCTGCCTGTAGTTACTCCCTTCACTCCCAACTCATTCTTTGTTAGGTGCTTCCTAAGGGCCAAGAAAATCCCATGGACAGAGGAGCCTGGTAGGCTACAGTCTAAGGGGTCGCAAAAGTCGGACACAACTGAGCGACTTCACTTTCCTAAGGGCCAAGAGTTGAGCTGAGCACTTTCCATGCGCTGTTACTTTAGAGCCGCTAAAATTCTCATTCCCCCAGAACCCACTTGCTGAGGGTCTGTGCTGAGGTGGCTGAAAAGTTGGCAAAGTGATGAGACACAAAGATGTTCATTCCTGTGTTGTTTAGAACTGGAAACCCAGTCCCCACTGCACTGCCGGGTGAGGTCACATCCTCAGGTGCCTGAGGCTGTGGATTTGTTTTCCTCTCCCTTTGGCCTTATTTACAGTTGCCTCTGCCTTATAAATTCTCATGAGTCGGGTTTACAGTAAAACACGTCAACAGGAAGCAGATGCTGAACCAAATTGCGTGGGAGGAGTCAGTCTGCTTTTGGAGTGAAAAAGCTCAGTCCAGGCCAAGAAGAAACAAGATACTGACTTCTTTTTTTTTTTTTAAGGGAGCTGCTGCCCAGAATTTAGTTGAGAGCATCATTCTGAAAGGTAAATGTCTTGGAACAGCCTTTTGTCAAGGCAAGCATCTCTAGCTTTAGCTGCTCCAGAAGGGGACTCAGGGCCAAGGGCGTACAACAGAGCCAGGAAGGGAAATGCTTCTTGAGGGTCCAGCTGGGAAAACAGATCCAATTTTTTTTTCTTGCCAAGAAAAAAAAACAAAACATATTTCCACAGATTGCCGCTGGGTGAGTCTCATGCCAAACAAGGGGCATTTGGGAGTTCTGATTTAGAAAGGACATATTGGATGAGTGAAAACTTTTTTTTTTCTATTTTGGATTGTTACATTATAAGCTCTTCTTATTTATTTCTATGATGAACCTACACTTGCCCGGAATGCTACTTCTATCATACAGCAAATGATATTCTTTTTGTTTTGGGGGATTTTGACCCAGAGGACCTGAAAGCACTTGGCAAGGCTAAATAAATGGCTACAGAAATGTTTGTAACAAAGAAGCAAGAAAGCTGGGTAGTTAGCTGGAGTGCTAGTAATTGGAGTGCTAGCTGATAAGAGTCTCCTCTAATTTAGGCATTTTAACCCACATTCCAATTGTTGTTACACTAATGTGTATTGACAGGACATAATGTATTATATCAAAATAATCTCTGGGCTGCCTTTCTCCCTTAAAAGATATCTTCTGCATACAGGCTATCAGGGGATGCTGGCTGATGATCTGGGGCAACCAGTCTTCTGCAATGGCAGAAACAAATGGAGAACAAGCATGACTGGAAGGTGAGAGAGGGGGAGAGAAAGCATTTCCTTCTCCGATGCTCTGGAAGAGGGTGGAAGGAAATACCCATCTCCCTCAAAAAACCTTCCCGGGCATCACTGTGCACAGGTCCGGAGTTGCATGTGTTAATACACAAAACCCTGGCCAGGAGAATTCACACATGTGTGCAAGCCAAACTCCTTCTGATTTAAGCTTGTTACATAAAGTTATACCAACAACACAGAACAGTTTCTAATTAACCCCTAGAGGTGACACCAGGCTTAGATGATTTTGGTCGATTAGGACTCTATATCCAGGCAATGAATTTGGGGATCAAATTGGCTTTAAATTAACTTCTAGAAATGTTCATATTTACCATCTGGTTTGGGTTGTGGGCAAGGCTTGGGACTCAGAGAGCTTAAGGTTATGACTAATTCGTTACTTGAGAGTCTATCTGCAGTGTATCCGTCTTTGAAATTATCTTCCTTTTTCTTTTTCTATGGGGAGGGGGACAGTTGGTTTGAAGACATTTAATTTAATGTCTGCACATCTGGCCTGCCGGCCCCGGCGCACATGCACGTGTGTCCTGCTTAGCAATTGCACTGCAGGTTGCACGGTACCCTGGGTGGTCAGGCAGCAGAAGGGTAAGAGTGTGTGGCCCCAGGGACGGTGTCATCCTCTGCACCTTGGGGCCCTTTCTCTTTGTGTCCGGAGGAGACTGCCCTCCTAATGAGGTGATGGGTGCCAGTAATCACCCCACCACCAGCACTTTCTCCGCTCTGAGAGGGATGGACATCAGAGCAGCCTGGAACATTGGCTGGCAAACAGAGAATTGTTTTGAGGTCATTAAAAGAACTCAGGCTAATTTTCTGATTGTGAGAACTTCTTATTGTGCTTCCTCCCAGATCCTGAGTTGGGAGGAGGGAAGAGGGAGAAGGAGAGAGAGCAGAGGGTGCCCCTGCCTCCCATCGCCCCCCCATACACAGTGGGGTGCATCGCCTCATTTGATTTAATTCCTTAAGTGTCTAGTATACAGCAGGCACTCAATACATGCTAAATGTGTGAGGGTTGCCTGTGGGTTCAAAGAGCACTTGATAAAGATACCTGAACGATTTTCACTTTTGAAAAATATCCCTTGGGTATCTCTTACAGATATTCTTAAACCAGCATCCTAACCTTAACTTCATTTCTACTAATCTCAACCTAAACTCAAAAGAATTAAAAATTCTTCTAATTGTGAGAGTGGGCAGCAAAGCCCTGTAGCCCTGTGGCTTCAGTGCCCCCCAACCCCCTAGTTCATATAGCAACGTTTATGGGCCCAGCAAGTGTGCCAGCCTCTGGGCTCTGGGTGGGGACACAGAGGGGCAGGGGGCTTCCCCCTTGCAGAGGATCCAGTGCTGCTAGGGCAAGGCAGCCAACCTGCAAATAAACAGTGCAGCTCTGAGTGTGTGCAGAGTAGGGATGGGAGGGGACAGTGGAGCAGAGACCTCAGAGACAGGAACCTGCACCATCCCAGCAGGGGCAGGAAAGAGCCCTCCGGAGTCCAGGAGGACCAGACTCAAGAAGGCAACCCAGGAGCTCCTGCTGGAAAAAGCCAGTCCTGTCCAGACCTGAGGAAAGGCCTCAAGCAGAGGGAAGAGCATGTGCAAAGGTCCTGAGGCCAGCAGACCAGTGTGGGGTTGGAGTGAGGGGGGAAGAGGGCTCCAGGCAGGGACAGGCCCCACAGGCTCTCAGAACTCACCCTCCCCGGGCCCCAGACTCACCAGGGCGCTCTGCAGAGGACGCTGGTAGCCGGTGGGCCGNACCAGTGTGGGGTTGGAGTGAGGGGGGAAGAGGGCTCCAGGCAGGGACAGGCCCCACAGGCTCTCAGAACTCACCCTCCCCGGGCCCCAGACTCACCAGGGCGCTCTGCAGAGGACGCTGGTAGCCGGTGGGCCGGTAGTGCCGCCGCTCGGCCCGGTCGGTGTGGATGTCCCCCAGGTAGAGCTCCTCCACCAGGCGAGGCGCGGCCCGGGGCTCGGGCTGCAAGCGGCGCTGCACGCGCACCAGGCTGAGCTCGTGCATGGTGAAGCCCAGGGCGGCCGCACAGTCACGCTCAGCGCCGGCGCCCAGCAACTCGTACAGGGCCCCGGGCAGCCAGGCCCGCGCCAGGGGCAGGCGGTGCGCGCAGTCCCGGCCCGCCTTACTGTGGTCTAGGCGCCCGGCCACGTCGAGGAGGGCGCGGCGGCTGTGGAAGACGACGCCCACCTTGTGCAGATGGTAGTTGGCCTCCGTGGCGCCGCGGGTGACCCAGGAGGCCCGGCGCAGGCGCACCCTGCCCTTGATGAGCAGCGAGTGGGCGGGCTCGCTGCACGAGGGGTCCCGGTAGAAGAACTGGTAGGCGCGGAACAGGCGGTTGGGGTAGAAAGTATAGGAGCGGGTGAGGAACTCGGGTCCCGGGCGCACCTCGCAGCTGCGGGGCAGAGGGAGACGGGGTGCAGGGCAGTGAGCTGAGCTCATGCATGGTGAAGCCCGGGGCGGCTCCGGGCTCCACCTCCCGCAGCCTTCCTCTCAGGCCTGCATACTCAGTTCCCCAAGCTGCCCTCAGCCCCACTCTGCATGCTGGGGGCCTTCCCCTCTTGCCTTATGATCTCAACAGAAGCTTTCCTTCCATTCGGTACTAAGCACCTTTTTTCAGCCGACATCTCCCCCTTTCTGGCCTGGGTCCCCCAGGGATCCCTATTGGTCCAGGAAAAAAACAGGCTTTGCAGCCAGAGGCCCCTGGTTCAAACTCCATTTCAGTCCCTCATGAGGAGTGTGATCCGGGATGACGCCCAGCTTCTTCCTCTGGACTCAGGCATCAGATCCACAGGCCGGGCTCCCAGGAAGCAACCAGCACAGTGATGGCACCCGGGAGGTGTTTGAGAAATGGGGGCTCCTTTGCTTTGTGTGGGGAACCCTGTGCTCTGAGCTGCAGGAGGCAGGGTCCTGCCTATGCTTTCCCCAGTGGATTCCTGGCGCCTGCTCCAGGACCAGGCACACACTGGATCCCCCAACCCTGGTCCTCACTGAGTGACTCATGAGTGGTGAGCGCTTACATTGTCTCCCCATTTGCTAAGCTCACCACCACCACTCCCCCGCCACCCCAAACCAGGTTTCATCCAAGTCTGTGACAGGCTTGTTGATCTAAACTGGGAGTCGGGGGGTCAGCACACTTTTCATGGAAAAGGTCAGAATATAACTATTTTGTCTTTGTGGCCAGGTGGTCTTTGTTGCAATTACTCAAGATTGTGGTCTTGCAGCCAAAGTAGCCAGAGACAGTACTGTATGTGATGGGTCTGGTTGTGTGCCAGTAAAGCTTTACTTACAGTCAGCCCTGGTCCTCAGGCCTTATTCTGCTGGTGATGAAAACAGGACTTCTGGACCCTGTCACACCCTGGGCTGGGGTCAGGAAGCATCTGGGACTTTCCCACAGGTACTCAGCTGGGGTAGATGGTGGATGAATTCCCCCACGAACAGGCAGTACCTGGACTGTTATTTTCTCAGTATTTTTCGTACTAGGGCTGCTGGAGCAGGAGAAGCATGTTCTCACCAGCCTTTTCTTTCTATCCTATGTCTTTAACACCAACCTCCCCTTTCTTCCAAAGCAAACAGACTTGGAGTGAGAGAATCGGGTGAGAACTTAATGATGTTGTTTTGTTTTCAGACTTTTTTTATGGTTACCTCCTATTTATGGCAAGTGGCTCAGCTCTCCATATCCATAGTGATATTACACTTCCTTTAAAACATAATCACAGTACTGTAAATGTGTACAGTATACCAATTATCCCCCAATAAAGCTGTAAAAATACATTAATATAATTACACTAACAAAAGCAAGTTGGTTTAAAGAAGAATTGTAAGGAAATCGTAAAGATTCTTCTTAAGAAGACTCGTAAGAAGAACTACCACCTGTAAGAATCAGTACAGGTGGTAGTTAAATACAGAGAGAAGTGACTCACACCCCAGCATGGGGAGATTTGCCTAAGGGAAGGTAGCGGGTTGCACTAGATGTCCTCGTGGTTCTCAGACTCTGGGCCTTCCCTATGCTGCTCCCAGAAAGCAGCAGACCCTATCTGAAGGGTACAATGGAGGACTTTCTAGGAAGAAAATACTAGAAGCTTCTAGAACTATCTGGAATGCTGTTGTCCCAGGGCAAGAACAGCCTGCAGCCAGCCCCCTTCCTCCCCATGTTCTGTCTCACAGTGACCCTGGCTAGTGATGCCTGAATCCCACCTGGCCCATGGACACAAGGCGGGGGCAGAGCCTGGGAATGCATCCAGAGCAACTTTGCAGATATCAAGTCCCCACCCACCCCAGGGAGATGCTAGCAGATGTTTGTCAGTGGAATTTTCCCCCTGACCTCAGGAGGTGCATGGAGGACATGCAAAGTCCAGTCCTTGACCCCAGAGTGGGACTGGCCCAAGGGGATGGTGGGTGAGGATGCTGCCTGCCTTCTCTCTGACCCTGGGAGGGAGGACTCTCCTGGCTGCCCCACCAGTGAGGGCATAGCACTAAGCCCACCCCTCAGAGCAGCAGTGGGGCCTTGGAAATGTCAGGTGAGACTATCAGGTGAAAAGGAGAATTGGGTGGATGGCTCCTTCTTGCCTCCTAGGCTCATTTTGGGGAGGGTGACAAGCAAGCCCATGCCTGGGCAGCCTCTGGACAACTGGATGAATTGTGCCCATTTCACAGATGTAAACACAAAGGTTCAGGGCAAGGTCTCCCAGCCCAGGGGCCTGTGGTCAGTATGACCCTCGGGTCTTACCCAGTGGAGATCCAGGGCCCGTCCAGGCGTGGGGGCAGCAGCGCGGTGACTGGGGCTCTGTTGGGCAGGGGCTGCTGGCAGCGTGGTTCCCAGCGCAGGCGGCCCGCCTCTGCCATCCCAGCTGCCTCTGCTGTGCAAAGCAGACAGACCCAGGTCAGCGATCTAGGAACACCCTGGTTCTCTAGCTGATTGGCACCCCCCTCCTGGCTCAGGGGGCAGCGGAGAGCTAGGCAAGGGTCTGCGCCCACCTGCACCTCCTCCTGTGGCCAAGCGCCCCTGGGCAGTTGTGGAAAGGCCCTGCACCAGGGGCAGGAGGCAGCCAGGACCCGGACAGAGGAGCCAGACAGTGGGACTGCCATCCTCTCCCCTACGAGCCCAGGTTCCGCTTGACCTCTGCCCCCTGGAGCAGCCAGACCTGCACCTGACCCTCGCGGCCACTCCCTTCGTGGTCTCTCGGTGGTGCCAGGCCCAGACATGGTCCATCCTGACATGGGTGGACCAGGAAGGCAATGGGGTACACAGTGATGCTCAGGATGTGTGTAGGGCCCGGGCTGAG
>SJYV01004222.1:436921-452268 GCA_006410875.1 Neotragus pygmaeus | reverse complement strand
GAGGCAGGAGGCCAGCAGAGGGGCAGTGGGGGTGGGGGTGGGGGACTCAGAGGACTCATGGAAGATGGCCCCCACCCTCTGCAGGGGCCCCTCCCTCCCCTGCCAGATATGATCATCTGGTGGAGACCAGACAGGCCTGGCCAGATCTTCACTTCTAGGAGCAGCTCGGAGGTGAGAGCACTAGGCCCTTCATCTGCTAAAGAGCAGCAGTTCCCCTGGAAACTGTCATCCCCACTCAGAGAGGCGGGCTTGACATGGCCCAGAGGCGGGAGGCTGTAAGCTTGGTGGTGAGCAGCGTCCAAACGTTACAACCGCTGCAACCCACTGGCCCCACTCCATCGCCAGCTTCTCAGGGTGTTTCCCCCTCCCCCGCACCGGGTTCAGGAACGGCGCTTGGGCCAGGAGGCTTGGGGTCCCCTCCTTGCCCCTTTGCAGCAGTCTTCCAGGGCCCCCAAGCTCTCTGCTCTCCCTTGGCCTGCCAGAATGGATTCCTTACTTTCCTGGAGGTCTGGGGTCTCCCTGGGAGACTCTTGGGTGCCCCTGGGACCGGCTGAGAAAGCTGGAATGACGATGGTGACGCCGCCAAGAGGCAGCAGCAGCCCCTGTTAGCTGGGTACTGACTCTGGGCGTCTTTATTATGTTATTTTATAAATATTTTTACACGTTAGCTCACCATCACAATGACCCTAGGGAACGGTGTTAGTCTTGACTTCCCATGATGGGCAGAGCCAAGGGCTCAGTGAACTGGGCTCAGCTGGCCCTGGACCTGGGCTGCCCCAGGGGATGGAGCCAGGCCATGGGCTCTGGCCTGTCAGCGTAACTGTGGCTCCTTTTCAATCACAGGCAGGGGAAGGGGTTGAAGGGATGAATGAGTGAAAATGCTGCCGCACTGGATCCTCGTATGTTCCTGCTGTGCCCTACACTTGACTTATGGACGTCAGTCAGCCAAATAAGAGAGATGGAGACAGACAGCTGGCGCGCCAGCACTGCGGCGTCCCCAGGGACAGGGGGCACTTGGATTGCCCCAAGGGCTGTCAGGGCCACTCCTCAGAGTAACTCCATGCAAGGAGAGTCTTGAAAGAGTAGTTCTGTGTTCACTCGGGCACATCTAGTCTTCTGGGGACCAGAGCCAGGACGCTGAGGAGCCTGAGTTGGGCCAAACGCCCAGCAAGGCTGATTGGGAGTCTGGAGCTGAAACACACACGCAAGGGTATCCACGCTTCACACCTTCTTCTTGAGCTCCCAAGAAGACATTGCTTTCACAACATGGTATTTTTTTTTTAACTTAAAATTTTAGTTTTTATTTTTTTTGGACACCAAAAACATTTTGTATTTTGACATGAATCCTCAGATACCGTCTTCCCACTAAGTGTCTTTTAGTTTGTCTTGTTTTTCTGCGAAAATTTGGGATTTAATTAATTCAGGAGATGAGATATGGTAGAATCTCACCGTATTCAGAACATGTACACACAAAACACAAAATGGAGCCCTTCTTGGTAAAAAGCTCAGGGTGGAGCATGATACTGCCTCCTGGCCGGAGCTTCAACTTCAAGGTTACAAAAAATGAAACCAACCGATGAGAAATGAACTCATGAAATGCTTCCAGCCCCAGCTTTGGAGGCTGCTTATAGATTTCTTTTCTCTCTCTCCCTCTCTTCTCCCCGAGAAAAGTCTGGGCTCAGGAAACCACAGCGGGAAGCAGATGGTGCCATGGGCTGGCTTGCAAGACTTTTCTCAGGGACCTGATAGACGGAGTTAAATGCGTGGGCCAAATTGATTTTTATCAACCATGGATTTTTAATTAACAGTGGTGTCCACTTGCCGCCATCCATTATTTACTGTTTACCCACTAATTAAAAATTATGCTGCTTTTGCACTCCTAAGAGCAGGACATTTGAAATTAGATCGTGTCGTTGAAATTACCTACAGAATGAAATCCAGAGCGTCCAATTGCTCAGACCAGACCATTGGGGTTTCAGATCTGATGTCCTCCAGC
Organism: Neotragus pygmaeus; assembly: GCA_006410875.1. Lineage (NCBI taxonomy): Eukaryota > Metazoa > Chordata > Mammalia > Artiodactyla > Bovidae > Neotragus > Neotragus pygmaeus. The sequence goes on along the minus strand of SJYV01004222.1, from coordinate 450,272 downwards.
CTGTTGTGTGATTGTGAGTCAGAATGCCAGCAGTGGGCTGCACGGCAGACATCACATGGAGCCTGCCTGGGGCCTTAGGGAGAAGAAGACTTGGGAGCCTGTCTTGAGCACGGGTACTTTGTGGTCTTGAGAGGTGGTCTCACCCCGTAACCACCCAGGAGGCAGCTGGTCGGCACCCTGATGGAGTGCTTCCATGTGCCAGCCATTCCTATGGACCGTCTGCAAGACCTCCCATGGCCCAGGTTCTGTCTGTGCCCCCATTTTGCTGTCAAGGAAACTGAAGTTCAAAGGGTGGAGAGTTGGCTACCCCAGGCAGGTGCTTCATATTCAGTTAACAAATAAAATAGGGTAAAATACACCTAACATAAACATTACCATTTTAACCACTTTAAAGCATACGATTAAAATTCAGTGGCATTTAAGATGTTCACCAGGTCAGGCAAACATCAACTCTGTCGAGTTCCAGAATCTTTTCATCACCCCAAAAGGAAGCCCTGCACACATTAGCAGTCACTCTCCACGCCTCTCTCCTCTCAAACCCTTGCAGCCACTAATCTGCTTTCTGTCTCGGTGGATTGGCCTATTCGGGGTATTTCATAAAATAAAAAATATGTGCCCTTTTCTTATCTGCTCTTCACAACACTTCTATTAGGTGGACGTGATTATCTTCATTTTCCAGATGAAAAAATGGAGTCTTGGGAGCTGGTTTACACCCAGGTGCACTGTCCTGTTTTCTTCAAAGATCATGAAAAGTGTGGGTCTGGATCAATAGGGGCGGGGGTTGGGGAGAGAAGGCGTGGGGTTCGTAGCCAGAGCAGATGGAGAAATATCAGGTCTTCAGATATCTTTCTGTTGGGGGCAAAAAGCAAAAGAAAAACACTCGCTTTTTTTTTTTTTTCTTTCCTAATTGGCTTGTTCCGAGGGTCTGGGAGGTGTGCCAGGTGATTTTAGGTGCAGTGGTGAGCATTTCTTATTCCAGTGGTTACACATCGATTTTAGAGGGTGTTAAAAAGCACCAGCAGTGGCTGTTACTGTAGCAAAATCAGGCTTTCACAGCCCACATTGCCAAAGATAAGACTGAGTTTTAAAAGGAGTTTGGTCTGCATTGGATTTTAAAAAATTTAAGTAACACTTTAAGTAAATGATATTTAATAAGCAACTATTTAATATGTAGATGTGTTCAGTAGCCTGAAGGGGTGCACAGAATGGCCGAGGCCAAGATTATCACCTCTCTTCCCCCCATGGCTGTGCATTCTGGAGCCTTCATAACCAAGGACAGCAAACTACAGGACTGAAAATGGCAGGACTTTATTCTTTCTCAATCTGGAGACCAGAAGCCTGAAATCAAGGTGTGGGCAGGGCTACCTCTTCTGGAGGCTCCAAGGGAGGGTCCTTCCTGCCTCTTCCAGCTTCTGGGGGCCCAGGGCATCCATGGCTTGTAAGTGTATCATTTCACTCTTTCTCTCTGTCTTCACATGCCTGTCTCTTCTCTGTGTGTGTCTATGTCTTTGTAGCCAAACCTCCCTCTCCTCTCTCTTATAAAGACATCAGTCACTGGGTTTGGTCCACCCTTGTCCAATACGACTGCATCTACATCAGCAGAGACCCTGTTTCCAAATAAGGTCACATTTACTGGTACCGCCTTTTTAGGGACACAATTCAATTCACAACCCATACCAAGCCACCCAGGGCTCCCAGCACCATAGCCTTTGTCCATTCAGTTCTCTCTGCCCTCCCCTACCATGAACCTTGCATGGCTGCTACATGCTTTGTAAGGGAGCACGTGATGGTCAGAGTTCCTGTTCTCTGGAGGCTGGCAGTAATCAAGGAGACCCGCGACAGATTGTAGTTTCAAAGAATCATAAGTGTCTCAAAGGAAATTTACACAATGGCCAAAAACTTCCTAATACACTTGGAGTAGCATTCCATGCTTTTCCTTAGGATCTCCAGGGCCCTTCAAAATTGGCTGTCTTCCAAGGCCGTCCATAAGCTCCCACTCTCCTTCTCCAGTGTGTCTTCCTGGAGACGAGCAGCAAAGACCCTCCCGCCTCGGGGCCTTTGCAGAGCTATTTCTTGGCCAGAGCACCCTCCCTGTTTTGAGCTGGGTGCTCTGCGCTTGCTGCGGCCTCAGCATAACTGGGATTCCTGGCAGGCTGATGTCAAACCTTCCCTTTTGCTCTTTTCTACCTCTCTTCTCACCTGTACAGCACTCATCACCTCTCTCAATTACTTACCTGCTTACTGTTGTTAATTTACTTTTATTTTTTGACTTTTCAAGTTGAGATCATTTCATACCTTACAAAAATGTTGCTGAAGCAGTAGAAAGAGCTCTACTATCCCTGATTTCCCCAAAGGTTGCCATCTTACATAGACATAGTCCAATGGTCAAAACCAAGAAATTAACATTGATTCCATGTTATGACCTAACCTACAAATTCTAAGCAGATATTGCCAGTTGTCCCAGTAATGTTTCCTTTCTGGTCCAGAATCCAATGCAGGGTCAGACATCACATTTAGTTGTCATGTCTTTTTCTTGTTGTTTAGTCGCTAAGTCATGCCCAACTCTTTGCGACCACATGGACTGCAGCACACCAGGCCTCCCTATCCTTCACTATCTCCTGGAATTCACTCAGATTCTTGTCCATGATGCCATCATGTCCATGATGCTATTCATGTCAGTGATGCTGTCTAACCATCTGATCCTCTATCACCCTCTTCTCCTTTTGCCTTCAATCTTGCCCAGGATAAGGGTCTTTTCTAACGAGTCATCTTTTCGCATCAGGTGACCAAAGTATTGGAGCTTCGGCTTCAGCATCAGTCGCTCCAATGAATATGCAGAGTTGATTTCCTTTAAGATTGACTGTTTTGATCTCCTTGCTGTCCAGGGGACTCTCAAGAGTCTTCTCCAGCACCACAGTTTGAAAGCATCAATTCTTCAGCCCTCAGCTTTCTTTATGGTTCAACTCTCACTTCTGTACATGACTCAGGGAAAAACCATAGCTTTGACCACATGGACCTTTGTCAGCAAAGTGATGTCTCTGCTCTCTAATATGCTGTCTAGGTCTGTCAAAGCTTTTCTTCTAATTTCATGGCTGCAGTCACAGCCCACAGTGATATCTCTTTAGTCCTTCAATCAGAAATGCTTCTTGAGTCTTTGTTTTTCATAAACTTGAAAACTTTTGAAGAGTACTGGCCAGTTGTTTTGAAGTGTGTTCTTCAGTTTAGGATTTTTGGATGTTTCTTCATGATTACATTCAGTTTACACGGTTTTGGCCCAAACCCCAAAGAGGTGATTTTTGCACCCTTCTCAGTGCATTGCTTTAGGAAGCAGTGGTGATATTAACTTTGACCACTCACTTAAGGAGCCATCTGTTAAACGACTATTCTCCTCTTTGTAATTAATAATTATCTTATGGGGATATACTTAGAGATCATGCAAATATCTTATTTGTCATGATACTCCCCCTACTAATTTTAGCATCTATTGATGACCATTCATGATTCTTACTTACAAGTTAAAACTGTGGTGTTTTCCAAATGGTCATTTGCTAGTTCCACTCTTCTTTCTGAATCTATCGATTGGGATTTTGCTATAAAGAAGCATGCTCTCTTCTCCCTGCTTATCTCTTTATTCTATTATTATTTGTATTAGTGTGAACTCAGCGATATTTGTTTTACAGGTTACAATCCATTGCTATCATTGTTTAGTCTGTAGCTCAAATTACCCCTGTGGCCATCGGGAGCACTATCGACTTCCTTCCTGGGTCTGTTCTACATGCGTTTGTTATTTATTTGTTTGTTAGTTTTAGCATGTCCTCACTTTCTGGCACTAGATCTTCTAGGCTCATTAAGTACATATTTCTCCAAGGTGTCCTGGTTCCTTTTATTGGAGAATGGTAATTAGAAACCAAGATCTGGGTGCTGGGTGCTCACTGCTACTGAGGTGTCACTCTAGGCACCCCAAGTCTCTCTTCTCTTTTTCCTTCCTTCCTTCCCTCCCTCCCTCTTTTCTTTCTCACTTTCTCCCCCTGCCCTCCTTTCCTCCCTCCATCCCTCTCCTCTTTCCTTCTTTTCTTCCTTTATTTCCTCTTTTCTTTCTCCCTCCTTTCCATGAGGACAGACCCTTATCGCTCTTGTTCCCTGCCGATTCCCCAGCCCCTTAGGACAGTGTCCAATGGAGGCTAAAGATCTGTTGTGTCAAGACATGGGCAGCACTTAGGACAATGCCTTCACATAGTAAGCACTCAGTAAACGCTAGCTGTGGTTGCTGCTTTTAGTTGAATAGATGAATGAATGACTCATGCTCCATGAGGTCAATGCCCACAAATTCCTTGTTGACACATCTCCCATCCCTTGGGGTTTCCCCTCCTAAAAATTGGTTGGTGATTCCCATCATGTGTGTGGCTAATAGGGTCAGGCTTGAAATGGAAGTGAAGAAAAAGAAGGCTTGCAGCTGTTGGGATCACTAAGAATCTGGCTGAGAGTAGAAGGATAGTAAGGGAGTTCCCAGCAGGAAGGGGACCCTGGTTATCCAAGCAGGGAGAAAAGAAAGAGAAGTAGTCAAAGGGAGATTTAAGTCTGAGCCTCAAGTCCTGCCAAGAGTTTTGAGGATGGGTCAGATCTGGCATAAACACCTGAGGCTAGCTCCCTGGCTTGAAAGCCTTTTTTGATCCTTAGGGCCTGCCCCGCAAAACTAGGACCCTGATATGGTTCTTCATCCCAGGGCAGGCTCTAACCCGGCTCCACAGCACTGCTCAATAGACACATACTCTGAGTCACACATTATAAAAAGCCAAACAGTAGCAGGTGCAATTAATTTTAACAATACTTTATCCAGACCCAATAGTGTCTGTAATAAATTCAACATGTATAAATACGAAAACTAGCAGTGAGATATTTTATACACTCTTTCAAACACAAGTCTTCGAAGTCGGGTGTATATTTACACTCCAGCACAGCTCAGTTTAGATGGGTCACATTTTAGGGCTCAGGGGCCATATGTGGCCAGTGGCTGCTGTACTGGATAGTACAGACATGTCTGCATCAAATTTCACTGTATCAGAGGTTTTCAAGCTGGTTTCCGAAAACCAGAGATGTTTTTTTCAGGAGAGAAGGGGAGACCCAGTAAGTGGGACCCTGGCCTCTCACCTTCTGTTTCTTCAGCCCATGCTGGCTCCTCACCCTTTTCTCTGGTTTATGTCCTGGGAGGCAAATTAAGATCTGCTTTGAAAAAAAGTGTTCTCTTGCTTAAAAAAAAAATAAAAATAAACCCTCTGGTTTATTTCAAAATCCTGAGCTTGAGGTAATTCACCTAGAATGTCTGTACTTGGAAGCTTATGCACGTTTTCAATAAAAATCCCCACCCCAAAATAACCTCTCTTGATTAGAGGTGGCCGCCCTTTACACGCTGAGAAATGCTGGCGTGCAGCGGCACACACAGGATTTTTGGCCAACAAGCTTCAGAATCCGGCTGTTGAGATGGCAGCCGTCACCACGCTGCTACAGCAAAAGACGTGCTTTGCAAGGCAGCCATGGCACAAAAGCCACGCAAGGTTTCCATTTAACTCCCCTGAGAAGGTCACGGATTGACATGCGGTGACAGCACCAGCAAGTCACAGAAACAGGAACGCAAACTTTGAATTCTAAGGAGCCTAAACTCCCCCTCTGGTGCGGACGGCCAGCCCTCACACCCTTCATACGGCCCTCATTTGGCCCTAATTGAATCTCATTATCCATCTGATCTGAGGGTCTTTGCCTTCAAGGCTAGTGGGAAGGGGCGTTGCGGGGGAGGGGTTGGACAGGATAGACTTTGTGGTCTTGGGAAACTCAGAAATGGCATGCTCTAGAAAAAGGACACTCTGCTTCCCCAGCCCTGTAGCTTCCCAGGACTGAGGAATGTACCTGCCTTTGCATGGTGCATTTGGAGAGTTTAAAGTTGTCCTGAGGGAGCAACTTTCTGCTTCCTCAGGACATGGTCTCTCCTGAGGGAGCAGAAATTCTGGAAAGATTCCCTAGCAGAAATCTGCCTAGGAAAACAGATTCTGAGCTTCTGAGATGCAGGAGGGCCTCAGACTCAGATGTCAGTGTGTTGAAAGGTTGTGGAAGGAACATAGCTTGGTTTGTGCCTGTCTCCCCTGTTTTCCATGAAAAGTTCCAGCTTGGGCTGGACCAAGGGATCAGTGGAAAAGGTGGACGTTATAGGTGCTGCTTGGAGAAGGCGACTGTTTATTATGTTTGTGTTTCCAAAATTGAAAACATGTTGTCGAGGGGACTGGCTGACCACGTAGATCTCTCCCCAAGGTCTCTGTTGAGCGTTTCCTGCTAAGCGGAGAGAAAATACAGGGCTCATGGGATGGGAAGGGAAGGGGGGATTTGGGAGACAGAGTCTGGCCCACCACGCCTGGCTTATCAGCCAGGTTTTTTTTTTTTTTTTTTTTTANTCTCTCCCCAAGGTCTCTGTTGAGCGTTTCCTGCTAAGCGGAGAGAAAATACAGGGCTCATGGGATGGGAAGGGAAGGGGGGATTTGGGAGACAGAGTCTGGCCCACCACGCCTGGCTTATCAGCCAGGTTTTTTTTTTTTTTTTTTTAATTTGTTTGTTTGCTTAGGAATGTTCCAGTACGAAAACCGTTCCCATCAAAACTCCCTGAGCCCCATGATAATGCTAATCACTCCTCTTTCTGGCCGGGTCTTCCACCCGGATGAAAACTGGGAATTCCCAGCCAAGGTCCAGCTGCTTCCAAACAGCCAAGGCGTCCGGATGATTCATGGGAGCTTTTCCTCTTTCACCCAGATGTTCTGGTGTCTTGGACACATGTCCTCCTGAGCTCGACTTGAGTGCCTGTGTTCCCAGATCTGCACGTTGGCCCTGTAGTTATTCATAATTTAAACCAAATTTCCAGCTTCAGCCTCACCAGCACCCACCTTCTCTCAGGGAAGAGTGGCTGACGACCCCAGGAGGAGAATGCCTGACATTTGGCCCAGAGCCTCTGGGGTGGGGTTGTCCCAGCCACCGCTGGGTGACTGCAGTGGGGAGCGAAGGGTCTTCCCAGGTGCGGATGATGGTTAAGAACCCACCTGCCAATGCAGGAGACATAAGAGATGTGAGTCCCATCCCTGGGTTGGGAAGATCCCCTGGAGGAGGAAATGGCAATTCGGTGATCTTGCCTGGAGAATCCCAGGGACAGAGGAGCCTGGCAGGCTACAGTCTAGGGGGTCACAAAGAGTTGGACATGACTGGGCATACATGCAGCAGATACCAAATCTGGTCGATACTCTCCACAGATACCAACCTTCAGCCCTGTGCTTTGAGGGGAGTAACAAGTGGCGTGGGGGTGGGGCGCTGGAGCGTGAGATCTCTCCTGGCTTCTGAACCTGCTGGGTCTCACCGAGCATTCTAGCGCTGCCCTGAGGGCTGTAGATACAAGTCAGTGTTTGCGAAACAGAACGTGTGTCTAGAAGTCTCCAGTTGCATCGAATCCTTGTTCGCTCTCCTGGCAGAAGACTGAAGGTTCCATTGTTCTACAGGACAGGAATTTGGCAAGGCAATCACAAGGCTTTGGCATGTTCAGTAAGAAAGAAGACGTTGTGTCCTCGTCGTGAAGACTCCCGCAAAAAGGCTGAGGACGAGGGACCTTGGGGAGGCACCTTGGGAAGCTTGGTTGTCCACCAGGTCTTGCCTGGAGGGGCCAAGAGTCCTCCTGTCTCACGGAAATATTTAGGTTTCGAGGAGAGAGGAATGGAGACTGTTGGTCGCCTGTTGGGTGCCTTTGGGTCTGAGAGCGGTCCGGAGGTGTCGGGGGTCCCGGGTCGCAGTCCCCGGCGTTGGGGGAAGTACACCACGTACGGGGCTGTTCTTGGAAGTGTCCACAAGGGGGCCCTCTTGAGCTTTGGTTGGGGCGGTTGGGCGGGCCGGTTGAAACCCAGCACCGTCTCCTCCAGCCTCGGCGTTCAGCCCAAGGCCAGGGGCTCTCTCCGCCCATCTTGGCGCCGGTGGAGAAGGAGCCCTTGGAAGGCCGGCTCCGGGGGCCAAGCCTTCTTCCGTGTGGGGGAATCTTGGGCTCCACTCCTACCAAGAACGCATTTGCAGACCCAAAGGCGAGGGTCACGGGGTCACCAAGCTTGGCCTCTTTGGAAGAAGTTTGCAGGGCAGAACAAACGCTCCAATTTGGAACCGTGAGAAAGGGGTCCGGGAAGCTTCATAAACAATCAAACCAACCATCCCAGCTCCTCTCGGCCTTTCCCCAAAGACACACATGGGAGAGCCTTTGGGTCAGCCACGCTGGGAAGCATGGAGATTTCAAAAGCTAGAAAATTATTGCAATTTAAGAAGTCAATTTTTCTTACATCGTGTTGAGATGGAGTTCATGGTCTCTTCCATATATTCAAAATCAGGAATTTCCCGGGAGTGTAGTTTTGTGCGAAAACCTACATCATGTTTTGAAAAACCCATTTTGTTAGGCATTACCAGATTTTATTTTTTAAAAGAAATGGTAATATTTAATTACTGCATTATTTTACTGTCTAGAAAATTAATGTGCTTTCGGAGTTTCAGGAGAAAGGTGAGCTGAAAGTCCGAATGCTATTTTTAAATTACCATACAAATAGAATCCCAAAGACGATGTAAATATTGGCTTAAGTGTTGCGGCAAGGCACAGGAAATGCACTGGCTTCCTAAATGTTAAGTAAACAGGCTTGTAATTCTCACCTTCCCTCGCCACGGTGGATCAAGGGTTCTCATCCCAGGGAGACATCCTGGGGAGGGAGCTCGCAGCTCACCCAGGGGACACAGGGGGGCTAACTGGGTGACATCAGTGGATTAAATTTTGGGCGTCTAGTTACCATACTGACAACAAGACACAGGTTTCCTTAGCTCTAGAGTGTGCAGAACCCATGTTTACTTATCTGTGGGGTCCTCATACCAAGCCTTTGGGGTAGGTCTTGGGGTTTCCCACATTTCACACACGAGGAAACAGAGGTTCCAAAAAGAAGTGTCAGAGTGTCTAGCTTCTGTTACACGAGTTGGTGGGTGGAAAGGCCACAAGTCCAAACCAGCTATGTTCCCTGAAAACCCCATGGTCCTTCCAAGTTCACACACAGGCCCAGGTCTCTGAGCCACGTTGCACCTACCAAGTGCCCAGCCATGGGATGGCAAAGGTGCTTCGACAAGGGGGCACGTGGCCTTATGTTCTGCGCCAGGGAGACAGAGGTGGGTGTTCTGGTCCGGTCTGCCAAGAGGAGCCTTGCCGCCTCCATGCTCCTTGAGAGTCTTGGAGTAGGAGCGGTTTGATGGGTGGAGAGGGCCGTAATGGGCCCTGGGCAGAGGCTGGAGGGGTAGGGAGGTGTGAAAAGCAAGCCGGCTGAGCAGGAAGTCATTAGTCCCCAAGCAGAGGAGGTGGAGAGGCAGGGAGCAGCAGGAGCTGCATGGAGGCTTGCCCGCCCTCACCCTGGGGGAGTGAGGAAGCCCCAGGGCGGGAGGAGAGCCAGTGGGCATTCTGAAAGGCATGCTTTCCCAAGGCCACTGTGCCCACCTGGGTGGCACAGGGGTAGGTGATGGACAGTTTACCTTTGAAGTTTACCTGTCATTTTGATTCAGCTTGATAACTGACACATCCAGCCTGGAATTTTGTTAGCACAAAGCTAAAAAGCATACAAGGATAGACTAATTTTAAAAATAAGTGAAAACGAGTTAGTTGATTTGCAGAGAAAAGTTGACCCTCTTACAGGACAGGAGAATCAGATGTGACCAACTGCTGTTGGTGGCTCGCAGTGACAGTGGCCGGGGGCCGAAGCGCTAAGGCTCTGCTGACTCGTGGTCAGGGTGGCCCAGTGTATGCGGTGGTGGTGGGGCGGCTTACAGTGACCCGTGGGAGACCACCTCAAATCCCAGCACAAAGGTGAGGCTGGGGAAGAGGGGTTCTCAGGAGGAGGTGCCAGGGTGGCTGAGATGTGGGGTGAGGACAGGGAGGAGGGAGTGTGGCTGTGTGGGTTCCCAGCCGGGTAACTGGGGTCTGGGGGTCCATTCCTAAGAAGGGGGCCTGGGGAGAGTTCCATTTTGGGCGTGTGTCATTTGAGGAGCCGACAGGGCATCCAGGAAGAGCCAGCCATGAGGAGCTGGCTCGGCCACACACCTGTCCACAGCACTTACATGGGGTGAGGACAGAGATCAAGTTAGCCGGAGGCAGAGTCCCAGGGCAAGCCGCCCTGCTGGAAGGGCCAGGGAGGGGCCAAGGAGCCCCCAGCCCCACCCCATTCCTGCCGCCAGGAGCAGGTTGTGTATGAGTAGGGTGGCAGATACAACATGAGACACCCACTTACATTTGATATCCAGACACACAAAAAAGCTTTAGCATCAATGTCTCAGTGATTGCACTGATGAGTTGTAGGGGTTTGGAGAAAAGAGAAGACCAAAGGGATAGATAGATTGCGTTTTATGGCTGAATTGTTATTTTTATATAAGTTCTTCCATGCCCTCCACAGGGCAAAAAACAAATAGATAAATAAATCAGAAGATACAGAAAAGCATGAAGGTGATGTAACAGCTCACCAACAAAACCTCACACAGAGCACACTGCCATTAACCTGCTGGTTCGCAGGTGACTCCCTGAATTCTAGAGTCTGGGTTATCAAGAGAGCTGAGCACAGGGACCCTGGTCCCCTTTGATCCTCTACCACAATGTCTGGCCCATGGCAGGCACACAATACATTTTTCTCGAATGAATGAATAAATTGTTCTAGACTTTTCTTTTCACACACATGTATGCATATTCAAAATATATATATGAAAGTGAAGTGAAAATGAAAGTCACTCAGTCATGTCCGACTCTTTGGAACCCCATGGACTATACAGTCCATGAAATTCTCCAGGCCAGAATACTGGAGTGGGTATCCTTTCCCTTTTCCAGGGAATTTTCCCAATCCGGGGATCGAACCCAGGTCTCCTGAATTACAGGCAGATTCTTTACCAGCTGAGCCACAAGGGAAGCCCAAGAATACTGGAATGGATAGCCTATTCCTTCTCCAGCAGATCGTCCTGACTCAGGAATTGAACTTGCAGGTGGATTCTTTACCAACTGAGCTATCAGGGAAACATTTATAAATATATATGTTTTCATATATATATGTTTTCATATATATATTTTCATATATATATGAAACAAAATAGGACCATTCTATGTATATTATATGAAATCTATGTTTTTAAATTAATGATGGATTCTGGGAATGTTTGAGGAAGGCTGGACTTTTAGGACTGGAGGGACTTTGAAGGAAGTCTTTGAAGGAAGAGTCTGAGGAAATGATGAAATGGCACAAACAGAAGAGGTAATAACCAGGGAAAGTGGTGCCCTAATCAAGAAGAGTCCAATAAAAACAGGCTAAACTCTTCAAACAACACAATATGTGGCCTGCAGCGGAATTTTCAAGATGTATAAAAAAGGTGTAAAATGGAAAGGGAAAGTTGCTTTCTACCCTGAAGCCCTTGTTGCTCCCTCCAAAGTGAATCATTTTAACGGTTTCTTGTGCTTCCTCCCAGAAAATGCATTCATGCCAATTTCTGCATATAAGTATAAATTTTTTTAATTTGGCTGTTAAATTTTTTTTATGAATGCAATCTTCCTATATACATCGTTCTGCATTTTGCTTTCTACACTTAAATTATTGGGGCTATCTTTCCATCTTGGCCTTCTCTCTTTGTGGAAAAGACAAAACAATGTTCCATTATATAGATGAATCTTGATTTAGTTAACCAATCCTCTGCAGATGGTTATTTAGATTGTGGTCAATTTTTTTTTAACATACAACAACATGTCGGACATCCTTTTACTATATCTTGGTATAAATTTTATGGGTATCTTTTAGAGAAATTCCTAACAAATTTGTATGTGCATTTAACATGTTGATGGGATTTTACCAAATTGCCCTTTAAAAATGCCATTTCAATTTACCTTCCATCAGTGGTATGTGAAAGTATCCACGTCCTTACATATTTGACCACACTGGATATTATCAGACTTTTTACTTTTTGCAAATCTAACATATGAACAATGGAAGAGAAATTAGAAGCTAATGAAAATTTGTGGCCAAACACATATTTGTGTGTGTGATTATAAAATACTGCTAAATAAAGGGGCACAGGTTAATAAGCAGTTACTCCACTAACTTGGATTCATACCCTGATGCTTATTTTTATTGCCACCACTCTGGGTAAAGCCATCATTTCTCACCTGAATTGCAGGGAAGCCTCTGAGTTCTCTGGTCCCTGAATGAGCTGAAGTGGGACCTGTGGAGACTCTACTGAGGGCAGAAGCCAACGTCAGCACTGAGGGGCAGGGAACCAGGGCTTACAGGGTTGTTGGAACCCCTTGACACTTAGGAGAAGTAAATATGAATATTCTCCTGTGGAAAGCATGATCATTTTAGGTTCCAAAACTTTCCATGGTGTCCCAGTTAAAGATCCCCAAATACATAGTAAACAACCCACTGTGGAGTAACAGCAGAAAGAAAAGGCTAACATACCAAGAGCTTCAGATATTGGAGTTACTATCATATAATAAAGAAAAGTATGTATGAAATATTTAATGAAGTAAAATATGGAATTAAAAAAATGAACAACAGACATGAACCTATAGAAATGACCAGATTCAAAAAAGAATCAAATGGAACTTTAAGAAATAAAATAATGTACTTGTTGGTATAAAAACTTAGTATGTAGATCATGGGGTAGATTAGATACTGTTGGAAAAGGAATTAGTGGACTGGAAAATCGATGTAAAGAAATTAACCAAAATTCAGGAAAGAAAGAGAGGGGGCTGAAAACTTAAAAAGGCTTTACTAAACATAGCAGCTATAACGAGAAAGCCTAAATAATATGTCCTGGAAGTAGAGAAAAGAAAGTTATAGAACAAGCAATAGGTGAAGGAAAAAAATGTCTCAATATTTTCTAGAAGTGATAAAAGAAACCAAATCATTGGTACCCAGAAGGACAGTGAATACTAAGCAGGATTAATAAAAATAAATCAACACTTGAATCTGCAGAACACTGAAGAGAAGAAAAGAGCCATCAATCTAGATTTTTTTTTTCAAGTTTGGTTCAGTCGCCCAGTTGGGTCCGACTCTTTGCAACCCCATGAATTGCAGCACGCCAGGCCTCCCAACCCCCAGAGTTCACCCAAACTCTTGTCCATTGAGTCAGTGATGCCATCCAGCCATCTCATCCTCTGTCATCCCCTTCTCCTCCTGCCCCCAATCCTTCCCAGCATCAGAGTCTTTTCCAATGAGTCAACTCTTCACATCAGGTGGCCAAAGTACTGGAGTTTCAGCTTTAGCATCATTCCTTCCAAAGAAATCCCAGG
>SJYV01004222.1:412216-436094 GCA_006410875.1 Neotragus pygmaeus | reverse complement strand
CCAAATTTGCTGGCATATTGAGTGCAGCACTTCCACAGCATCATCTTTCAGGATTTGAAATAGCTCAACTGGAATTCCATCACCTCCACTAGCTTTGTTCATAGTGATGCTTCCTAAGGCCCACTTGACTTCACATTCCAGGATGTCTGGCTCTAGGTGAGTGATCGAACCATTGTGATTATCTTGGTCATGAAGATCTTTTTTGGACCCTGACAAACAACCTTTCAAGATTAAGGATGAAACAAAGACACTTTCAGATAAACAATATTAAGAATGTTTATGACTGTATGAAATGATCTTCTATGCAAAGGAATTTATGATGAAGGAAGGTCTGATTTTTAAGAAGATTTAATGAACAAAGAACTTGAAAATGTTGTAAATCTAAAAAAAAAAACTGAATAAACTGATGATCTGTAATTTTGTGGGGTTAAAAAAAGGACATCAACAAAATTACTGGAAAACAGTAACATGTAATTTGGAGAAGAAACGATCAGGGTAATGTTCTAAATTCCTTGTACTATCAGGAAAAAGATTAAGATATTAAGATGCTATAATTTCAGAAGTAGCCACTAAAATAATAAATATTATTATATAACTTGTAAATTGGAAGAAAGAAAAAATGGTATAAACAGAACCCAACCTTATTTAAAAAAAAACTAAAACCCTTGTTTAAAAAAATACAAGAAAACAGGGGAAAAAACATAAAAAGCATATTTTTTTGGAAAACTAAATATGATAAAACAAATCTCATTTACTAACCTCTTAACAGATACTATTAAATTGGATGTTTAAAACTCCTGCTTTATTTTATTTATATACTTGATGTGTAAAGACACAGGAAGTTTGAAAGTAACAGGATTGAAAATCCTTACCAAATACAAAATAAAAGGAAACTGATATCAGATAAAATAGGATTACTAGAAAAAGCATTATTAAGGATAGTGATCACTCCATAAAAGATCCAATCTTCCAGGAAGATATGACTATAAAACAGCATCAAAATACACAAAGCAAAAATTGCTGCAGATACAGGGAGATAGCGAAAAATCCATCATCTTAATGAAAGATTTTAGCACAGCTCTTTCTTTCTTTCTTTTTTTTTAGCTCTTTCAATTATCTATAGGTCTAGCAGACAAGAGTAGTAATGTAACGATACATAAGACTTAAAAAAACACAACAAACATAATTCATTTTATACAGATGTGTGTACAGTACACATATACATGTACCTGTGCACATTTGTATGTATTGTTTAAATGTATATACACAATTATTACTGTGCCAAGCGATTAGAGAATGCACCTGTTTGGTTTTTTTTTTTTTTTAGCATACATGGAACATTTACAGAAGCTGACCCATATGAGGCCACAGAATGTCTCAACAAATTCAAAGGACTGGTATCATACACGTGACACTTCTATAACCTAAATAAAATAAGAATCAGAAATAAAAAACAATTTTAAAAACCTGTGTTTGTAAATTTAAAATACTTCTGAAACACTCAGACATCAATTAAGAAATACAAATAAAATAAAGAAATAGAGCTTAGAACTGAGCAAAAAAGAGAAAACAGTCCCTATAAAAACACACTCCATGTGTGGAAAAAGCAAGTCTTCAAAGTAAGCTTATAGGCTTATACTTAAAAGAAGAAAGTCTGCAATTTAAAGATATTTATCCAACTGAAAAAGGTAGAACACAAAAAGTAGGGTAAGCCCAAAGAAAGATAAAGGAAAGAGATAATCATAATAAAAAAGAAAGCAGACATTGATAAAATAGAAAACAGACAATCAACAAGGCTCAGGTTCATGCTCTAAAATCCTTAATAAATGGAATCATCTCTGGTAAGACTGATCAGAAAAAGAAAGAAAGAGCAGCATAGTGGCTGGGTGGGGAGAGGTGAGAGGGAAATTAATAACACTGGGAGGGGACATAACCACAGATCCTGCAGCAATATTGAAAAGAAGCTTCTGCTCCCACAATATAAATCATCTATATCTCATTTAAAAAGTCCATGATCTAGTATTTATACATACTGGTATATATCCATGGATAGTTCTATAACTGAGAAATTGAACAGTAATTTACCACTATCCCCCAAATAAACAAAATCCCCAGGCTAGGGTGTTTGTACAAACGAGTTCCACTAAAGGCTAAAGAAGCAGATCATTCTGATGTTACATAATCTCCTGCAAAGGGCAGGAGTAAAGGGCAGCCCCGAGCTCCTCTGGGGTCCTTTGTCCACACAGGGCAGATCCAGGTTTTGTGGAGCCTGAAGTTTATTCAATTTGCAAGACCCTCCAAAGAAAAAAGGTGCAAATTTATACAAAAATTCAAAATTGGCATAAAAGTACATATTGATTGAAAATGAGAAAAAAATCATGTGAGATTACAAATTTTATACAGTTGACAAAAATTAAACTACGATCATGGCATCTGGTCCCATCACTTTATGGGAAATAGATGGGGAAACAGTGGAAACAGTGTCAGACTTTATTTTTTGGGCTCCAAAATCACTGCGGATGGTGATTGCAGCCATGAAATTAAAAGACGCTTACTCCTTGGAAGGAAAGTTATGACCAACCTAGATAGCATATTGAAAAGCAGAGACATTCCTTTGCCAACAAAGGTCCATCTAGTCAAGGCTATGGTTTTTCCAGTGGTCATGTATGGATGTGAGAGTTGGACTGTGAAGAAAGCTGAGCACCGAAGAATTGATGCTTTTGAACTGTGGTGTTGGAGAAGACTCTTGAGAGTCCCTTGGACTGCAAGGAGATCCAACCAGTCCATTCTAAAGGAGATCAGTCCTGGATGTTCATTGGAAGGACTAATGCTGAAGCTGAAACTCCAGTACTTTGGCCACCTGATGTGAAGAGTTGACTCATTGGAAAAGACTCTGATGCTGGGAGGGATTGGGGGGAGGAGGAGAAGGGGATGACAGAGGATGAGATGGCTGGACAGCATCACCAACTCGATGGACAAGAGTTTGGGTGAACTCAGGAAGTGGGTGATGGACTGAGAGGCCTGGTGTCCTGCTGAAATTCATGGGGTCACAAAGAGTCAGACACAACTGAACGACTGAACTGAACTGAACCGAATACACATTATAAAACCCAGAACATACTATTTTCATTAATTAATGACTTGAATCTTCTACAGCAAGTTCTTCCCGCATCTTCTGGGTTGTTCAGGCTTTGATTCTCTCTTTATATGACAAAGACTTTGTATTTTCATTCTTTATGGGAAGAGTGGAAAGTCCATTCAGTCTTTCTTTTGTTTTTGTTGGCTGAATGTATTTTTGGCTATTGATAGTTTAGAAATGTTTCTTTTTAGCTTCACAGCTCCTTATAATAGCAAACATTTTCCAGGTTGTCATCAAACTTTGGAAAACCCTAACCTCTGTTAAGCTGCTTTCACCTACAGGCTAGGAGATATGAAACAACATTTCCTAGACTAGCCCCAGCTCTGGGCGGCTCATGCCTTGTCTCTCCTCCACCCTTGAACTTCTGATGCCAGAGGACAAATTCACACATGCCTTCATGTCCTCACAGTGGTAAGGGACTCCAGTGAGAGGCACGTCTTCTTGGAAGCCAGCCTCCCCATATGCTCAGCCAGTTATAACTACACAGCGGAGTGGCTTTGAGACACATGGACACATCTCACTAAGTAAAAGAATCTCCAGCTCAACTTCTCCTTAAGCTGATGCCTGAGTGCCTGTGGTCACTGCAACACTTTACAGCAGGAGGCAGGGATGGAAGGTAGTTGAGGGTAAAAGGACCGACAAGGGAAAGAAAAGGAAGAGACTGTCTCCTAAGTGACTCATGTTCACACAGCTTACATAGTTTTTGCAGACATTGTTCCAGTATCTGCAAACACTGATGTCCACATGAAGACATGTGGGGTCTTGCTTCTCCTGGAATCCTTGCTTCTGGGGTCCTGCTTCTCCTCCTGGTTTTAGAAAGGACACTGAGGAGAGAGAGACCCTGAAGCCTTTTGAGGACAGTGTGAGGAATGAAAATTAAGAATGATGTGAAAAAGGAAAGTTACAGGACAACCTCACCGATGGACCTGGTTGCAAAAGTCCTAAATTAACTATTAGCAAGGGACTTCCCTGGTGGTCCAGTGCTTAAGAATCTGTCTTACAGTGCAGGTGATGCAGGTTCAATCCCTGATCAGGGGACTAAGATCCCATAGGCTGCAGAGGCAACCAAGCCCACATGCCACCAGAAAAGATCCCACACAACTAAGACCTGAGGCAGAAAAATAGACAAATAAATAAGTTTTAAAAATTAGCAACTGAAATACATAGTATATAAGAAGATCATACATTATGTACATGTTGGGGTCTATCGCAATGTGTTTAATATTAGAAAAATCTATAAATGTCATTTACCACTTTACCATATGATCAGAAACACCACGTGATATGACTCATAGATGCAGGAAAGTCAGTTCAGTTCAGTAACTCAGTCATGTCCAACTCTTTGAGACCCCGTGGACTGCAGCACGCCAGGCCTCCCTGTCTATCACCAACCTCCGGAGCTTACTCAAACTCATGTCCATTGAATCGGTGATGCCATCCAACCATCTCATCCTCTGTTGTCCCCATCTGCCACCTTCAATCTTTCCCACCATCAGGTCTTTTCAAACGAGTCAGCTCTTCGCATCAGGTGCCAAAGTATTGGAGTTTCAGCTTCAGCATCAGTCCTTCCAATGAATATTCAGGACCAATTTCCTTTAGGATGGACTAGTTGGATCTCCTTGCTATCCAAGGGACGCTCAAGAGTCTTCTCCAAAACCACAGTTCAAAAGCATCAACTCTTTGGCGTTCAGCTTTCTTTATAGATGCAGGAAAACTTTGGATAAAATTCCACACCTCTTCACAATTAAAAAAAAAACTTATCAAAAGATATCCTTATGCTGATTAAGGGCATTACCCTAATATCTCTTAATAGTAAGCAAGCTCCAGGAGTTGGTGATGGACAGGAAAGCCTGGTATGTGCCATCCATGGGGTTGCGAAGAGTCAGACACGACTGAGTGACTGAACTGAACAGGAAAATACTGGCCAGCTGGGATCAGAAATGAGATGGCATCACAGTGGATGCCAATTACTCTCAACATTTACTAAAGTAGGAAGGATTAAAAAAAGAAATAAAAGATTTAAGGATTAAATAAGAAAAAACATGGTCACTATTTGTGGATGATATGATTATCTTAGAATAGAAGTCAAAATCTGCAGAAAAATGATGGGAAACAGCAAGTGTGTTTAGCAAGATCACTAGATAAAATAAATCAATGTAAAAAAATTGATTACATTCTATAACAGCAAGAAAGAGATGGAGGGGGAAGATACCATTTATAATAGTAATAAAAAGTGTAAGGTACCTAGGACTACGTCTCATAAAGATATGCAAGACATATCTGGAGAAAATTATAAAAACACATTGATAGATATTAAAGAAGATAGAAATGATATATTCATGGGTAGGATATATTGAGATGTCTGTTCTCTGAAAACTGATCCATAGATACAATGGATTCAGATCAGAATCACAATAGGTTATTCTATTTTATTTTGTTATTTTAGAATCTTGACAAGATGGTTATAAAATTTATATGAAAGAGCAAAGGTGTCAGAAATTGAAGAAAAATAAGAAATGAGGGTGTGTTGTATTAGAGACCAAGATTTATGGAAAACTAGAATAACTGTAGCATTGTACATTCTGTGAAGAGATAAACAAATTGACCAGAAGAATAGAATAGATCTCTCAGATACTGACTCATGAAATTCAGAAGATTGATAAGGGACAAGACTGCTGATCAGTGAGGATGAAAGCTATTCAGTACATAGCCTTTGGTTATCCACACAGAAAATAAAAACAAATTCTTCCCTTTCCTCACACCAAGCCCCCAAATCAATTTCCAATGGATAAAAGACTTAAATGTAAACTGTTGTTACTGTATAGTCTCTAAGTCACGTCTGACTCTTTTGCCATCCTGTAGACTGTAGCCCACCAGGCTCCTCTGCCCATGGGATTCTCCAGGCAAGAATACTGGACTGGGTTGCCATTTCCATCTCCAGGGTATCTTCCCAACCCAGAGATTGGACTCGTGCCTCCTGCATTGCAGGTGGATTCTTTGCTATTGAGCCACCAGGGAAGGCCAAGTGTAAAGTGCCAAGTACTGAAACTCTCAGAAGAAAATATGGAAGAATATCTTTATGACTTCAGGGTAGGGAAGGATTTCTCAAACAAGATGCAAAAAGTGTTACACAGAAAGACAAGCGAATAAATACATTAAAGTTAGGAACTCCTGTTACTCAAATAAGGGAGTGAAAAAGAAGACCACCAACCAGAAGAAGGCACCTGCCACACGGAACCAGCAAAGGACTGATGTACAGAACGTGAAGAAGTCCCACAGATCTTAAGGAAAAGACAACACGGTAGAAAAACAGGCGCAAGACACAAGCCAGGATCTTACAGAAGAGAAAACAGGATGTTAAATGAAGCTCGGTAGAGATGTTCCAGCCCATTAATTGTCAGGGCCATGGAAATTAAGGCCCAGTGAGGTAACATTTTACACTCACGAGATGAGCAAAAATCAGGAATTCCCCAAATAGCAAGTGTAGGTAAAGGTTAGTGGGAACCCTGGTGTTTTATAGTACCACTCCCGTACATGAACATCATAAAAGTTTGCAATGTGAGACCAGTGGGCTTTACAAATATTTGCTGGTACTCACGGTCAGAAATCCATTTTACATCAACAAGCAGCATTCACACATGCAAATTATAGAACCGGAGGATTTAGGAAACAATATTGGTTCTTACCATGAGACAGCCATGCCTTTCTTACTGGTGCTGTTTTGTAGAACAATGTTGACAGGTTTTGTGGGAGTTTTTTTATATACTTAAACAATCTTAGGCTTCTTTTCTCATGTTTTAGCATTTTCATCATTTTTCTTTTGGTAACTGGAGCCATGTCTCAAGTATGGGGGAAATTTCCCCTTGTTTCAATAGTTTTGTCAATTTTTAGGCTGAAAAATGATGCCTAGAGTTTGCTTTATTATGTTGAATTAAAATCAATATTTCTCTAAACACAGCAGCAACAAAACAAAACATTTAAGAAAACACACAGATTAAAGTCCGCTAGTGTGCTTCCCTGATGCATAAGTAGATCATGACACCGATTTTATAACTCTTGCACATGTGTACCTGGTGGCAAGTACGAGAATGTCTGTAACAGCTTTGCTTGTAATAGCCTAAAATTGAAAACAAATGTAACAGCCTGAAGAACAGAAAGACAATCTAGACTGTTTTACATACCGGAATATAACACAGCGCGGTGACAGGCAGCCACATAGAACACCATGCGCACACAGCTTAGAGGCCTAATACAGAATGGCCATAGCCCAGAAGCGCATGCACAGCCCGTGATAACTTATTCAGCTCAAGAACAAGCAACAAATGGAACAAACTTACATCCAGGATATACATACCCTGAAAAAAGCAAGGAACAGAAAACACAAAATTCAGGAAGGAAACAAATATACAAGGATAAAGATACTCGTAAAGTTCTGGTTCTTGGTGTAAGAGATGGGCTCACAGGTGTCTATTGTGACCCTATGGATTGTGGCCCACAAAGCTCCTCTGTCCATGGAATTCTCCAGGCAAGAATACTGGAGTGGCTTGCCATTCCCTTCTCCAGCAGATCTTCCCAACCCAGGAATCAAACCTGGATCTCTTGCATGCAGGCAGATTCTTTACCATCTGAGCCACCAGGGAAGCTCTATTTTTTTTTTTTTTGCATTAATAATTATCAAACATTATGTCATAAAAACCTATTGGTGAGCGGGTACCTATTTAAAACCCTTCCCGTTTCCGAGTCCTTCAAAACCCAGTCTTTGCCTCCAATTCCTTTCTCGTAGTTTCTCCCAGCACCCAGCACGTCGCACACTGATTTACTGTCAGTTTTTTTTGTAATCACACCCAGTACTGTGACGATGTTTGTGCCTGCCTCAAATACAGAAGCTGAAGCCCTGCTCCCCAACACCCCCCCCCACCAGTGCGATGGCATTTGGAGGTGGGGACCTTTGGGGACATTCATTTTTAGATGAGGTCATGAGGGTGGAGCCCCCAGGATGGAATTAGCCCCCTTATAAGAAGAGAAAGTCCTGAACCTCTCGAGGACACACCAAGAAGGCAGATAGGAAAGCAGGCCTTTAGTAGATATGGAGTTTGCTGGCACCTTGATCCTGGGCCTCCCAGGCTCTAGAACTGGGAGAAACACATCTGTGATTGAAGCTGCCCAGCCCATGGTAATAGCCATGTGGTAACAGCCGCCAGGAACAGCAAAGACGCCCAGCTTGTACTAACCCCAGGGCTTTGCACTGGCAGCTCCCTGGCCCAGGAAAGCTCGTTTGGACCTTTCAGCTCCTTCTCATCCTTCAGCTCAGATGTCCCCTCTTTAGTGACAATTTCCCCATGATCCTGTCTCTAGCCTGCCCTCCAGTTCCCTCTTTGGCCTACAGCCCCACTTCACTGTCTCCAGAGGGAACAAGGGAGGTTCTGGTTACCACCTTCCCAGCTATGACTGCTGTTCATGCAGTACTTGGGGATCATGGGCATCTTCAGCCGACTGAGCTCGGGGACGGCTGGGACCCTTCTGCCTAGGGTCGTGCCACTCCTGCCAGATCCATGCAAGAACTTCGGCCACTGGGACCAGCTCCATAAACTGGGGGCCCAGTGCATGCTGAAAAAGCAGGGCCCTTGTTCAGAAAGCATTAAGAATTTCAAGACTGGGAGCAGAGCGTGACACCCACATAGGCTCCGTGTGTGAATGTCTACAGCTGCCCTCTTGCAGATCAGTGCGTGAAAGGGGTGTGGTCTTAAGAAGGCACGGCAGAGCCTTGGGATCACATTGTGTCATCTAACCAGGCTGTGCATCACGTCCCTACTGAAGGCACGCCTCTGCCCGAGGAGCAGGAGGGGGCCTCTGTGCTTCCCTAGCTCCCAGTACACACCTGTGCTTCAGCCCCATGCTGAGGCCCCTTGAAGGCAGGGACCATCATGGCTAGAGCCCAGACTGGACCCAGCAGATCCAGGCTGGAATCCAGGTTAGTGGCTTTGAAGGAGAAGCTCAGTTTCTCCATCTGTATAATGGGTTCAGAGGCTTACTGTGCAGAAAGAGGTAACACAGGTGAAGTACTCCACGTTCAGTCCATGCATGTGATTACTGTTGTAACCCAGAACGTCAAATGCCAGGCTGTGATGCACTGCATTTACTAAGGGTTCCCCGTTCCTCAGCACTGACCCGACCATCCACACGACAAGTGCTGTCTCCTTGCTCTCCTCCAGCCTTGGCAGGAGTCAGGACCC
The DNA here is from genome assembly GCA_006410875.1 of Neotragus pygmaeus. Classification (NCBI taxonomy): domain Eukaryota; kingdom Metazoa; phylum Chordata; class Mammalia; order Artiodactyla; family Bovidae; genus Neotragus; species Neotragus pygmaeus. Next base: position 426,722 of record SJYV01004222.1, on the reverse strand, counting down.
TCAGCCCTGGGGTCCCTGCTTGTGTGATCATGCAGCCCCATCACTCACTTCCAGCACAGGGACAGAGCACAGAGCTGGGGTGGTGGAGGGCTGAGCACAGGGCCTGCCATGAGGTGGGCTGCGGCCACGCTTACGCTTTACGAATATTTTTATGAGCAGAGGAGGGCAAGGGGGCATTTCTATTCAGTCCTGCTACCACCGAGGTTAATGAGTTCAGGTTGATTTTCTGAATCCTGAAAAGAAATTTTAGGGTATACAATTACAGCTTTTATTTAGCAATAATCTACGCCAAACCCTGGGTCAGGTGTGGGAGAAACTCAAAGAAGAATAAAAGCCATTGTGCCCTGGAGAGGTTCATAGCCCCGCCTGGGAGCCAGATCCCAGATAAATCAACAGTGTGCGGTGGGGCAGGGAGGTGGGTCCCTAGAGTGGAGTGAGAGGTGGGGGGGAGTGGGTGGGATGGTGGGTGCTGTGCTGGGTGAGTGGGGACAGATAGTGTTCACATAATCTCAGGGATGAAATATCACAACAAATGCTGAGGATGGATTTGAGGCGGGTGAAGGGGAAAGCTAGCCAGGAGGGCTCCCTGGCTGGTGGTCCAGGGGAGTTTGGGGAAATGACATGTGGAAAGTATGTTCAAGCTAAGGGAACAGCACGTGCAAAGGCCCTGCAGATGGGCTAAGCTGGAAATGGGCAAGGGGAAGACAGAAAGCTGCTGCAGCTGCAGCTCTGCCTGCAGGGAGAGTGGGGCCCACAGCGTACGGAGACTGCCTGGGTGGAGCAGGCTGGCTTGGGCAGGTGGGGCTGCATTGGAGGCAAAGGATCCCTGGAGGTGCTTCAGGCAGAAGCAACTGAGGGGGCATGGGCCTGCAGGGGAGAGAGGGGTGGGGGAGCAGGGGACCCCTTGGGGGTCTTCCTGGCACCAGGCAGGGATGGGTGAAGCTATGCCTGTGGTCAGGGGCTAGGGAAAGGGGAAAGGGCTTCTTATGAGCGGCACTGAGGAGATGTTAATAAGATCTACTTTGAGTGAAACAAAAAAAGGTAGGCAAACCAAACTAAATGAAAAACAAAAGTCACTGTGTGAATTTGCAAGCGTGTGAGGTCTTCCCTTGTGACTCAGCTGGTAAAGAATCCACCGGAAACACAGGAGACCTGGATTCAATCCCTGGGTTGGGAAGACCCCCTGGTGAAGGGAAAGGCTATACCCACTCCAGTATTCTGGCCTGGAGAATTCCGTGGGCTGTATATGGTTCACGGGGTCGCAAAAAGTCGGACACGACTGAGCAGCTTTCACTCTCGTTGCTAGGTCTGAACTCAGACCTGCTCACAGGGACCCCTCTGGGGATCGAGGCTGCAGGAGAGAATATAAGGAAAGTTTCAGATTGCAGAAAAGCTGGGAAGAAAGTACAGAGAGTCCTCATCTACACTCACCCCGAATCCCCTGTTAATAGCTGTTCAGTCGCTAAGTCGTGTCCGACCCTTTGTGACCCCATGGACTGTAGCCTGCCAGGCTCCTCTGTCCATGGGGTTTCCTAGGCAAGAACATTGGAGTGGGTTGCCATTTTCTTTTCCAGGGGATCTTCCCCTCTCAGTGATCGAACCTGCATCTCCTGCATTGCCAGGCGGATTCTTTACCACTGAGCCACCTAGGAAGCCCATGCTTACTACAATTACACAATCAATCTTGGTACATCATTATTAACTAAAGTCCATACATACTTCATTCAGATTTTCTCAGATTTTATCTACTGCCCCTTTTCTGAGAAACATGATTTTAGCTTACATTTAAAAACAAATTCAGTTCAGTCATTAGAACACTTTTAAGCTTTGGAACAACTTGGGTAATCGTGTGCCTCTTCTTTTCAACAGTAAATTTTATAAAGCTTAAATATATAATGATTTCTGATGGAAATTTTGTGCCCCACATTTTGAATATTTTGAATATTATCACACATTATTTAAAAAATAATGCCAACTCTCAATAATTTTAAAATATTGGTTGTGTGTGGCAATGATAGTATTTTGGATATCTTGGGTTAATAAGAATATCTTTAAATATGAATCAAACTATGAGTTCAGTTCAGCTGTGTCCAGTTCTTTGTGACCCCATGGACTGCAGCATGCCAGGCTTCTCTGTCCATAACCAACTCCTGGAGCTTGCTCATACTCATGTCCATCGAGTTACTGAATCAAACTATATAATTACACAATTTCATTTTATTCTTTTTTCCTTTTAAAAGTGTGGCTACTAGAAAATTTAAAATTACGTATATGGGGACTTCCCTGGCAGTCCAGTGGTTAAGACTCCCCTTCCACTTCAGGGGCCATGGGTTCCATCCCTGGTCAAGGAACTAGGATTCACGTGCAATAGGCGGCAGCCGAAAATTACATATGTGCATCTAATTTCTGGTGGCCGGTGCTGGTCTGAGCGATTGAAGCCTGTGAAATGACAGAAGAGGGATGTCCAGAGAGGAGAGAGGAGTGTCAGAGTGAGGGAGGCTGGGTGGGCCGGCAGGGGGCCTGTCTCTTATACACATCTTCATGTGTATAAGAGACAGNCCAGCTGCTGCTGCGATCAGAGAGCACCCGGCCCATGTTGGGTCCCCAGGGCTTTCTCCTGCACAAAGAGTGGACGGCGACCCCCATGTGAGGGCCAGAGGGACGAGACAGGCTGGGGACTGGCTCTTTTCACCCCAGCGCATGGGGTCTCTCGCCCACAGGGCTGCCTCAGATTTTGTACACCCGAAGCGTCCTCTGCGTGTGCGTCCCGTGTCTGTGTGCGTGCAAGCGAGCGAGTGTGGACTATCCGAGAAACATGCATTTTGGCACAAGACTCGTGACATCACACACTTCATCCTCTTTGAGGCCCTGCTTTCACCTTAAGCGATAGACGCATCCACCGAGGAAGGTCAGAGTAAGAGCCCAGATTCCTCCTGTGTTAAGGGTCCCTCGCATTCTTTTACTGTAAACAAACAATGCCTTAAATTGTGTCTTGTTTTCTGTTCCTATGGGTGCTATTCATCCGGAAGGCCTGCTCCCTGGGCCCCTGGGTCCTCCCAGGCCTTGTTGTGGTCGGCTCTTCTGAGATAGGACCCGGCTTCGGAACCATGGACTGGGCCGGCCACTGGCCTGCTTGCTTCCTCCCAGCCCCCTCCCGCAGGATCTGAAGGCACCCCCGACTCTCACTTGCTCCTCACCCTCCCCCCACCCTGCCCTGTGCCAGCATGGGAGCCGCTTTCTGCCAGCTTCTCGAGGCCAGCTGTGCACGGTGACCTGACCCGCTGCACAGAAGCTACTCTGCGCCAACCTCTCCCCACAGGGCCAGGCTTTCGCTGCCCCCCTCCTCATCTCTGCCTCCACTGCCAGGGCGGGGCCTCTGGGATTCCTGATTACACTGGGGAGCCTNGGGGGCGCCGGCGTGAGAGCTGCTTGGGTGGGGGCTGGGCCTGTTGTCCAACTTCATGGGGGAGGACGCTGGACCCTCGCCCCACCCATGCCTCACTCTATTAGGTCCAAGGGGAGCATCACCCAGCTCCCCCACACTGGGGGCTTAAACAACAGAAATGGATTCTCCCTCCCTCTGGAGACCAGCTGTCCCAGGTGGAGGTGTGGCGGGGTGGGGAGGGGGGGTCTCTCTGAGGCTTCTCTCCTGGGCTTGCAGATGACTCCCTCCCCTCATCCTCACCTTGGTTCCCCTCTTTATGAGGATGTCAATCATTCTGAATTACAGTCCCCCTTCCCATGACCTCACTTTAATGCTACCAATCTGTAAAGACCCTTTCCGAAAAGATGGGCACATTATGGAGTTCTGGGGTTAGGACTTCATTATACGAATTTGGGGGGCAGGGTAGAGGGGTACAATTCAACCCACAACACTGGCCCCTGCCTGTGGGGCTGGTGGAGGCAGGACTCTATCTAGCCCCTATCAGTGTATTGGCATTACTAAGAAATAAGGCAGGGCAGCAGAATTCCCTTTAATCAGCCTTCAACCTCCTTCCTTTCCCAGCAGACCATTACTATCAATCTGCCTGTCTTTCTAGACCTTTGTTATGGAGGGATACATAGAAATATGTGTTGCAGGTGGGTGGGTGGGGGGCAGACTGTTTTTAAAACAGAATTTAAATGCTCTTTATGGTGAAAAACCTAGCTAATGAAAATTATGTTTCAAAACAGACAGAGGCGTTCTTTGTGCTAAATATGGTGTTGTCTCATTTGCAATGGAAAAGTCCCTCATTTCAAAAGAAAAAAAAAACATTATTAAGAGGCCTTACAATATAAACCACATTTTCCAACTCAATAGCGTACAAGGTCAGCCAAGCAAAGACAATGTAAACTAGCTTTGAAAGCGTGTTGCTCAATAATGAAATGTTTTCAGTACGGGGAGGGAAGCAGCAAGATAATCAGACTGGTGGTGGTGTGGCTGAAATTTCAGCCCCCGAAATGTACCCCTTCAGTAATTGGGGACCTATTAGATGATGCTTAAGTGTGGCTTCAGATACTGCATTCCTGATTAACAAAGATATAATTTCTTGAAGGGAAGAAGGACTCTGTTCACACCCTTGGTTATCCTGAACTGGCCCTTGTACACAAAGAAAGACCATTTGTCCAGTGGGAGCTGATGGGACACACCTGGCCAGGAAAAGGATTGAGGGGCTGGGAGGGATGGAGGAGGAAGTTCAAAGGTGTCTGCCTGGACTGGCTGCCTGTTTGGACGCGGAGTCCGGTTCGGATGTGGAGACCAGGCAAACCCACACTTCCCATCCCTGAGAACTTTGGTTTCCACTTGAATGCCAGCCTCCCTGATGGCAGGTCCTAAGCCGGTGCTGCTTGGAGATCACAGGTCCTCCTCCCTCGGACCAAAGCCTCTCATCCTCGGGGGCTGCCCTGACCCTCCTCACCTCCTGGTAGACGTCACCTCCAGCTGCTGTCCTCCCCTCACTAAGGCCATGGGCCCCACTCTCATGTCTCCATACCCTCTGTGGGTCTCATCTCCATCCCGTGTCCACCTGGGGGGCTGGCCTCCTCCTTGCTTCAGACCCTTCACCTGCGTCAGGACCACTTTCGGGTGCTGTGGTCAAGACCCTCAGCAGCAGTCACCAAGGTCAGGTGGACATTCATTTCTTGTCTGCGGTTGGGGCTGGTGTGTCTGCTGTGTGCGGCAGAGTTCTCCAGACGCCAGCCTTCCACTCTGCCCTGTCCCTGGCTGTGACCTTCACCGGCGTGGTCTCCTGAGGCTCTGCTCCGCATCCCACCCCACCACCAAGACAGCAGGCCCCCATGTCCTCAGAGCACGTGACCCAGGAGCATGGTGTCCCCTGGCCCGGACGCCCCTCCCTCTAGCTCCTGTCTCCCCTGGGATCTTCAACTTCCTTTCCTGGGCCTCAGACCTAGTCAGGTCCTCTCAGGGCTCTCTCACACCCCCTCTTCCTATCACCGAGCAGCTCAATTCACCTCCTCTGGCAGCCACACCTCCCCAGTCACCATCTTTCCTTCGTTCCATAGTACCACTGCCGTCAGTCAGTCTCTCGTTTCTTATTGTCTGTGCTTCCCCACTCCAACCCACCACTCAGTTGGAAGGCAAGCCCCACGAGAGCCATACCAGGCCCATCTTGTTCATGCCTCTGTCCCCAAGATGTGGAACAGTGCCTGGCGCACTGTCAGCATCCCCTGAACACCCCTTGAAGAACACTTGAATGAAGAAATGTTTCCATCATTGAGTTGAAATTATACCAAGTTATCCAAAAATATAGTAAATGCATACTCATTTATTTAGTTCTTCTAAATTAGAATTTGGAGGAGAGAGAGAAAGAAGTTTGTATTTAAGTGGGATTTTAAAAAAAAGAACTTTCTGAGCAAATTATCTGTGTAAACAGGGGCATATGTTTTACCCTCTTAATGAACTCCAGCAGCTCTGGCCTCAAACACTCCGAGAAGCTCTGTGGTGATGAATATGCAAATTCCAAGCGATTCCATGTGTTGTTGAAGCCCTTAAAGGATTCTGGAAGCTCAGTATCCTAACCACTATTCCCCAAAAGGCCCCTGCCAGCAGTAATAATGGATAGCCTGATATAATGGGACTGGGCTTAAGCTCTTTACCTGGTACCTGGAACACCAAGTTTTCAGGAAGTTAGCATCAGGAAGTTTCCAGGAATTCATTGCTAAACATGATGGCATTTCACTGTGACAAAGATGAATACATCTCTGAATTGGCGCCAAACAGGCATCTATAGTCCCTGAAGGCTTGGGGTGGGGTTTACTAGGAAAATGCAGCTAGTCACTCCATCACCAGGTTAACAGCTTTCTGAGGTTTCATTGGTTACTTTAAGTTGACCTCCCTGTAAAAGCAGATGAAATGTAAAACTATCTTAAAAAAAATAAATAAATAAGGGCAAACATCAACTGGGAAAGCCCAGGCACTCTCACCCTCTGGCAAGTTGGTCTTCATTTCAGTTAACTTGGGGTTGCTGCTAAGGAAAGTGGAGCCCATCTGAACCCGGTTAGAGCTGATGGACCAAACAGTAGACTTCAGTTTCAAACTATCTAGAAACCACACCCAACCACCAAAAACACATGTTAAAACAACTCTTAATTGTACATTTCAGAGGACAAATACTTTCATTTTGCTGTGGTCACTTGTAATTCCAAGCTAAATACATCTCTGTGTTGAGCTCTGTTTTTACCTGTATTTGGGGGCAAGAAGAGGGTTGGGTGTGAGCGACTGTTTTGCTTCTCCCTTTTTGTATAATTTAATATTGGGGTTTGGAGAGGGCAGCTCAGATTTTGTAATGCGCGTTGAGCTCTTGGGATAGCTATGGGCACAGGCCTGAGATTCATGTCCCAGGTAGGAGGGGAGGCACCTTGGCTCACAAGTCCTCCAGGACTAGAGGCAATAAGGGAAACTTTGCTGTTGGCAGAAAAAGGGAGCAAGGAACCTAGGCAGGCAGACCCAGCACTTGTCCACTGCAATTTGGCTTCAAATGGAAGAAGACTTGAGAAGGGGGTGGCGGGAGAGGATTACTCAGGGCAAACTCTCCACTGCTAGTGAGACCAACAGGTAGCACCATGGATCTCCCTGGCATTTGTGAAGGATCCCACCTTCCCTGGTTCCTCTCTGTGATGGGGAATGGGTCTCCTGATCCCTGAGCTAACCGTGTAGACAGACTATTAGTACCTTAGGGCCACCAGGGAGCAGTGAGTTGTGTGGACTTACTGGGTTGGTATCTCCCATGCTGTGGATGGTTGCTGAGCAACCAAGAGCTCACTGGTCTGCAAACTTTTGAGGAACCCTAGCCCGTTGGCCTCCATTTCTTCAGGTGTGAAATGGCAATGACTGCGATGTCCAAACAATAAGGCAATTGTAAAGAAGTAATATAATGCTCCTACAATGCTTAACAAAAGCAGGTGCTCAGTGGATGTTGACTTTTTTACTTTTTTTTTTTTTAATTTTTAATGGGAGGAAAATTGCTTCACAATGTTGTGTTGGTTTCTGCCATACAACAATGCAAATCAGCCATAATTATATACATATCACCTCCTTCTTGAGCCTTCCTCCCTTCCCCCCATCCCACCCCTCTAGCTCACTGCAGACCCCTACGCTCAGCTCCTTGTGTATACACTAGCTTCTCACCAGCTATCCATTTTATACATGGTAGTATATTTATGTCGATGTTACTTTCTCTGTTTGTCCCACTCTTTCCTTCCCCTACTGTGTCCACAAGTCCATTTTCTATGTATGTGTGTTAGTTGCTCACTCTTGTTTGACTTTTTGCGACCCCATGGACTATAGCCCACCAGGCTCCTCTGTCCACGTAGTTCTCCAGGCAAGAATACTGGAGTGGGTAGCCATTCCCTTCTCCAGAGGATCTTCCCAACCCAGGGCTCATCTTCTGTTGCCCCCTTCTCCTCCTGCCTTCAATCTTTCTCGGCATCAGGGTCTTTTCCAATGAGTCAGCTTAGGTAGCCAATGCATTGGAGCTTCAGCTTCAGCATCACTCCTTCCAATGAATATTCAGGGTTGATTTCCTTTCTGATTGACTGGTTTGATCGCCTTGCAGTCCAAGGGACTCTTAAGAGTCTTCTCCAGCACCACAATTCAAAAGCATCAATTCTTCAGTATTCAGCCTTCTTTATGGTCTAACTCTCACATCCATACATGACTACTGGAAAAACCATAGCTTTGAGTATTTGGACCTTTGTTGGCAAACTGATGTCTTTGCTTTTTAATACGCTATCTAGGTTTGTCATAGGTTTCCTCACAAAGATCCCCCCCCGCATCCCTCCTTCCTGAAATGCATGGTGCCATCCCACCCACTGGATGGGCACTTTGGGTCCACTACCGGGCAAAGGCAACCCAAACCCCCACATGCCTTTGAAAGCAGGAACTCGGGCTTCTGATTCCCTTTTTGTACTTTGCATCCCTGTCCTCCTCTGAAAAATCACCCTCTCTGACCCCTCCTCCCCAACCACACTCCTGACATCCCAGACTGCCTTGCAGTTGCCCCCCCCAATCCCGCAAGGAGAAGGATAGCATACTCCCCAAACTGTCCTGTCACCTTAACAGTGACGTGAGTGACCTCACCAAGCCCCTGCTGTGTGCCTGGTGCTGTAGTAAATGTTCCACATGGATAGTAATACCGACTTCTCATAGTAGTCCCTTGGGGTCGACTTCATGAAGGAGGAAACTGAGGCATGGAAGGATGAGGTAATCTGCAGCAAATGGAGCAGCCAGAATTGGAATGTGGGAAGCCGAATTCCAGAGCCCAGCAGCTCTGCAGCCTTTGCAGATGGACAATTAGGATCCTTCCCTCTTCAACAACTCTCAGATTAACATTTAATTGGGGATTTAGAACGCTGTTCTTGTTAGCATGCCTGTGGTCTCTGCGCTGCGATCTTCCCCATTAAGTCTGTTATGTAAACCATCAGCCCAGATGCCACAGAGCCTGTGGATCTCCTGGCGCCCAAACTTGGCTCAAAAGCCCAGTTCTTTCGAGCAGCAGCAGGGCAGGAAGCCTCTTGCCTGAGCTTTGAGCTGAACTGCCCCAGGAGAGGGCAGCTGAAGCAGGAAGCTCAGTGATCCACAAATCTCAGCCCCTGGGCTTGCTGGCTGGACGACCTTGGGTGTGTGGCCTTGCTTCTGTCATCTGTAGAATGGTGCCCATGGCACAAGAGGTTGCAAGAATCATGGGGTATCATTTATGACATGCTTGTTAACATAGTGCTTGGGCTGTATCTCTCCCCGCGAGGAAAGTCAGTTTCTCCTTCACACACAGACACCATATGTGGTCATTCATAGTAAGACTATCTGGCCATCTAGTCTCCTCTTGGGTGAAAAAATGCACATTTTGCTTAGAAACCACATGCCTTCGCATGTTTCAGTGGAATAAATGTGAAAGAGACCAGGAACAAAGGGTAAATTCTCTTTTAGGAAGTTTGGGTGAACAAACAGACACCCAGGGAAAATGGCAATGTATATGGGAGACAGCTACTTCTCTCTATATAAAAAGCACTAACAAATCAATAAGAAGAAAATATAAACCAGGCATTGCCACTGGCAAGGTTTTTAAAGAAAAGTAATGATGAAGGTTGGCAAGGATGTGGGGAACAGGGTCTCATAGCCCATCCATGGAGGTTGTTGACTGTGCAAGCCATTGGAAAGGAAGGCTCTGGGGAGAATTTACACACATATTTTGCTGCAGCCATTTCATGACTAGGGATTTACATCCAAATCTGCAGATGAAGGGGAGGCTGGGGGCAGGGAACAGTGTTCTAAGCAGGGGAACAGCATGTGTGGTGTATAGGCTGTGGTGGAAGGGGGCATGGCCAGAAGGACAGGCTGACAGTGTGTTTCTGTATCCTGGTGGTGGCTGGTGATACCTTCTCTCAGGAGGAAGAAAGCTTGTCCGTGAAGTGTGCAGGGAGGAGGGTCACACAGGGATTGGGAGCACTGACAGGGGCTCAAAGGAGAAGGCACGGGTATGAACACAGCTGAGCTGGACAGAGGCTCTGGCTGGGACCGAGTGTCCCTGGAGGGTGGGGCTATCATCATTCCCAACTCGTTAATGGGGACATAGGTGACAGGGCTGGAAGGTGACAAAGCCAGGATGGGCCCCAGGTCTGTTCAGTTCTTCAGATACTGCTCTCAAGCTCTCCATAGCACACAAGACGCGTTAAACTCAGCCAAGACCAACCCACCTCCGAGTGCACAGATGGAGGTCCTGAGGGACTAGTCCTGCCTCCCTGGTGAACCAAATCCCACTTGAATCTCTGGTGGCCCTTCGCACAGGGAGCTCTGACATTCTCTGGGAGATTTGTTTACCATGACCCTTGCACTCCCCACTCTGAGTCAGGGGCTGGCTTTGTGCAGTAAGCTTCTGAAAGCCATTCTGGTTTGAGGATCAGTCACACTGCCCACCACCCAGCTACAACTCACGGCCACCTCTGGCGCCAGCTTCAGAATTCAGTCCCTTCCCCGGATTACCCCCAGCTCAGCCTGAACTGCCCTCAAGTTCAAACCGAACTCAGTGGCCTCTTTTTGCATTGGGTTCTTTTTAGTTAATTGATTGATTAATTTACTTGGCTGCACCAGGTATTTTATTTTTTGCCTTTTTAAATGTTTACTTTGCATTGGGGTAGAGGCTATTAACAATGTTGTGATAGTTTCAGGTGAACCGTGAAGGGACTCAGCTATACTGTATCTTGGAAATCTTAACAGGGGCTCATTTTGGCTTTCAGCTTCCATGAACATAGTGAGCATCCAATACTTTTCCCAAATAGTTTTTCACATGTAGCTTCTTACTAGTTTGCCATCCAGATGGTATGGAGACCAATGAAGCTGTTCTGTTTGTCTTGAGCTAGTTATTTAGACTTTGGAGATTCCAGCGTCAGTCAGAATACAAGTGAAACAGCTGGCCACAATGATCCAAATGGTGAGAGGAAGTTTTCATTCAAAAACATTTTTTTGCTTGTTTGTTTTAAGTAATAAATACAATTACTGATCACCTTTCACCTTTGATTTTTTGGACCCATCTACTAATTAAATTTTCTCCCCAGCTTTCGCTCTCAGTTTTGAAACAGAGGCCCATATCCACAAACAATTTATTATGGAATAGCTTATGCTTTTGTCCTAGTTAATCTGTCTCTAAATGATAACTTGCCATTGCAAAGTATATGGCTAGAGATAAAAGCAGGGCTGAAATTAGAAAAAAGAAATACAAATGAGAGGGGAAAAAAAGAAGCTGTGGTTTTTCATTTTCCCCCTCAAGCATAAATTGTTGAGTAAGGAGATTTTTAAGAGCCAGAAATTGCAGAGGAGTGAACCGAAGCTGGAAGCCACTGCCCTGGCACAAGACACATCTGGCGATGCAGGGTTTTGACGAGGGTCTGCTGCAGCCGGTAACTAGCCACCCTCACTCACAGCCAGCTCCTGTCACCCCCAGGGAGGACATTTTCAGAGACCAGGGGAGAGAGGAGAGGACAAGTGGGAAAAAAATCAACGTCTAGATTAGAAACTACTTCGACTGTGTTGTTTTTCTTGAGGTCCCACTGTGCCTTTGATTTCCTGATTGCTCAGAGCAAGAATAACAAAATCCATCTAACCTGGTGATTTTCAGTTGAATTTGATCTGCCCACACCAGTGGGTCTCAGCCGGGGACAACGGTGGCCCCCGGGGGACATCTGGCAGCTTCTGGGAACGTTTGTGGTTTTCATAGCTGGGAGGTGTTGCTACTGGTGTGTGGTGGGTGGAGGCCAAAGATGGTGTTCCATGTCCTCCAGGGCACAGGATGGCCCCCAGCAGAAAAGGGTCTGGACCACAGTGTCAACAGTGCTGAGGCTGAGAGACCCTGGTGGGGTGTGTGTGTGTGTGAGAAGGTGCATTCCCGTGGTGCAGCCGTTGGTGTGCCTACAGTAGTTACTTGAACCTGGAGACATGAAGTCCAGGCTTGCCTCTACTCAGGTACCTCAATTATCTAAGTATCTAAAGGATTAAAAGGGTTCTGTTTCCTTTCACTAAAGCACACGAACTTGTTGCCTGGTGATGCAGCCAGTGGTGAGAAGGGCTTTAGGAAAAGGGTTCAGTGGAAAATGGGGCCCGGCTAAGAGCGAGGAGCTGTGAAGGCAGCCCGCATGGGTCTGTCACCCCAGGGTTCAGGCTCCACAACCGCCTTTTCTGTACACCCAGGCCTCTGGGTACTCTCGGCTTCTCTCCTGTGGAATCTGTCTGACTTGGGGTGGCCAGAGGCCACCTGGGAGCGAAGCAGCAGGACTCCAGAGAGCCACACTGATGGTGATTTTACTGGCATGACAGAAGCACGGGGCCTGCCAAGGACAATGGCCCTGTGCTGTGACCAAGGCAGCAGGTTTCTGGGGAAATGTGCCCCACTGGGCTGGCCTGTCCTATCCCCATGGGATGGAACCACCTGGGAGGAGGTGGAGGAGAAATGAAGACACAGCTTCCTCCTCCTCCCCCTCCCAGCTCTGTGCCCACAGGGCAAGCACACACGCTCTACTCTCTGCCCAGCCGTCCCCTCCACGCCCCCTTCCTTCCACTCTTACTTTCCTGGCCTATTTTTGTGCCCAGTGACAACTCCTTGGCCATGGACAGCCGTGGGACCTCTCGCCCCAGCCCTGAGGTAAACGTCCCCTTTTGGTGGATACATCTGCAGCTCTTCAAACAGTCTACACATCATCCCTCGACCTTCCTTCAGACCCAGCTCATCTCTTCTTCTGATATCTAGCTGAGAAATTCTGGGCTGACTGAAGAGCTGCAGAGAGCCCTGACTTTGCTCCTTGCCTGTAAGTGGAGAAAAGTGTGCTCCGCTGTGTCTTCCTGCAGGATGGACAGCTCAGTGGGCAGTGTGCTAGTCGCTTCTCCTGCTCTCCTTGTAACCTTCACAATAACCCCAGACAGAGGTGAGGATCTCGTGAGCCCATTTGACAGATGAGAAAGTTGAGGCTAAGAGAACTGATGGACATGCCTGTCCAAGTTCACACAGGTTGATATGAAGCTGATCTGGACTTCTGAGTTAGGTGATCTGACTCCAGGGATAGAAGTCTTAATCCTTCACAAGGTGAGGGTGCTTGGGGGTGAGCCCGGCACACTGGTTATTATTGTCATTTTTGCCAATGGTGGTACACCATGGTCAGCGGGCATTACAGAATTTTGATCTTCCTATCCTCTAAGAAGAGGTAACTGGAGAGCAGTTAGTTCTGGAGGCGACGCTGTCCCCTCTACGGGGGTCCGGTCCCCTGCCCCCCTACCCCAAGCCTTCTGGGCAGCAGAATTTGAGGAGGGGGGTGAGGGTCACTGTGCCTTCCCCTCATTTCTGCTGTAGCTCTGCTGTAGGACACCAGCTTTGAATCCCAGCCCATCTAGGATTCAGTGGGCAAGACCAGATTCCGCAGCCCAGGTCTGAGTGACGTGGAGCTTGCGCCATGCCGGGGGGGGGCTCCCAGTGGGCTCGGGATCCCTGGAGGTCAGGCCGCTTGGGCACTGAGCACAGAGGGGCGCGCACGTGGTTCCACGCCCGGCTTCCCAGCACAGGGTCCAGGAGGAGGCTGGAGGTGCAGCAGGTGCCCGGCCAGGTGAGGCTGGAGAAGAGCGCGCAAGACGAAGAACCGGCCTGGCTCGCCCGCCCACACAGCAGTCCCCAAGAAGCCCAGGGAATGTCAGACGGCAGCTCCCTCCCTTCTGACCTCAGGCGGCGAGCCAGTAGGGGGAGGGTGGCACCTACCTCCCAACAGCACCAGGATGCAAGCGTAGGGGAGCATGGCAGCCGGCATCCCGTCGAGGGTGGCAGGAAGGCCCCTGGGGCGCCTCCACACTGTGTGGAGAGGAGGCGCCGGCGCAGGGCCCTCAGGCGGCCTCGGACAGCGGCGGCCCGGCTGGGGTCCTGCGAAGAAGTCGCGAGGGTCCTGCGCCCCACTCCGCGCTCGCACGCGCTGGCCCTGCCGGGCTGTTGATAGTTGTAAGGAGAGCAGCGCACTCATAGGTCCAACTTTCCAGGAGAGGTGGAGACAGCCCCCGGCCTTGCGCGCACAGCCTCGCAGCGCGCCCAGCCCTCTGGCGCAGCTCCTCCTGCCATTCAGAACCCAGTCGACCCCCCTCCGTGCCCTGGTTCTTTCCTCTCCCCACCGAGTCTCTGCAGTGAGCCAGGAGGCCTCCCGAAAACTCTTGTCCTGGCCAAGCCAGACGGCACGGTGCGCTCCTCCGCCAAAGCGCACCCCTATGCAGGTTGTTCCCTCCAAGGGCTAGGGGGTCGGGGGCAGCTCATCTGTGCCTGCTGGGTCCTCAGACCCCTAAGGCTTCTCTTCAGGCCTTCCAGACACTTTTGGAAAACTCGCGTCAACTTGGAGTGCAGGAGCGCAGTGAATGTGGCCGACCTGGGGCTCCCAGCAGCCCGCAGCTGCTCCCTGTAATTAGCTCTTCTCTGCTCCAAAGAGCATCTGGGCAAACAGTGTGGAGCCGACCAGGGCGGTTCCCCCACCCCCAACTCCTCCTCCTGCCCCC
>SJYV01004222.1:378129-411687 GCA_006410875.1 Neotragus pygmaeus | reverse complement strand
CTCCTCCTCCTGCCCCCACCCCTAATCCCCAACTGAGTGAGTCAGCTGAGGGTGGCTGCTCAGAGGCAAGGCAGCTGGGAGAAGGAGGGACATGGATGGGTCAGGCCACCTCAGGGCCTGACCTCAGGGCCTGGGCTCCCCCAGGCAGCTCCCCAGTGGTAAGGAAGCCTTGAAGGACAGGAGTAGCATCTGGGAAGGAACCTCCCAAGCTATTGAATTTATGAATGAAGAAGCGACAGAATCACTTGGATTGGAGAAATGGAAGTTGAAGGGCTTCCCACCTGCGGGGATCACCAGGAGAACAGAAGTAAAGTCGTGAAGTGGGGGTTGGTGGGGGGCTGAGATGTGTAGATCAAGGTGTCCATTTTCATTGTGTTGTCCTTAACAGTGAAAGAGGAAGAGAGAGTAGATAGAACCAAAGGAGAGGTGAAAGAGAGAACCTAGAAGGAGAGAGGGGGAAGAAACATAAGGAAAGAGGAAAGGGCAGAGAGAGGGAGAGAGGGAGGCAGGGACAAAGAAATAAGGCAGAGAAGAGAGGTAGACAGGAAGGCAGGTTGGAAAGGGAGGAAGAAGAACAGAATGAAAAAGAGGGAGGAAGAGGGAGAGAGAGAGAGATGGAGGATGTCCCTTGGGGAGGACTTGGCCATGTGGGGACATGTCTGTGCCCAGGGTGCATATCCAGGCAGCTGACCTGCCCTCTGAAGGGCTTAATGACCCACCTGGCCATGCTTGTGGGCTGCTTGGCCCTGGGGGTCAGTAGACAGCACCCCATCTTTTGATTTTTTACCCTGGGCCTCCGGAGCACTTCAACTTCCACCAGGGAACCCCCAGCCAGGGACCCCCGTCCCCAGGACATCCTTAGCTTTTCTTTTCTCTGGAGGAATAGACTCGATAAGTGTGGAAGGAGGCCACAGCATGATCTTACACAAATGGAAATGTGAGAGAAATGATCAATTCCCTTTCTGAAAATGACATTTTTTTCTGGTCTCTATGGATTGCTGAGAACAGCATGAGGCTCGAGGTGGCCTTGCTGAAGCCGAGATGCCATCAGCTCCCCGGCAGACAGCAGCCGCTCACCATATATTAAGTTTTGGTGAAAGGGGTAATGTGGGCCGGGGTGGGGTGTGATTATTTATAACTGCATAATGGTGATTGTTTGTGGCAATTATGTGCCTTTAAATTTAAAAAATTTACAATTATGGATAGTTTTAACAACTGCACGCTCTTTTGGCCATGACTGTTTGAGTCTGTACTTTCTGGGCTTCCTGCTTGAGGGCATTTTGCAGTCCCAGGTCACTGATGAGGCTTTAAGTATGAATGGTTTGGCTTGGGAGCTGAGTGTTACACTGATGCAATGTGGGGTTATGATTCGGTACTTTCAGAACCTACTGTACTGCTATTAGAAAACAGAACTTCCCTGCAAAGCCTGGTGCTCATGTATTAATTGTTATATTGGCTTATTTATTTATACTGGCTTATTTATAAGAGGAATTGCTGATAATTATTGCAACCTGGAGAAGGAAAAGGCAACCCACTCCAGTAGTCTTGCCTGGGAAATCCCATGGACAGAAGAGCCTGGAGGGCTACAGTCCATGGGATTGCAAAGAGTTGGACACAACTGAGTGACTAACACCCACATTGAGACCTTGGTATGGGCCAGCTGCTTTAGAAGCATAGACTTTATATTTAGACAGCCTGATGAGAAGTAAGAAGTATTGTTGGCGCCATTTTACAGAGCGGGGAAACTGAGTTCAGAGAGGTTGGGCCACTGCCTCAAGGCCACACAGCTGGAAGGTGGCAGAACTCCTTAGACCCTGCTTGTGTCTGAGATGCTCTGTGTCTCCATGGGATTCCCTGACTGACCGGGCTCTTGGCTCCATTCTGAATCTCGAGTTCCTAAATGAGAAAGCCTATTCTATTAATATGATAACACCCTTTCTTCAAAGAGGCTTAGGAATTGCAGGGAAGCCCTATTGCAAAGTGCTGCCTAGGTCTTAGCCAAACTCCTCTGTTGAGATTGAGAATTATAGGTGGTATCGTACTCGCCCAGCCTGACATGAACAGTGGGTGATGCTTGGAAGGATGGGAGAAGCTAGGAGGGGTCTTCAAGCCCCATTGGTGCTGCTCTCCTGGATTTACAGGTGAGAAAACAGAAGCACAGAGTCAGATAAGTTCCCTGTTCAGTGCAGATTTTACTCCAAAAAAAAAAAAGAAAGAAAAGAAAAGAAAATGCACAATTGGTGTGTGAACAACCCTCTGGTCATAAGAATATCCAACAAAAGAGAGAGAAGGAACTGAAGCTAAACTTACTTGACTTCAAATGTAGATATTTATTTTTAACCCCCCAAAGTTGTATTGTTCAGACCTTGCATTTTGCTGCAGGAAAGGTGTTAATTACTCGATTCCTGACCCCTTTCGTACCTACAGACCTGTCACCCAAGAACATTTGAAATGATTAGTATAAGGTTGTCTGGGAGGGAGAAGCAGGATCTTTCTGCTAGCCGTGAGTCATGTCTGTGGGCTTTACCATCAGCCTCCAGAGCTGACTTCTCTGGGTTGATCACTGCAGGGGTCTTCCCAAGTGGTCAAAGCTACAGGAACAGTTAGGGGACACAGGGCAGGCTTTCTGGAGCCATGCACAGCTGGTGTGACGGAGGGGCCCTGAGCCAGACGTCCACCCCACCCTCCCCCCAAATCAAAGCCCGAGGCTGGCCCAATAGGAGAGATTTGCAGAATGGGCCTCTTTCTTCCCTCCCCACCAAACATCTACCTCCTCATCCTCCTGCATATTAACAGCACCACTGGAAGATAAGATCACCCCACGAAATCTTGCTGTAAAATGGTCTGTTTCCCCTGCTCGTTATCAGGGGTGTCTGATCAAAGAGATTGTGCCCAGGCCTGGTTATCTAATAACCCAGTAAACATCCAGGCCAGCTTCCCTGGTGGGAAAGGCAGGCGGGGGCTGCTCTGGATGAAATGAGGGGCAGGTTGAACACCCTTCCCCCGACTTGGTGACCATCTCTGCCTGCAGAGCATCACGCTGCCTGTCCTGGAGCCCCCCAGACCCTCATGACTAGCCCTCTGTTTCAGATGGAGAAACTGAGGCAGGGAGCCTGTGTTCTTGTCCCCCGGGAGAGCCCTTGATCCCCCCGCAGTTGTCCATCTAGTCCCCCATGGCACTGGTACATCTCACCTTGTGTGTGATGGGGACTTACTACGTTTTGTTGAATGAATGAGCAAATGATCAAACACACTATCACAGGATGAGCACTGGGCCCTGTCAGAAGACTCTGTTGCAAATCTTTTTTAAAAAAGACTTTTATTTATTTATTTGGCTGCTCCAGGTCTTAGTTGTAGCATGCAGGATCAAACCCAGGCTCCTGGTACTGGGAGCACAGAGTCTTATCCACTAGACCACCAGGGAAGTCCCTCAATTGCAAAACTTAATGCTACCACTTAGCAGCTCACCAGGACCACAGCCAGGGTGAGGGATTGGGGCTCGAATGCTGAGGGGCTGCTCACTCTCAGGCTATGGAGGTACAGGGTGGGTGCTTGAAGCTAAGCACCGCCTACATTTCGAGCCCTGGTTGCCTCCCTGGCCTCATCTGGTCCTAGCCTGCAACTCCCCGCCTCAGTTTCCTCCTCTGTAAAATGGGGATAATGCCCATGTGACTCTGAAGGATTAAGATGACAGTGTCTACAGAAGTAGACATTGGGTATAGGATCCAGTCTTCTCAGGCCCTGAGACTCCCTGGAGGAAAGTCAAAGGTCACACAGCTGGTGTGAGATGGAGCCTGAATGAGAACTTGCTCTGGGGCTTGAGAGTCCTGCTCCTCAACCTGACCCTAAACTGCCTGAGTCCTGAATGACTTCCAGTTCACCAGCTCCTAGGGAGGCAGATTGTGAGAACCTCCTGGGATGCCCAGAAACCTCCCCACCAGCCCTCACACCTCAGTCTTCTTCCACCATCACCCGTAGTAGGGGTAGGGGACATTGAAGGGATCAACTCAGCACAGCTGACACAGAGGTTTTGAGTGAATACATTTTGGATGGATGGATGTGTAGATGAATGAGTGGGTGGATGGATGGATAGATACATGTCTGTGTGGGTGATTGGATGGATGGGGGGATGGACGGATAGAATAAATAGCACTACAATTGTCATGATTATTGTTCTGGGTGGTCCCCAAGCTGGTTTGTTGATTTTATCCTCTCATTTATTAATTGATTCGTAATAATTCACTAATGTACCAATTCACCCTTGGGCTGCCAGTCCCTACACTGTGGAGATACATCCCAGTCCCTCATCCACAAGTTGACCTCATTCACAGAGGTGGGACCGTGTGTTCCCATATGAATAGCTTCCTCCTAGTGTCCAGGGTGGAGAAGGCAATAGCACCCCACTCCAGTACTCTTGCCTGGAAAATCCCATGGATGGAGGAGCCTGGAAGGCTGCAGTCCATGGGGTCGTTGAGGGTCGGACATGACTGAGTGACTTCACTTTCACTTTTCCCTTTCATGCATTGGAGAAGGAAATGGCAACCCACTCCAGCGTTCTTGCCTGGAGAATCCCAGGGACGGGGGAGCCTGGTGGGCTTCCGTCTATGGGGTCGCACAGAGTCAGACACGACTGAAGTGACTTAGCATCAGTGTCCAGGGGTCTGTCTAGCTAAACTGCAGTGGGAGCTCCTGATGCTGTTAGAGAAACCAATGAGATACACACAGCCAAACAGAGAGATCTAGAAAATGTAGGGTCTTGAGAAAGAGGTAGGAAGCAGAAAGGCTTCTTCACGGAAGCTCCAGACATAAAGCTGCATCCACAGGTTTTCATGTGTGTGTATCTAAGGCAACACGTCCGGCAGATTTGAGAGGCTGCCTTCAGGCATGAGAGGAGGGAAGTGGGCATGGGGTGGGAGAAGGGAAAAATGATAAAATACAACAAATGAGAGGCCTCACACAGAGCTGAGTTATTAGCTCACCATGAACTCAGTTACGTGATTGCAGCTTTCTGCTCAGAGTCTGAAAAGTAAGATGAACAAGAGAGAGGAGAACGTGGACTCTTCTTCCTGAACAGGGGCAACTGAGACGCACTGAGGGCAGGAGGCACCGCCCAGGTGGTTCTTTGCTCTTCATCTCTCCTCCTCGACCCTGGGACACCGTGCGGGTGCCAACCTCTCCTGTCTGCGGTGTTTGCAAGAGGGCTGCCCAGAGCAGAGTCTCACCTTTCCCCAGCCATCGGCCCCCTGCCTACCCACCAGCTGAGTGGCTAGAAGGCAAACCTACTGTGGTGATTCCTGTTTTGAGGGGCTTTTGTCAGAGGAGAAAAATTACAAAAAAAAAAAGTTGAGGGGCATGCATGACTGCAGATGGTTGATTTTTTTTTTTAACAATAAATGTTGTGGTGGTAGTGCTTAGTCATATCCGATTCTTTGTGACACCANNAAAAAAATTTTTTTAAATCACCTGTCAATTCTCACTCATCTACAAAATACCTTCACCACAGTACCTAGGTTCATATTTGGTGAAATAACAGGTGCAGTAAACCAGCCAGAGGGACATGTGCCACTCTCCATCCCAGATGCATAGAATTGAGGGAAAGAAGATAAGGGGTTATCTGTACAGTGTTTAGGGTGGGGCCTGGCAAAGAGTATGCTCTCCATAGATGTTAGATTATTACTGGGGAGAGGATGAGGTGAGAGAACACTCACTGTAGCTCAGCACATAGTAAGTGCTTGGTAAACACTAGCTGTTAAAATGTCTTTATAATTTCTCTTGGTAGATCTGTATGGAGCTTCTCCCATGTGCCAGGCATTGCTGGGTAGGGAATATGATGATGGGTGCACTGACTCAGATCTGTGGTCACAAGTCGTCACACACACACACAGAGCCAATGACAATTGCTCACTCCAGAGGTTGACACGACACCCTGGAGGGTCTGAGGGCTTGCGGAGACTTCCTTGAGAATGTGAGATGGAGCAGAGTTTGAAGGGCAAGCAGGTGACTAGGACATGGGCAGTGGGGTGGAGGAGGTGGGGCTGTGGGAGAACATACTGGGGAGAAGGACAAGTACAAACACAAGCCCCCCACGCAGGGGCCAGGTGCTATAGGCTGGATCCCAACCAAACCGTGAATACCGACCATGAGTATGTGAGTGCTGTGATTTTACATTTGTATCAATAGGTCTTCTCTCTCTCAGGCTGCAAATAATTAAAAGAACTCTCTTTCGGTTTTGTGTAGCTGGGCGCTCTGTCGCTTAGTTGAGTCTGAGCTGCAACCCCATGGACTGTAGCCCACCAGGCTCCTCTGTCCATGGGATTCTCCAGGCAAACATACTGGAATAGGTAGCCATGCCTCCTCCAGGGGATCTTCCCAGCTCAGGGATCCAACCTGAGTCTTCTGCATTGTAGGCAGATTCTTTACTGCTGAGCCACCAGGGAAGCCCTTTGTGTAGCCATTTCAAAGTATTACTAACAAGATCATTATTTCTAAAAAGAGTTTAAGATCTCTTTGCAGTTCCTTTTGTCCAGCCAGAGTGCACATCCTTATCAGTGTATTTTTAAATCACCAAATATGATTCTTCTCTGATTGGTTAAACCAAGACTTGGCAAACCTTTTCTTAAAGGTCAAGTGGCCCAGGTACAAAGTGGGGCTTTTTTTTTTTTTTTTGAAGTGTAATTGATTTACAATGTTGTCTTAGTTTCAAGTGTACAGAAAAGTGACTCAGTTATACATACATACGTAAGTGTATGTGGAAGTGATAAATATATATACATTATTGTTTAGATTCTTTTCATTATAGATTATTACAAGATACTGAGTATAGTCTCCTATGTTATGTAGTAGGTCTTGTTGCTGATCTATTTTATATATAGTGGTGTGTATCTGTTAATCCCAAACTCTTAATTTATCCCTTTCCCACATTTCTCCTTTGGTAACCATAAGTTTTTTGTTTTTTGTTTTTCCTGTGTCTGTAAGTCTGTGTCTGTTTTGTAAGTAATTTCATTTGTATCATTTTTCAGTTTCCAGTTATAAGCAATATAATGATATTTGTCTTTCTCTGCCTTATTTCACTTGGTTTGATAACCTCTAGGTCCATCTGTGTTGCTACACATGGCATTATTTCTTTCTTTCTCATGGCTGAGTAATATTCCACTGTATGTATATATCACATCTTCTTTATCTAGAAAATGGCCCTTCCTCTGAAGGGGATTAGGAGGAAGAAGCTGTTTGGCCCAGGCGTGGTGCTTGGCCCTTCACTGGGCATCCCATCGCAGGCCAGTGTTCTCCAACCCTTGCTCACTAACACATCTTACAGCTGCTTCACCCGCCACCACAGCAGAGAGTAATTAAGATTGTGTTCTTTTACATCTGGTTCCTTTTGCCCAACATTTTTTTGGTATATGTTTCAATATAACTTTATTTATAGAACAGAGATACTATGTATGACCTACAGGTTTGCCAATGTCTACTTTGTACTTTTACTGGGGCCAATATTGACCACCTCCTCCAAGCGAGGTTAAGATTGTACAGGTAGAAATCCCATGAGCTACATTTTCTAGACAAGATTAAGTTTTTTAGTGGCACTAAACAAGTGATCCCCAGTCTTCTATTTATGATCTGAAAAAGACCTTTGAAATATCAAACAATAGATAGAATTTCTTCCTTCTTGTTCCCTGTTTGTCCTTCACTTCTTTCTATCCCCTGCTCTCTCTCTCTTTTTCTAACATCAATATGTTTTTCAATTTATTTTTAATTGGGGGGAAAATTGCTTTACTATGTTATGTTGGTTTCTACCATACAATGATGCAAATCAGCCATAATTATACATATATCACCTCTCTCTTTAGCCTTCCACCCCTCTCCCACATCCTACCCCTCTAGGTCATCACAGAACACCAGGCTGGGCATCCTGTGTTATGTAGTAACTTCTCACCAGTTATCTATTTCACACACAGTGGTTGCAGAAGGCAATGGCAACTCACTCCAGTACTCTTGCCTGGAAAATTCCATGGACAGAGGAGCCTGGTAGGCTGCAGTCCATGGGGTCACTAAGAATCGGACATGGCTGAGAGACTTCACTTTCACTTTTCACTTTCATGCATTGGAGAAGGAAATAGCAACCCACTCCAATGTTCTTGCCTGGAGAATCCCAGGGACAGGGGAGCCTGGTGGGCTGCCATCTATGGGGTCGCACAGAGTTGGACAGGACTGAAGCGACTTAGCAGCAGCAGCAGCAGCAGCAGCAGCGTTGGAGAAGGAAATGGCAACCCTCTCCAGTGTTCTTGCCTGGAGAATCCCAGGGATGGGGGAGCCTGGTGGGCTGCTGTCTATGGGGTCGCACAGAGCCAGACAGGACTGAAGCGACTTAGCAGCAGCAGCAGCAGCAGCAGCAGCAGGATGTATATGTCAATGTTACTGTCTCCGTTCGTCCCACTCTCTCCTTCCCCCACTGTGACCACAAGTCCATTCTCTACATCGAGTCTCCATTCCTTCCCTGCAAATAGGTTCATCAACACCATTTTTCTAGCTTCCATACATATGCGTTAATATATGATACTTGTTTTTCTCTTTCAGACTTACTTCACTCTGTACTGCACAACATTTATAAAATGAAACTCAAGTGTGCTGTTGTGTGTGGGTATAGTTCTTTTGTTGCTTTGCCATATAGTATTCTGTTGATGAATTTGCTAGTATTTGTGTACCCATTTTGTTCTTGATGGCTGTTTGGGTTGTTTCTATTTGGGAAGCTCCTACAAACAACACTTATGTAAATATTCTTGTACAAGTTTATTTCTGTTGGCACAAGTTGATTTTCTGGGTTATAGGGTATGGTCAGTTTTTATAGATGGCCAGTTAGTTTTCTGAAGCCGTGCTCCTAGTTTACCTGCCTGCCAGCGGTGTACCAGAATTCCAGCTGTCCTATACTCTTGAAACACTTGCTGCTGTCTGGTGGTTTTGTGTTTATTTTTGTGTCTTTAGTTTCTCATTCTCTGGGTGGATATAGTATCTTCCTGTGCTTTTGTGTGTTCACTTTTTTAAACCATTTTAATCATTTTTAAGTATATTCCATGGTAGTGTTATAACTATTGGGACTTCCCAGACCATGCAGCAGTGAGGAATTCACCTGCCAATGCAGGGGATGCACGAGACGTGGGTTTAATCCCTAGGCTGGGAAGATCTCCTGGAGTAGGAACTGGTAACCCACAGTCTTCTTGCCTGGAAAATTCCATGGACAGAGGAGCCTGGAAAGCTATAGTTCATGGACTTGCAAAGAGTCGTACATGACTGCGCACACATGTTAAGTAACCTGCAATAAATCTGTAGAAATTTTATATCTTGCAAAACTGAAACTCTTTACCCATCAAATGACAGCTTGCGATCTCTCTGTGCTCCCTACCTCCCCGCCCCAGCCCCTGGCAACCCCATCTCTGTCTCTATGAGTTTGACTATTTTAGATACTTTGTACAAGTGGAACCATGCAGTATTTGTCCTTGCGTCTGACTTATTTCCTTGAGCATCCTGTTCTCAAGGTTCATCCACGTTGTGGCAGGTGTCCAGATTCCCTTCCTTCCTAAGGCTGAAGAGCTTCCCATTCTAAAGATGCATGCCTCTCTCCATTCCTGTCAATGGATATTGAGGTTGCATCCACTTCATGGTGCCTTCAATTTGCCTTTCCCTGATGGTTGATTAGGTTGAGTCTCTTTTCCTTTGCTTATTGGTTATTTGCATATCTTTTTTGTGAAGTTCCTGTTCAGGTCTTTTGCCCATTTCTTTGCATTAGGTTACTTGTATCTTCTCTTTGACTTGTAGTTCAGTTCAGTTCAGTCACTCAGTCGTGTCTGACTCTTTGCGACTCCATGAATCGCAGCACGCCAGGNCCAACACCACACTTCAAAAGCATCAATTCTTTGGTGCTCAGCCTTCTTCACAGTCCAACTCTCACATCCTTACATGACCACAGGAAAAACCATAGCCTTGACTAGACGGAGCTTAGTCGGCAAAGTAATGTCTCTGCTCTTGAATATACTATTTAGGTTGGCACAGAGGAAAAAATTTCAGTCTTTAATAACACCTGGAATCAGTTTCTCCCTCAATATGGAAAGAAAGGACATGACCAGAAGCTGAATATTGGAAGGTTTTCACTAGTGAAAGATCTGGTGCTGAAGCCTCTTTACCATACCTTACCATAAATGGCCAAGTTCCAAAGTCCTCCAGTGGAAACCTGCTCTGCCAGTCCCTCCGTCATACTAACCCTCCATCCCTAATTCATAAAAGTGTGACCAAAGCTTTGATCAGGGAGACAGATTTGAGAGGCTTGCCTCCTGTCACTATGAAGTCTTTTCTCAAATTCTAGTGCTATAGCAATGGTTTCTATGTGCATCCTTTTGCTTGGTAGCACTTCTTAGAATGTCTGTTATCAAAAATATGAGGGATAACAAATGCTGGTGAGGATGTGGGCAGAAGGGAACCCTTGTGCACTGTTGATGGGAACGTACATTAGTTCAGTCAGTATGGAAGCCAGTGTGGAAGTGACTCAAAAAATTATAAATAGAACTGCCATATGACCCAGCAATTCTTCTTTGGTATATAATCAAAGCAAATTAAAACAGGACCTGGAAGAAATAGCTGCATTTCCATGTTCCTTGTGGAGGGTCTTCCCTGGTTACTCAGCGGTAAAGAATCCACCTGCTGGTACAGGGGAGTTGCAGGTTCTATCCCTGGGTCAGGAAGATCCCCTGGAGAAGGAAATGACAACCCACTCCAGTTTTCTTGCCTGGGAAATCCTGTGAACTGAAGAGCCTGGTGGGCTACAGTCCGTGGGGTCAAAAAGAGTTGTATATGACTTAGTGACTAAACAACAACTACAACTATATGGAAACAACCCATGCATCTGTCAGTGGATAATGAAAAGGTGATAAACACACACATATACAATGAAGCATTCAGTCATAAGAAAGAGGGAAACCCTGTTATTTGCACTAACATGGATGGACCCTGATGGCATTGCTGCTACTGCTGCTAAGTCACTTCAGTTGTGTCTGACTCTGTGCAACCCCATAGATGGCAGCTCACCAGGCTCCCCTGTACTGGGATTCTCCAGGCAAGAACACTGGAGTGGGTTGCCATTTCTTTCTCTAATGCATGAAAATGAAAAGTGAAAATTAGGCTGAGTGAAATAAGTCAGATAAGAAAAGAGAAATACTATATGATTTCACTTACCGTGGAATCTGAAAGAAACCAAACTGATAGAAATGGTTGTTTCAGAGCAGAATGGTTGTTGCAAGTGAATGGAAATAATGGGGAGATGTTGGTCAAACAGTGAAAACTTTCAATTGTGAATAAGTTACAGGTATCTAATGTACAGCATGGTGATTATTGTTAAAAACACTATATTCTTGAAAGTGTCTAAGTAGATCTTAAATGTTCTTACCCTAGAATAAGAAACGGTAGTTATGTGAGGTGAAGGAACTGTTATCTAAGGCTATGGTGGTCATCAAGTCAACATATTTTACACCTTTAACTTACACAATATTCTTTGTCAATTATGTCTTAATTAAACTAGAAAAAAATATTGTTCTTGTACCTTCCATACATCACTTCTAATCTCACAATCACTATTTTTTTTGAAAAGATAGATTTAATTTCATTAAAGCTTCAAAACCCCTCATCAAAATTTATCATTAATAAAATGAAATAGCAAACTAAGCAGGGATGAAAATATTTACAATAGGTGTATTTGTCAAAGAACTCTTAGAAATGAATGATAAGACAAACCCAATTTTTTGAGATGAGCAAAAGTTTGAACAGATATTCACAGAAAAACCAAAATGAATGGGTTGGTTATTCAGCATATGAAAAAAGGTGCCCAACATCATTAGCCTTGAGGCAAATGCAGATCAAAACCACAATGAGATCTCAGTACATACATATCAACCAGAATATCCCTAATCAATATCAAGTTGGGGCAAAAATGTGGAGCAATTGAAGTCCTTATATATTTTTGTTGGGAGTGTAAAAAGGTGCAACCACTTTTGAAAATTGTTTGGCAGTGTCTAAGAATGTTAAGCATCACCTACTTTATGAATCAGCAATTCCACTACTAGGTGTACCCCCAAGATCAACAAGTGTATATGGCAGGTGGTGCTGGTGGTAAAGAACCTATCTGCCAATGTGGGAGACATAAGAGACCATGGATTCGATTCTTGGATTGGGAAGATTCCCTGGATAAGGGCGTGACAGTGCACTCCAGTATTGTTGCCTGGAGAATCCCATGGATAGAGGAGCCTGGAGGGCTGCAGTCCATAACGTCACAAAGAGTAAGACACCACAGAAGCGACTTAGCATGTACATACACACAAAATGCACACATGCGCAAAAATTTCCACAGCAGCCTTTTTAAAATGATAAACCCAAACTGAAAACAATACTTTTTTTTCTGCAGAATGTATAAACAAGTGGTCGTAATATGTGTGAGAAGTTGCTTTAGTCATTGTAAAATTAACACAAAAGTAGATTATAGAGAAAATAAAAGAAATAAACTACTGATACAATTGCAGCATGAAGAATCTCAATATTATGTCAAGCAGAAGCAGCTGCAAAAGAGTACATACTGCATGATTATATTGATGAATTCTGGAAGCAATGAAAAAAATCTATTTTGATACAAATTAAAATAGTGATATTGCTTCTGGTAGGGTAAAAGATGTGGATTGACTGCAAATAAGCACAAGGGAACCTTCTCTTGTGATGAACATGTTCCATATCTTCATTTGGTTAACAAATACATGAATGTATGTATTTTTACAAATTTCAGATATATACTTAAGATCTCTGCATTTTGCTATATTGAACTTGTCTTTCATTTACAAAATAAAAGAGAAAAAAGTACTGAAAAGTGGACTTGAAATAAACCAAGGCTTGTAAAAACATGCTAAAACAATAATAAAAAGAGTTTAAATCCATCATCTAAGTGAGAAGTAACAAACAGGTACACCTCACTACTTGGCCTCTTTTCACCTGGTTGCCACTTTTACTTCCATTCATTTGGCAGAGTTGAACAACTTTTACCCAGTGGAGCAGACATTAACAAGAGGGACTTGAAGCCTAAAGGAACAGACTGCTGACTTTACCACTCATTTGTTTTGTGATCTTGGGCGAGTCACTTCCAGTGGACCTTTATTTCCTCATCAATAATCTCACAATAGCCTTCTTGTAAGATAGGTGCTATTTGTAGAAGACCAACTAGAGACTGTAAACTATTAAATATTGTATCCAAATCCACATATCTAAGAAACAGAAACCTAGATTCAAACCTTAACCTGTATAATGCCAAGTTCTGTGCTCTTGCAGTNCAGTGGTTTTTCCTACTTTCTTTGATTTGTCTGAATTTGGTAATAAGGACTTGTAGTAGTTCTTGGTATTAATATAATCTGGGTATATGACCCTTCGCTATTAGTATGTGACTCAGTGTAAAAGTGAATCTAATCCAAAGTGAAGTCTGATCACATCACCCTCATGGCTCCTCTTTCTCTGGCCCTCGTGTTCTGACCTCATTCCTTCTGTAGCCTCCCCATGGGCCATCATCTCTGCCTCCCTGACTTCAGCCAGATTGGAGTCTCCTGAAAATTCTGCTCTCTCTGCCCTGGAATTGACAAAAGGTAGAATAATTTGGAGGTTAAAGGCATGAACTCTGGAACTAGACCACCTCTGTTTCATCCCTTATGTTTCCAGTGAGATAGTAATGTTAATAACAGCTCATAGACTTGTTGTGCAGAAACTGGTGTGTTGGGGTGCTTTGCACGTGGTAAAGGGGACATGAGTATGCACAGCATGGGCTGGTTTTCAGCCCCACTTGACCCTTCCGTGGGAAGATTTGTGCAGTGCACACTCTGCCCAGCTGTATGTGGTGGCCCCAGCTGGTTCTCAGGTCTTGAATTCCTCCAGAGTAGCTCAATTCTCAGGAGGCTCTCCGTTTTTGTGTTACCAGTGATTTCAGCAGGACCAAGCTTACATTCTGCCTGTTTCATAACCCCCTCCAAGAGAGAGTACCTCATCCCCAATAACAGGAGCAGGAAATCGAGAGCCAATGTCCAGGCTAGGATGTGTGTCCTTCCCTGAAGGCAGGGAGGGTGGAAGGGGCTGCTACAGGGCTACCTGGAATGAACTTCTTGAACTGAGAGCCTTTAAAGTAAAATGGAAGGTTATTACTAGAAAAAGAGTCAATTCTGAGCAGGAAAAATCCACCATCTTTCCCATCTCTTCCTTTACCCTTCAACCATGGAATCTACCCACTCCCAGTCTGAAGGGAGAATGCTGTGTTGGACTTAGTCGCTCATTTGTGCCCAACTCTCGGCAACCTCATGGACTACAGCTCTCCAGGCTCCTCTATCCATGGAATTCTCCAGGCAAGAATCCTGGAGTGGCTAGCCATTCCTTTCTCCAGGGGATCTTCCCAACGCAGGGATCAAACCCAGGTCTCCTACATTGCAGGCAGATTATTTACTGTTTGAGCCATCAGGGAAGCCCTCATAAGAAAACTCACTTCCCCAAATGTCCATTCTCTGCCTGGAAAACCCATCTGGTCACAAATGAGCATCAGACAGAGGTCTTCATCTGTTATGAGTTTAGTGGGCATCAATTTTATCAACATCCCCGTCTTTAATCAAGGAGGAATTACTCAGTGGCAAGGTATTATGGTTTTCTTTTATAACTGGCTTATTTAAAAAAAATTAATTTCAGTTTCGATTTTTAATCAAGAGAAGAGAAAAGATAATTGTGCCGCATTTCCTGAAAAGTTATGAAAGCAAGTGAGGAGTCATTTTTCAGAACTTCATGTCTTACGATTAATAATCATCAGTCTTGGGTCTTTCATGTGTCTTGCCGCGGAGCTGGGAGCCCTGGAACTAGCGGACTGGGCTCTGCTTCCAAGATGCTTCTTGGAGTCTCTGATTTCAAGGAAAGGGCTTAGATTTAGGGAAAAGGCTGGGGTGTAGCTGGGTGGGTACATTCTCACTATAGTCTGATGATTTCTGCATTCTGCTAGGAGGAAGGCCTCTGCCCACTCCCACCCTCTCTCCGGAGCAGCCCATGCCCCAACCATCATTTTTTCTTCTCCATCCTGATTTTTATTTGAATCCTTGGCTGTGTTGTGCTCTCAAGCCTGAACACGGACACACGGAGTTCTCAAACTGTAATTTATCATGTGGATGAACGTTTTATCTCTTGTCTGGTGCCCACAACATTGGGGTTCTAATTTCCACCCCGGATTCAGTTCCCTGTGGAGCAGGGCAGGCTTTGTCTAACCTTTCTGTGTTAGTTTCATCTTCTGGAAAATAGAGTTAATATCAACCCTGCTCATAGTAGCATAGGAATTAGTCACTGTTTTTCAGAGGGCTAATCTCTTACCTTTGTTGGCGGAAGGCAATTCCACCAACAGCCCCCGAATTATATCTGATAGCGTAGTTGCTGATGAGTGATATTTATTATCACTATTTTCATTGTGAGGCTCCAAACTCATACTTATGAGGTCGCCACTTAATTCATAAATCTAAGAAGCTGTCATAGTCACCGCAAGGAGTGGGGTTCAGAGCCGAGGGTTGCTTGGCAAAAACTCTCCACCCACCCAGGGCCGTGTCTTCTTCCTGAGTCTGGGCAGGCAATCGTGGTGGAAATTATAAGGTCACAGTGGGGTGTGGCTTCATTCCTTTCTGTTGCAGGCTATGATTAATCTCTTCTATGTTATTTTATTTGAAAGAATAATCTAAAACCAGCCACAGACAAAATCAACTCTCCTAGAAAGGGAAATCTAGGTGAAAGAAGAGAATGTTCGTGGAGAAGAGAAGGCATGAACACACTTGGGTGGGGGGAGGTTTGGAGGCCACGGAGGACGCTGGAAGGCCGGGTCCCTTAATTTATGGCTTAGAAATGGAGAGCTTTCTTCTGGCAAGTGGATGATTCATGACCTTATTTGGGGGTCTGACTCCATCAGAATTATGTCTAGTTGCAAGAGCTGCCAAAAAAGGTGGGTTTCTGCCATCTGTGAGACCCCACACAGTGTCTCCTCCAGCCAGGGGACCTGGGTGTAATGTGTGATGTGAAATTGTGAGGTCCCTCAATTTGAGTTTTCCTGCCCTTCTGGGTTGTAAATAGTCCAATAGTCCACAAGAAAGACCCTTCAGGAAGCAGGCCGCTTGGTCTGGTTGGTTCCCTAGGGCAGGGATTCGCAGCCACGGTGCTACTGGTCCTCGGGGCTGAGCCATCCAGTGTTGTGGGGTCATCCTGTACACTGTAGGGGCTTTTGCAGCATCCCGAACCCTAACCCACTGGATGCTCTTAGCTGCCCCTTTGCCTCAGCTGGGACAACCCTAAACGTCTCCAGTCATGGCCAAATGGCTCCAGAAGTCAAAGTCAGCCTGGTAGCCCTTCATGGAGCTGTGGGGTTCCATGGCCCTTTCAAGGCTGCCCTTTGCTGTCCCTTCCTTTTCACTGGGGAGGTGGGACGCCTCAGAAACTGGGTTAGGGGAGTGAGGCTGTGGAGTGGCAGGTAGCAGAGATGCTCTAACTCAGGGAGTATCTTTTTGCCGGGACAACCTTGCTGCTGGTCATGGTGGCCCGCCTTCCAGGTGTCCCTTTGAGCTGTGTCTGCAAACCAGGTGGTTAATCAGTGCTGTGCGCTGTTTGGATGTGTTGCTGCATGTAACTAGCAGTTTGCACCCTCAGGCATGGGACACAGGGGAACAGGCTGCTTCTTGCAGGAGGTGGGGAATGGGGGAAGTGGTCTTGGAAGTGGAGATGACAGGGACTGGGCCTTTGTTGACAGGCAGCTCCGGGGCTCTCGCAGATTGTGGCGCCCTCTCTGAGCATCTCAGGGGCCCCCTTCTGTGTGTGGGTAACATCTGAAGTATGGGAGCCCTTGGGAAGAATTTCTTTCGGATGCCTCACTCTCCATCATCTCCCACAAATTAAAACACACCCACACTTTAACTGTAATTTATTGGCAGTAAAAATATTTGAAAGGAGTTTAATGATTTTGCTTCTTCAATTATCTGGCTGGTGGGTAATTCATCAACGTTGCAATTACCCTGATCCCTCCCAGAACCAATAGCATCCTGAGGAATTCTCGAAACTGTTTTCGCAAACATAATGAAGATTTTATGACGATGACATCGTAACACTGCAGCCAACGAACAGCGGGTGGGGGTGGTGGGGCGGCGGGGCTCACTGCTGCCTTTGGCAGGCGTTTAATGAAGCACTTATTAATTTTGATTTTGCTGCTTTCATGTCGAATTTCAGAGCCGATCATTTTTCTTCACATGGCACGCGCTTGCACAGGCCCCAGAAAGGCCCGTGCTTCAGGTTCTGAGGAGTAGCCTTGCTCTAGCCAGAAGGTGAGAAGATTCCAGAGACCGCCGAGCAGTCACTGTGCTGGGGTCAAGGGTGTGTGCTTGGCGGGCAGGTGGCTCGCCCGGCTGTCAGAGTCACTCCTGCTTTTCTCTTCCTTCGTTTTCACGGAGGTAAAA
The DNA here is from genome assembly GCA_006410875.1 of Neotragus pygmaeus. Lineage (NCBI taxonomy): Eukaryota > Metazoa > Chordata > Mammalia > Artiodactyla > Bovidae > Neotragus > Neotragus pygmaeus. The sequence goes on along the minus strand of SJYV01004222.1, from coordinate 394,168 downwards.
ATCAAGTCGAACCATCTGGAGAGCCACATGTGTGATCCCCAAACGTCAAACACGGACGTTCATTCCTTATTTCTTGATTAATTTATTGGACGGCAGCTTTCTGATCAGCCCTATGCTTTAATCACGGGGAAATTGCCTACCAGCTGGGTATTTTACTTTTCTCTGTTACCGCAAATGAAGCATAATTGCCGGGACGCGGACCAGTCGGAAAAACAAGGAGAAATTAGGTGTAATTGGGCAGCATTTCCTGACGAGTTATAACACCGAGCCCCCAAATGGGATTAGCCGGTGTTTTATTTTCTTTTTTACGAAGAGGGACCTCAAGATTATTAATAGTGCGCCAGCCACCCTCCCTACCACGCTGAGATGAGTGGGTCTGAGCCAGGAGGGCGGTTCCCTCCCCCAACAGCCAGGGGTGATGTGTCTCCTGGAAGCTTATGGTAATATTTGCAGATATAAAAAGGGACAGGACAATTAAAAATGTCCATGAGTAGCTGTAGGGCTGACGTTATTGATGCCTTTGTGATCAATAGTGCTATTTGTATTTGGATTGCTGGCTACGAAGAAGCCTTAGGAGGCTCCAGCCCCATAACTGAGAGCCTGACAGAGGGAAGTAAAACCTTGCAGTGACTGTAGCGTCAGACCCGGGAATAACGGCTGATTTAAAGCCATGGGTGATGGAGTAAGGCGGGGTTTTCATCAGCGTGTGCCCAGGAGAGGGGATTACATCTGCCTGGCTTCCAGACCCCAGGTGGAGTGAAGCCGTTTATAACAGAATTTGGCCGCAGTTGAATTTTAATCTTGGGATCCCCCGATTGCTTTAAGGGCAAGCCCCAGAGGCTGCCATTTGCTTTCAATAGCTTTACCCAGAGCCTAAAGAAATCGCTGCCCCCCAACCCCCCTAGCCCCTGTAAGCTCTGTCTGGGGCTGTTTTTGTGGAAGGGATTTGAGAGTGAAAATTTCAGAAATAGGAGCCCTGGATCACACTTCTTTCTGGATGAACTGTCTGACATTAGTTTTCTGATCATGATCGCAGCTGATGTTTCCTGGGTGCTGGTGACACGCGGGCACTGGGAAATGCTTGCTTGTCTTGTTTGTTTTCAAACTGGAAACCTGAGTTAGACTCGATCCTTGGGCGTGTTCTCTGGGCCTACACTGGCCAATACCATGACCGCTCATGGCGAGCGGCTCTTAAGTACTTGAAGTCTGGCTGATCCACATTGAGAGTAAAACATATGCTGAATTTCAGATTTGGGAGAAAAAAAGGAATGTGAACTATTAATTTTCAATCTGATTATGCATTCTGGAATGCTACTATTCTGGACATATCATGTTATATAAAACATGATAAAATTATCTTCTTTAGGGTTTTCACTTTTGTTGTTAATTGTATACAAATTTGGCTGCCACAGAATAAAAATTACAGCTGTGGCTTGCGTTATATTTCTATTGGATAGTGCTGGTCTAGAGGAAGAAAAGAGGCACAGAGAGGTTAAGCAACTTGCCCAAGGCCACACAGCATCCTAGTGGCAACATCTTTTAGAAGTTAACGGCATCACCTTTACTGGTACATGAGTCTGATCTTCTCCATCAGCTTTCTGTTGTTGGCCCTGGTTGAAGTCACAGCCATAACTCTGTCCTTAGACTTCTCAGCTAGGTCACCAGACAGTTGGGCTATGCAATCACGGTAGTTTTTCCCAGAATCTGACATTCTCAGTTTTGAACTCTTTGGCACATTGCGTGTAGTGTGGGGAGAGAGCATCAGTCCTTCTCTTAATGCTTATTTAATTATATTTAATTAGGAATCTTGTAATATTTTAGCCGGCAATTGGTCTCCTGGGGCCATCTGCTGCAAAGATTTTTGAAAAATCTAAACTTTATTCTTTGCCATTGATCTGTGTGGTTAATGGGGCTGAATAGGAGTGATTTCATCCATCCTTCTGACTCGGAACAAGAGACAGAAGGAGAGGCTGAACAAAGACGGCCAGGCATCTGACAGCCAAGGTGGCCAGACTCACATGGGCGCTTGCCTAAAAGTCCCCAGACTGTGCCCTGTGCTTGGATCCTGGAGGTAACTGAGCCCCGGCATCAACTGTCCTGGCTGACATGGTCCCCTAGAACTGATGCTTGCTCCTGATGTAAAGAGGGGGTCTGTAAGACTTCGCTTCGCTTTTCCACGTTCAGTGCTCTTGGACCAGTCATTGGTTCCCTGGGCTGCCCTCACAAAGGCTGATGTTTTCTTACCCACCGTTCCCCTCCTGCTGGGCTGGGCAGGACACCAGGCTTGGGACTGAAGAGAAGGAAGCTGTCTTTCAATATGCTTGCTGGAAACTTGGGGTGGGAATCAAGAGCAAGATCAACGTCACCCATCCCCACCCAGAGGCCGGCTTCTCTGGGGCCAGGGCAGCGAGGGGGGCCGGCACTCCTCCAGCCTGCCTTCTGCACCCACCCCCTCTCCCTGCATTTAATCAGTGTAGCTGATTAGTTGCAACATACCACAGAATGGTGGAGGACCCTGGCTGGTGGCCCGCCGCTGTCATTTATGGCTGGGTGATTTGAGGCCAGCTTCCCCACCCCGCTGAGCCTGTGATCCCTCATTTGCAAAATGAGACTCACTGGATCTGCCTTGCCTCCCCTCCCTGAGTTGCTGAGAGGTTCCCACAATGTCTGAGAGAATGATATGAAAATGTGGGTAAACAGGAGAGCGGTATTTAAATGCATGCTATTACCATAATTGCCTGGTATTGTGTGTGTATATCTCATCTCCCCAATTAGATGGGAGATTCTCGGTGACAGGCACCACGTCTAACCCCTTTTGATGTCCCTACACAGCCAGGATGGTACCAAACATATGGTTGCCACTCAATAAATATTCACTGAATGGAATTGCTTTTCAGATCTGCTCCAAATCACCCTAAAACTCGGTCGGGTGCAGCTCCAAGGATTTCTCGAGGAGAGGGCAGAGTCGGGGAGGTTCTGCTGCAGGTGTCAGGAGGTGTCTCCAAAGGAATGGCTCCAGGAAGGGATGAATGCCTGGTTTGCTTTATCCTTCCAGCTCTTGGCTTTTGACAGTAGCCTTGAAATCTGCTGTCTTCTCTCAGAAATGATTTTGCCCTCCGTCCTTCAGGATACACTTTCCGCGCCGCACCCACTATAGTTAAGATTTCTATTAAGTAGTCAAACATAATATAAGATTGCCAACAAAAAGATTGTTCCTGGATTAATTAATCTCCTCTTTGCATAGGCAAAGACATAAAAGAGAGCATAAGATAAGAAAAGAAAATGAAATTAATCTTATACTTTCTATGGCTGCCTGTTAATTTCAGGCTTTCCTGCATCCGGGTGCCTGGGTTCCTGTTCAGTTTCTAGATGGCTTGGTACTTAAATGAAACATCTTATTAATCATTTCCCAGGAATGTTGGGCAGCCAAAAGGAAAAAAAGAAAAACAACCCAGGCATTCAGAAGCCCCGATGAGTTTATTTTTATAGGAATGCATACCTTATCATCGGGTATGGCCAATACATCAAAACGATAAGCCAGATTTGTACATCATCGCACATCGGTATCGATAAATCAGGTTAACACTAAGCTGCCAAATCAATTCTGACCTGATGCCGACCTCTCCTCAGAGGACAGATTTGAGAATAAACATGGAGGGAACCAGGGAATAAGACTATCTGAGAAGTTTCACAAAAGAAGCTGAACTCTGCTAATCAGAAGGTAGATGTGTTTTAAATTCCAAGATGACTGGGCAGCAATTCAGCGGTCCCCACAACAGGCAGAACAACCCCGCTCCCGGAGTTGGAAGAGATGGCTTACAAATCTTGCCCTGCCAAGCCTACATTCTCACATTTTCCAAAATGTCCATTAATCCCAGAGGACATTCCAGCTGGCCCCTTGCTCCACTGAGACGATGTCAATATTACGATGAACCAGTCCACATGAGCATCAACATTTCTTGATGCCCCTCTTCCCTGAAAAACGCATTAGCTCCTGGCAGTACTGTCCCGAAATTAATTCACAGACAACCGAGCATCATTACCCGTGATCTGCCCTGGCTAACTGCTTTCTGTTAGTGAATTTGGTGAGGGAAATAAGCGCTTTCCATCCACTTTATCATTTGGAGACCTCAGGACACAGTGTGTCTCTCCTGGGTGCTATTATTAGATCCTGTTTGTACAATTGCTATTACTATTAATTCTGCAGAAACCAGCTCCCACCCAAAGCCGTCAGCTGGGTGGCCTTAAGTCTCAAGATCAGCCTTTAATCTACACTTTGAAGTTGTCGGCAGAAGCAAGAGTTTTATTTCAGCCTGATGACCGTGAGTTTTAATTTTTTTGAGGAGAGAGCTATTCCCACCCTCCACCTCCCTCCCACTCTCCACCCACACCAATGCACTGAAGTCCAGAGACTGTTCTCCAAGTGAAGCCCAGCTTGGGAGAAAGCTGTTGTGAGTGGGCCCAGGTGTGGCAGCTGGCTGGACGGTATGGGGGTATGGAGGTCTACAAGGCTTCTTGAAGGACAGCGTTAGGGACCATCTGTCTTCTGAGCTCCAGACCCACACACAGGACGTTCTGTGGACAATTCTCCTGCAGTGCGTCTTGCCCCACCTTGTCCCCTGTGTTTTAAAACCTTGATCCAGGGGCCACGTCCCACCCCCAAGTGCAGGGGCAGCCCTGGCTTCCTGTGGACCTGATATTCATCTGACCGCTGTGTTCATCCCCCAGTTTTGTTTCTGGTTCATCAAGGAGACACACGTGACTCACGGCATGGTCAGCTTCTGCTTGGCTGAATTTCCCTGCAATTTCCCAGTGCTTGTCTGCTCAGTCATTTCAGTTGTGTCCGCCTATGTGTGACCCCACGGATTGTAATCCACCAGGCTCCTCTGTCCATGGGATTCTCCAGGCGAGAATACTGGAGTGAGTGGCCATGCCCTCTTCTAGAGGATCTTCCCGACCCAGGAGTCAAACCCACATCTCCTGCATTGCAGGTGGATTCTTTACCACTGAGTCATTGGGAAGCCCTTAACACTCAATAGTGAAAGTGAAAGTGAAGTCTCTCAGTCGTGTCTGACTCTTTGCGACCCCATGGACTGTAGCCCACCAGGCTCCTCTGTCCATGGGATTTTCCAGGCAAGAGTACTGGAGTGGTTTGCCATTTTCTTCTCCAGGGGATCTTCCCGACCCAGGGATTGAACCCGGGTCTCTGCAAATACATCTTAAACGAATGCACATATATTCAAACCCAATCGATAGGAAAGAAAGAAGGGAAGGAGGATTTGATAAACAGAAGGCTAAGAAATGGCTTCCAGCTCTGATCAGTTCTGATCTACCTCACTGCAAATTAAAAAAAAAAAAAAAAAGAATTGAAAAGACATTCAATGTACACTGGCCCCCTTGGGAATGTACTAATCACTACTGTCATCATGGCTCCCATGGACTGAGCATCAGGTCTCTGCTGAGCTCCATGCCAAGGATTTTGCATGCAGTAGCTTGTTTTGACCCTGGAAAATCATCTCAGGTACGTCCTGCACTGACCCTGGCTGGAGGTCAAGCCGTGGATGGTCAGAAAGCCTAAGCCACCATCACACGGCAGGAGACCCTAAGCAAATACGAGCGTCCTCGGGGGTGGACTCAAGGCCCCTCCCACTGACGTGCTGTGGTCCCTGGGCTCCTGTAAAGGCTGTGTGAGGCACAGGTCCTGTGGAGGACCCTTACAAAAAAGACACGTTCTTTGTTTTTGTGCAGAGCATTTTTACATTTTTACCCACCCATGTATTCCACTCAGTCTCTTAAGACGATCAGTAATATATGTTTGTCAGCAGGGGAGGCTAAAGCCAGACTCTTACCTCTAAGAAAAGCTAATAGGCCCAGTTTCAGGGTGGGGGACCACGAGCCCCTGACCTTGGTTGGACCAGCCCCAAGCACTAATCCACATTGCCAAGAATGTCTGTGTGCGCTAACAAAGCATAAATATTTGTTCTCTATTGAAGGCCTCCAGGGCCATGGCAAATAGCAGCCTTAACCATGCACAGTCCACCTGCCTGTTAAGAAAGAGAAAACACAGAAAAACAACCCTTTGAATCCACTCTTCCCCATAGAAACAGAAACGATGTTCTGATCATTATGTCTAAAAACGCAGCAGATACGAAAATTGGATTTGGTCGGAGCTGGAATTTAGCTGCAAATGGGTGGTTTTTAATAAAGTGCCTCATAGCAACCGATCTGTGAAAAGCTGGTACTTAAAAGCAAGTTCATATGATCTCAGAAAATGGCTCATCCAGACAGGGCAGTCTGTAACTGTTTATTTATAGCCGTCTGCACCAGATCAGATAAGCTGGGACTCAGAGAAGCGGGGGGCTTCCTGAAAGTACCATCCTCAGTCTGTTCGTGTGACCAGGACCTGGATCATCAGACACGCTTTGAAAAACAGGGCTCTGGTCGGATGGGAGACAGGGGTGGGTGGGTTCTGCCCTTGGACAGATGTGCTCCAGATGCAGAGACTCAAGAGTTGTTTGTGAAGGTGGGGTATAAAAGAGCACGTGGGGCTCAAATGGTGGTCCTTTTTTTAAATAAAAAAAAATGTAATTCATTTTTCTGCATTGGGTCTTAGTTGCAGCATGCAGGATATCTTTTCATTGCAGCACATAGGCTCCAGAGTGGGCAGGTTCAGTAGTTGTGGCTGGAGGAGTTTGTTGCTCCGTGGCATGTAGGCTCTTAGTTCCCCAGCCAGGGATTGAACTGGCATCCCCTGCGTTGGAAGACAGATTCTTAACCACTGGACCACCAAGGTGTTGTTCAGTTGCTCAGTCGTGTCCAACTCTTTGCGACCCCATGGATTGCAGCATGCCAGGTTTCCCTGTCTTTCATTATCTCCCAGAGCTTTCTGAAGCTCATGACCATTGAGTCAACTATCTCAACTATCTCATCCTTTGTCATCCCCTTCTCCTCCTGCCTTCAATCTTTCCCAGCATCAGGGTCTTTTCCAATGAGTCGGCTCTTTGCATCAGGTGGCCAAAGTATTGGAGCTTCAGCTTCAGCATCGTCTTTCCAATGAATATTTAGGCTTGACTTCCTTTAAGATTGACTGGTTTGATCTCCTTGCAGTCCAAGGGACTTTCAAGTCTTTTCTAGCACCACAGTTTAAAAGCATCAGTTCTTCAGTGCTCAGACTTCTTTATGGTCCAACTCTCAGGAAATCCTTTAGATGATGGTCTTTCAGGGAGCAGACCTGGGTGGAGTCAGGTCTCAATTTTCTGGCCGTGTGGCCTCAAGCTGATGCATTTCCTTTCTGTTTGAGCAGCTTTATTGAGACGTAGTTCACATGCCATACGATTCACTCATTTAAAGAATTAGAATTTAATGGATTTTCATATATTCACCGATGTACGCAGCCATCTCCTCAGTCTGTTTTGGAACATTTCCATCATCTCAGGAAGAAACTATACCTTTTAGCTACCTCCACCCCACACCCCATCCGCTCCAGCCCTAAGCAACCTCTAATCTGCTTTCTGTGTCTACAGATTTGCTTCTTCTGGACATTTCCTGTGAATGGAATCCTCCCACCTTGTCCCTTAAGGTTCTGGCTTCTCTAACTCAGTGTCTCAAGTTGTATCAGCATCTCATTGCATATCAGGGCCGATCTTTCTGGTTTTCAGGTTCCTTGTCAGTCAAATAGGTTGAATGCTGCCCCCCAGTAGGGCGATTCTGAGGTGGACCTAGAGGTAAAGAACCTGCCTGCCAATCCAGGAGACACAGCAGATGCAGATTCACTCCCTGGATTAGGAAGATCCCCTGGAGGAGGAAAAGGCAACCCACTCCAGTATTCTTGCCTGGAGAATCCTATGGACAGAGGAGCCTGGAGGGCTATAGTCCATGGGGTCACAGAGAGTCGGCCACGGCTGAGTGACTAACACACGTTACCTCACTGGGCTGGAATCTGAGGGGAGATGTCGTTGGCAGGCTGAGCTGAAGAAATCTCCCCCAAGGGGCAACTGTATCCTGATCACCACCCACACTGAAAATCGTGATCAGAGCTGAAGCCTAGCACACTTCATCCATCACAACAGACTGATCCCGTTTCTCCCTCCGTGACTCCTGTTTTCCCCATGAGATGCATCAATTTGCATTTGTCTTGATAACAGTAATACGATTCGCTTGTATTTATTCTGCCTTTCGAGGGCCCAGGCCTCACGCTCAAGCTACAACAGCTCATGTCAACCCCCAGAGGCAAGAATCATGACCCACTCCCTGAACCCCCCTTAACTGATGAGGAACGCAAAGCTCAGAGTGGGTAAATGAAACATCTGGGGTCTTCCTCAGAAAACTTACTTCTTACATAAATGCTTACGGGTTAAAGAAATGGCATTTGCTTGGACAGGAAATTTGGAGTAGGTCTAAGGGGACCTGGGGGTGGGGGTGGGACTGGTCTCCAAGCCCTGCAGCAGTCCCCCCAGTCACCTGTACCCCGTGAACAAAGAGAAGTCCACAGGTCAGGCCAGCAAGATGGTATGATGGTGTGCTGTGGGCAGGGGTGGTGGCTGGAGAGACTCTGCAGGCCCTGAGCAGATACTTGAGGGGGAGGGTCTGGGAGAAGTTTCCCCCTGGAGGTAGCCTTGAGCCAAGTCTTAAAACACGAAGCGAAGTCCCCGAGGTGGGCGAGGGGAGGCCCTCCATCCATCCTCTGATTAACTGTAGTTAGAGGAGGTGGTACAGAATGTCCTGGGGACAGCGGGGCGGGGTGATTAATCCCCCTGTAATCTGTTGGCTGCAGTTTTGCTGTTGCAGGAGGTTTTGCTGGAGAGATCGATGGAGTCTTAACAAAGTGGTGAAATGGCTCAGCGTCTCTGTGCCTGGACCCAGCAGAGCTTCACCGGGAGGAGGAGTTCAACCCCAGAACCAGGCAGCTTTGGGGGTGTCAGCTAATGTTTTCCTTCAAGGGCTGGGGAACAGTTTTCTCAAAGACCTTATTTGTGTGATGCAGGAAGCAGGAAGGTCCAGAGGACAGGAGAGGAGAGAAAGGAAAAAAGGGAGAGGAAGCAGTCATAACAGTGCCTTTATTCCTTCAGTTACTGAAAGGTGAAGCTGTGTCTTCATCTGACATCCATAGTCATCCTTTCTCCCAACCCCCACCACACTCCTGCAAGACAGGAAATTTGGGGGCCCAAGAAGTGAGGTAACTTGCCTGAAGTCGTGTGGGTAACCAGTGCCAAATCCAGGACTTAAACCAAGGATTAGAAACTCCAGGTGCAGTGCATAGCCGGGAGCAGAGTGCAGCTAGCAGAGCGCTGCCTACATGCTCCTGGTTCCCCCAGAAACCCTGGGGTGCGATCTGGTGCTGGATTGTACAAAGACAATCTTGCCACACTGCTGGGCTGGAGGACAATGGGACATGGTTGCTGGGCTGGAGAAGCACAGGGAAGGTCACTGAAACCCACTGGGGAGGTCAGCAATGGATCTTTGGAAGAACGGGTGTTGAGCTTGGGGTTTTGATGGGTGCCGAGGAGTCCTTGAGTTCAGCAAAGGGGAAGTTCATTTCAAGAACAGAAGCTCTATATGCAAAGGATCAAAGCTGAAATTGATGATGGCATATGCAGGGAATATTAGGACTTGCAGACTAGCTGGTGGGTAGGATGTGGGGCTCGTGGAAGCAGAAGAGAGAGCATAGGAAGGAGCGGGATGGTGCCTAGCTGCTCATCAGCTCTGCCTTGCTGGGGTGGGTGCAGGGAGCTTTTTTCTAGTGGGTGGGATTTCATTAGGGACAGGGAGCTTGGAATGGCTTTGAAGATTTCTGTGCTTAGTGCCCACAACCCCTTTTGGAAGCTAAAGATGGATTCTCCAAGGAGTGAGAGCAAAACCACAAGCAGAAAAGGATTCTGCTGGTGAGATTACGTAGCTGCTTCCCTCTATCATTATCTAATTAAGGAAAGGGTGGGGGGAACCCCAAGGCTTTGAAGTAGCAAGAGAGAATTCTGAAATGGCTCCAGCCAGGTCCTGCTGGAGGGATCTAATTACAGAGCAGCATTCTGCAAGGGTGCAGTTACTCATTGCGCAGCGGGTTGGATGGTGTGCGTGGAGTGGCTTCTAAACCAGCATCTAAACTGCCAGGACTGAAATACCAGCGTCCACAGACCCAAAGGCCAGGACTTAGATGCACTTTCTCTTTCTGGGGTTAATCACAGTGGATTCTAGACACTTGCACTGAAAATCTGTGTGATGGTGCGAGGCATGGCAGAGTGCGCCCTGGTGCTGGGTACTCTGTTCCAACTTCTCATCTTGGCTCTCGACAAGGAGCAATTTCCTTTTTCAGGATGAAAGTGAAATTCTTTCTGAAATAAATATTCAGGTCCATCACTCTACGTTTGGCCAGAAGGAAGGAAAGAGGAAAGATGTGTTATCACCCCAACAACTTCCTTCGGCCCCATGAGTGACCTTCAAGGTGGAGGTAGGGCCAAGTGGGCAGGTAGATTTTTGAGTGGTGATGGGTAACAACCATCTCAAAATACCACTCTCCAATTCTGCATGGATATGCCACTTTTAGGTAGTTACTAATTTGACAAATCTTTATTAAGCATCTGTTATGTGCCAAGCAGGTCTTCCCAGGTGGCTCAGTGGTAAAAAACAAAACAAACAAAACAAAAACCCCACATGCCAAAGCAGGAGACAGGAGACACAGGTTCAGTCTCTGGATCAGGAAGACCCCCTGGATGAGGGCACAGCAACCCACTCCAGTACTCTAACCTGGAGAATCCCATGGACAGAGGAGACTGGTGGGCTACCCTCCATAGGATTGCAGAGTCAGCTACCACTGAAGTGACTTAGCACACATGCACGCATGTGCCAAACACTATGTCAGGGGCAGGTAATATGTGAGGTGAAGTACTGTAAACACAAGCCTGGTCATTGGGAGAGGGAGGTAGGCAAGGGCAAAGATGCAGACAAATAGATATAACTCCAGATGGAAACAAACTCTGAGAAAGGAGGAAGTAGGGGGGGTGGTCCAAGTGACAATTCTTTGGAGGGGACAGCTGAGCTGACCAAAGGATGCTCAGAGACCCTTCTGCTGAGTGGGAGGAGGGTGGTCCAAACAGAAACAGGAGCATATGCAGAGGCCAATGGGGCATTTCAGAAATCAGCAGAGGATCCATGTGACTGGAGGCACTGAGGCAGGCAGAGGTGAGAAGAGCTGGACCTTTTTGACACTGGCCCCAACAGGACTCGCCCTCCCAACTTCTGCAGGCGCGGTCTCCATAGACTGCCTCCCTCCCCTTAGGGGATGTGGGGAAGGGGTGACAGGTAGGTTTCTTCTGAAGTTTCTAAGCCTTTGCATCTTAAGTTTTTGTATTCTGGAGCCCCTGAAGAGGTTGGAGAGCCTTTAGTTTGAAATGTTAGATGATTTCTTCAGGAAAAATGATCAGATTCCTCACGACCTCTTGTTCCAAGGAGAATAGACAGTATTTTATCATTGTGGCATTGTATCATAGCTACAGCTAAAACCATCTGAATGCTTGCCAGTGTAACAAAGGGAAGATAAAGTGGGATGACTCAGTTTTGGGTTGTGAGAGCTCAGGAAAGCAAGACAGCATCACCACCCCCCTCTCCAGCCTGGGTGCAGGAGGAATAAAGGCTGGTGGGAGCAAATGTCTTTCCAGTCTCCAAACATATTTTTCATTTACCAGACATTCAGGTGCCCGGCCCCAGTCCTTGAGCTTGGGGTCTTCACCATCTCATCCACCTGCTTCGAATGCTAACCAGTTTTAAAAACCTTGGATGAGGGACGCTCTGTGAGTGAAGGCTTTAAGCCAACAGTAAAAAGGGTGTTGAACTAAACATGTTCTCTCAACACTAATTCTGTTAATATGCTGATGGGCACCATGGCCACTACATAGGAGGTTATGGTATAGTGTCACTCAAACTTATTTGAGTATGAATATTTGTTTTGAGATATATGTCTTAGGGACTGGGGACTTCCTGGAAATCAGCTTGAGATTTGCTGCTTTAAACTGGTATTATTGCCCCATTTACCACTGTTGTCATCAGGAATAAATTTTATAATGGCAGCAAGCAACCATTCAATTCATCCATTCAACCACTTAGTCAGTGAACCATCTGTGCATTCATCCAGTCATCTGTCTTTTCATCCACCCATATACCCAAATATCCACCTACACGCTCACCTACCCACCCACTCATACAACTATGCATGAAGCCATCCACCTATCCATTGATACAACATTCATCCATCCATCCAACAAACCATCCATCCACTTGTCATTTGGATAGCCAGCTAGCAGCATCTAGCTGACAAATGTTTACTGAATGGGTCTTTCCATACTCTGGGCTCAATAATAGGACTTTGGTAGGTCTAAGATGTCTTTGGGGATCTTCTGGTGTACAAATAACCAGACTTGTCGGTTGGAAGTGATTTTTGTCTTTGGGGAAATGAAGTGCTAGAAGCTCAAGAAGGCAAAAGCTCCCCTCCTCAGGTGAATCCTTGGAAGAGGAGGTGGTATTTTAGCTGGAGGAGAGATCTGGATGTGGAGAGAAGGAGCTGGGTGACAGCTGCCTGCAGTTGAGACCGGTATGAACAGAGGACCACATGGCCACAAGGGCAGGCTGATGGAGGGTCACCCTGCATACCCTTCTTCATCAGATCTCTGCTTGGCTGAGTCATGGCTGCAGCACTGATGAAAACTGCTGCCCAGAGGCCCCATCACTGACAAGATGGTCTCTAACAAAGCCTCGTCCTTCAGTCCAAGCGCCTTCCTTGGTGCTGGCTTCAAGAACACGCAGTTCCATTTAGAATCAGACGCAGAGGTGTGCTTGTCATCACAGCCCTCAGGGACAGGGCCCTCAGCCTCACCTGTGGCTACAGTGGGGGTGCATTAGCCTGTGTCTCCACCTGGCACCCAGCATTATGCACCTGGACCCTTGGATGCTGGTTTTCCAGGACTTTCTGCCCCCAGGCAGGCAGCAGAGAGTTGACGAGATCCCCATACACACATAGAAGGAGAGAAGAGCCTTGATCCTCTGCAGAGAAATTTTACTCAATAGAACCATTTGTGCAGCATTCTAATGAGGGGAGACACACGCTAAGCCGGCAAACAACTCAGTGGGATAATTGCACATTGACATAAACTCTCAAATGATGTACAAGAGGGTGAGTTTAGGGGAGGACAGTTTTAGAGAGTGAGTTCAGAGGTAGTTGGGGAGGGCTTCCCAAGCAGGTGTAAGCCAAGACACGGGTGCCAAGAAGGAGCCAGACAAGGGAAGGGCTGGAGGAGGGAACAGCCAGTGCAGAGCCCTGGGATAGAGGGGAACTGAGACATTTTAAGAAGCAGAAGTCTCAGTGTGGCAAGAGGCCCTCAAACAAGGCGAGGGACAGTACAGAAAGTCACTGGTAAGAGGTGTGTGTGTTAAGTCACTCAGTTGTGTCCAATTCTTTGTGACCCCCATGGACTGTAGCCCACCAGGCTCCTCCGTCCAGGGAATTCTCCAGGCAAGAATACTGGAGTGGAGTTGCCATGCCCTCCTCTTGAGGATCTTCCCGACCCAGGGATCAAACCCGTGTCTCTTACATCTCCTGCACTGGCAGGTGGGTTCTTTACCACTAGTGCCACCTGAGTAGCTGGGCAGAGGTCAAAATCAAGTAGGACCTGTAGGCCATGGGAAGGGGTTTTGATTTTAAGTGTAGTAAAAAGCTACAGGGGGGGTTAGGTGAGTAGCTCTGTTTTGTTTATTTTTAAATTGCTCTCTTGTAAAACGTTTATGCATTTATTTTTGCCTTCACTGGGATTTCATTGCTGGGCACAGGCTTTTTCCAGGTGTGGCTAGCTGGGGCTATTCCCTAGTTGCAGTGTGCAGGCTTCTCGTTGCGGTGGCCTCTATGGAGCTTGAGCTCTAAGCACGGGCTCAGTAGTTATGGCACATGGTCTTAGTTGCCCTGCAACATGTGGAATCTTCCTGGCCCAGGGATCGAACCTGTGTCTCCTGCACTGGCAGGTGGATTCTTAACTGCTAAACCACCAGGGAAGTCCAGAGTTTCATTTTGAAATCCTTGCTCTATATGTGGGGTTGAGGGGTGTTATCAGGATGGCAGTCGAAGCCTGGGGACCAATGATGGGCTGAGGGACCAGAGGCTTTGGACTGTGTTGTCAGGGAATCTGGGGAGAAGGGAAGAATTTGGGGTTGTTGTGGAGGTGAAGCCTGATTGGTTATAGATGGGAGAGAGAGGTGCCTGAAAGGTTTACTCAAATCAGGGCCTCAGGAGCTGGGTAGATGTGGCTGCACTTCCTGGGCTGTGGGCAGGTGGGGAGGAGCAGGTTTGGGGGCAGGAGAGTCAGAGTTCCACATGACCCTGTTGCGTGAGAGATGCATTTTAGACACCAAAGAAGAAGTTGTGTGTATAAGTCTGGATTAAATGGGGAAGTCTGGGAACCAGGAGAAGCAGAACCCACTGGAGTCGGGAGATGGCATGGTAGGCGGGAGAGTGCACAGCTCTGGTTTGATCTCCTGGATCTAGCCGCACCTGAAGCTTGACCACCTTGTCTAGCTCTAGTCATATGAATCCCACCCCCTCCTTTGTTTTCTGCATCAGGTTGAGTCCAGCTTCTGTCACCTGCAGTGGAAAGAGTCTTAACCCAATATAGGAGGCAATTTCAGTGCTCCAGGCTGACTACACTGCCTCCCCTCTGCTGTGAGCTAGATTTACATCACTCCAGGGTGGTGAGCAGAGAGGTGGTAACAGATTAGAAAGAGGGAACCCTTTGACATCGAGCAGACCCGATGGGCTCAGTGCTGGCTTTGCCTCTGGCTGCCTGTGTGACCTTGGATGAGGAGACTGGCTTCTCTCCCCCTCTGTGTCTGCATCCTCACCTGGAAGGGTTGTGTAAGGACGAGAAGAAAGAAAACAGGGAGGGTGTCTGGCCAGGGACGGGTGCACGGCAGGTGCTTTGTAAGTGTCAGCGTTTTGGCTCCCTCTCCCGCCGCACCACACACACACTGATTAAAAGCTCAGGTTGGCAGTTATTTATGTCTTTGATTAATTGAACAATTGGGAAACAAATTAATTATTACTCAACGAAGGCAGTTTAGACAACACAATCTTTGAAAACATGAGGCCTGGCGGGGAGGAGAACAAAGTGATGCTCGGCAGCAGGCAGGATGGAAACCACTGAAGTAGAGAATCTTCAAGGTCCCTCTCATCTGGAAGATTCGCCTTTTCTGGACATGCAGAATGTGGCTCTCTACAGATAAATGTTGACTTATGGTTTGAGTGGCTTATTATATGTCACGGTGCCTTCAAATGGCAGCCAGACAATCACTCTGGTATCACCTTCGTGGAGTTTATCCAAGGCGAGAGGCAGAGAGGGAGAAATTGGACTTGAGTCACAGGCACGTGGACGTCGCTGCCGTCATTCTGGTTAAAGCCACCTCTGTCGCTGTTCCCCACGGTCCCCCACGGCTGCCCCCTTCCAACCGTCAGATCTGGACGGTGGGCGGCATTAAAACATCAATAATAGTGGCTGAAACCGTGCCCTCGGCTCAGTCGGGGAAGGGGGGCAGGCAGGGGAGAGGAGTTGTGCTTGAATTTCAAAACAGCCCAAGTTTTTCGCCCCATTAAGTTATCATTTGCTTCAAGGAAAAGTCCCGGGAGTCCAGGAGACTGTGATTTCTGGCCCCCCTCCACCCCCACCCCATAACTTCCTTGCTCTTTGTGGCCCCCTGGGCCATGGAGCACGGGGTCCCTCCCGAGGAAATAGCATTTCAGCCATTCCCCTGTTGGGCTAATGCTGGTACCGCTTGAGTGCATCATCTCATTTTTTGAAGGCACCGCAGTGGTTTATGGCTTTCTCACCTCCAAACCTGCCCTCCCTGAGTGCAGGAGAAATTCCGATTTGTCAGGAACCTGGCCAGTCATCCGGAACCTTCCCCAGGGCCAGGAAGGTTAACTCCTGCCATAGGTTATATTGAATTTATTGGATAGGTTTTTCCAAAGCAGTCGAACAGGGTCAGTGGGGTGGGTGGGGAGGGGTCGGCT